>VWZZ01000596.1:101624-123563 GCA_013399095.1 Psophia crepitans
CGGGGGGCAGCTCCCGGCCGCCCTGCGGGACGCGGCGCGGGGGCGGCCGTTGAGCCGAGCCGTTCTGACTCCTCTGGCCGGGGCGAGCTGCGACCCCCGAGGTTTTGAAGATCGGATATTTAATCTCTGGTTTAGCCCCGTGCCTAAGCCGGGGGCTGGGCCGGGTAAAACGCAGACCCAGAATTAAACAAACCCCGGACACCTAAAACACGGTGTACGGTCATACCGTCCCGTTTCATCCCGAGGGAGAGCGGGGACCACAGAGAACGGTAAAGCTGGGACTTTCCACATCGCCTTTGCCTGAGTCCCTGTGAGGCACGCTGTGCCATCTCTTTGATTTTTTTTTTCCCCCACTCTGGTAATAATCTGTGTCAGGGCTCGTTTCGTGCTGCTGCTGACCCTAAGCGGGGGGGGAATGGCAGCCTTTGTTCTGTGCCCAGACCAGCCTGCTCCTTCCCCAGCACCACTTGGCCAATCGCCTGGCGGCTCCGATTCCTCCATATCTGCACCCTGCAGCTGCTGCGCCGCCTCTACCGAGGAGATTCAGCTGCCTCCAGACGCTGTACGTAGCCAGCTTAAAAATGGGAACGAGTTAAAATATTTCCTACCACTTTACCGCTTTACGTGCGTGGAGTGGAGAGCTGGAAGGTGCTGGGCATGAGGGTGTGCTCTGATTTAATCTACATGTGAGCAGAGTGCTTGGCAGGCTGGTACTCATTCTCCTTTTAAATGATGATTTTTTTTAAGGTCTTTAAAGCGTACAGTGTTGCCATAGTTGGTGCAGCGCTAGAGATTGTATTAGCTCCTCCTTTAACGCAGGAAATAATTCATTGGAGTTGCCGTCTCCCATTGTGCAAGTAACTGAGGTGTATCGTCATGGGTAACTTGGCATTGCTTTATCTAAATAAATTAGTTTTATAATCGGATTTGCTGTCGATTTAATGTTTTTCATTAATAAAACCCTATAGCCAGCTGATGCTCGACAGCTCAGATAATGCCTTCCAGTGAAATGAAACCTAAGGAGTCTGCTAATTCCCGCACAAAGAACAGCGTTCTCAGCCCGCTTAGTAAAGCTTCGTTCGCTGAGGGGTGTAACGAGTATTTATGAGAGTTGTTTGTTTTTTTTTATTAATTTAAAAATTGCTGATAGTAGACCACAGCGTTGTGAGACTTAAAATTGATCGCTGGAAGAGCTCCGGATGCTTCCTGCTTGCTTTGGATATTTTGAAAATTGCTGTCCTGTGGGAGCGGTCGCTAGCAGTCCAAATTAGGGCAATCTGAACAGGAAGCTCACGAGAGAGAATCTGAAATGAAATGGTGGGTTTGGGCGGCTGAATCTCTGCGCAGGTGACCCCAAACTGATCTGGATTGCTCAGAATTCCTCTACTGCTGTGGCACCCCTTGGGGATGTCACGTTGGAGAAGCTGCTGTAAAGCTTACTGTGGAATTTAGGTTTGGGCCAGAGACTGTAAAGCACGACTTAAGCAAAATGACTTCCAGACAAAGAAATGACGGATTGCTGGATGTCAGCAGTATTCCCATTCCAGCCTTTTTTTCGGGAGTGGAAGTTGCTTGTCCTGCCTGCCTCTGGGAGGGAACCCTGCAGGAGTTCTGCATTGAGATTAAGACTTCTTGTTTAAAAACAATATGTAAAAGTAATCTAAAATACTCTTGTGGTTCTAAAGCTGCTTAGAATTTCTAGAGAAAATTAGCATTATTTAGGGGCAAGATGAAGGGCAACACAGCAAACGTAACCCTCGTTCCCAGACACGTCCTGTGTGATGGAACGGCGGCGAAGTAGCAACATTTTGGGGTTCTGTTACCCAGAACCCTGAAAAGAAACTGAGAACTGGGATTTCTTGTGCCTCGGATTATGACCCAGGTTTCCTCGCTCCTGTGATTCAGGGTCTGTCCGGCTTTCCTCTTCCAAAGGAACAAGAAAACCCCTTTTCCTCGCTTTGATTTATGCCCTGCATCTGCTGCAGGGAGAGCAGGAGGAGATGCCGATGTTTTGCAGGGCAGGGTCTTCTCTGGTTGCGTGCCTTGGGAGGGCAGGAGATGCCCCCCACTGCCTTAGTAGGGGTTTGGTGGGGCTTTGGTTTTTTCCCAAATCCTTGTGGTAATCTTAGCTATTTTTATTTCATGGAGAAACTCCAAGTGAAAAGAGCTGGTCATCTCTGAGCTTCCTCTGCTGCAGATACGTGAGCGATGTCATTTCACTAGCGAGTCTCCACATAGCTGCCATCTAGCTGGTCCGCACGTTAAACGCAGCCCTGTACAGCCCAGAGGTGCAGGGCGGCTGGATTCAGAGCGGTGGGTGTGGGGTAGTGGGAGCAGGACCCGTGAAGGGAAGGAGCGGCGAGCAGCTGGCGTTAGAGCAGGGAGCAGCTTGAGGTGCCGGAGGAATCCTCGACAGAACGCCCCGCTGGTCCTCGGGCCGCGTTCGTGCAGCCGGTGCGCGTTCCTCGGGCGGGAGAAGGGGCTGTACGCAAAGCCAGCCGGGCAGCACCTTGCTGCAGCACCTTGCCGAGGAACCAGGTAGTGGGATTGGAGGTGGGCTCCATCCCTGCGTCACGGGGGTGGCGCGGAACTGTGCGTAACCCAGAGCAATGCGCTGTCCTGAGACTGCCTCAGCGTGGAGTTACGGCTGTCCTGAAATGGAGAAGATCATTTCTGTGTTTCCTCGCCCCGGAGGAGCCCTTACTGCCGCCTTCAACCTGTGCCCAGGTGTCGCAGAGCGTGATACGCTAATACCGCTTCCCTGTTTTATTTTAAATGTGTATATTGCTAAACCGCACCAGCGTTCGATGCCGATGCTAGCCTGCCTGTCACTGCTGTGACTCTGCCGCCTCCCACCTCTCTCCCAGGAGCCTCTACTACCTGTGCCGTTTCTCACAGCTCACCTCCAGCCTTTCTCCTCCCTGCCTCCTGCCTCAGCGGTGTTTCTTTTCTTCTCTCCGTGCTAGTGGCAGTCCCTTCCCCTCTCAGCAGAGCTGTCTGTGTGTGAATCCCAGCACACAGGCTGCAGGGTGGGGGGGTGTTGCGGGAGGGAAACGGTGGGGTTAGGCTTGCCAAATTCTGCAGCTTCCACTATTGACAGAGTCCATCTGGGAGCAGCTCCTGGCTTCCTCTCCTGTGAAATCAAACCAGCTGGGGAGCAGTAGTGTAGGAGAGAGGGAGCTCTGAGCTTCCAGAGGCACCCATCCCCAAACTCTTCTGGGGTTTTCGGCGGTTTATTTTTTGTTCTTTTGGGCATGGGGTCAGTATTACAGTACTGTTAAGATAATACTCTCGGTGTTATGGATAAACAGAATGTGTCTCTGCTTACAGAGCACAAGGTGCTGCAGGACAATGTTTAATATGCCTTTTTTTTTTTGTGTGTTAAGAGTGAGCTTGGGCTTAGGTCAGGAGTAGCACTGTGGCTGCTTAGCCTCCTCCTTGTGAAGCAGCGGTGTTACCAACCCCCTTTACCTGCCCCTTAGGATTTCTTCTGAGACAATGCAATCACTGCCCCACATGAAGTCCTGGAAACCACTGCCACACATGCCGCCAGACTGCTGACATTCCCCGTGGCAAGAAGGTAACCTTCTGCTGCACCTCTGACACGGCTTTAAAAAATCAGCACTGAAATGAGGCATGCTTAATCCCTCAAGGTATACGTACGCTTCGCCTTCGTATCAGTAAGTGGTCTGACAAACTGCTACCACTCATCAGTTCATTCAGTACTGCTTCATGTTGCGTAGCTAATATGCCAGGATGCATACAGATAACGCTGGAATCCGGAGCAGTAGGACACATCACAAGTGGCGCGGGTTTTTTTTTAGTCCTCCTTCACACCTATTTCCAGACTGAGAGTTTGTTCTGAAGGTGTGAAGGGGACTGCTAGGTCACCCGCCCTGACCTGAATTGCTAGTTTCAGGGTTGGTTTTGTTTTTTTCTTCTCATGTGTTTTGGGTTTTGTTTGAAGACTTGGTGAGGCTGGATCCAGTGTTGGAGGGATTTATTTTTAGCAAACGGTTAATTATTTGTTGCTCTCTCAGACGGATTCCCAGGTGTCGTTGCTGCTCTTGCAGGAGGCAGGATGGATTTTGCTGCATGGTTGATGTGAACTGTGGTTCACTGGTTTGCAGAGGCTTACACCTGATCGAGTTGTGCTTTGACAAGGTAGAAGATGCCTCTGGGTAGTTTAATTTACATCAAGAAACTTGTGGGCTGCTTTTATTCTTGATGTGTGCCTAGAAAACTTTTGCTGTTAATATGCAGAATACATTTGCAGAAGGTCACTGGTTTTGGAGAACCAAAATGTTTGAGAAGTAATTGCATTGTATTCTAGGGTCTACAGCTGTGCCTAACCGGGGCTAAGGCCACCAGTGTCCTCTTTAGCTTCCAAATCTTGATTCTATGATCTGTACTTACAGCTTTTTTTTTTTAATTATGTAAAACTAACCAAGGCAGCCAGCTCTTTTGCTGATTTTATAAATTTGACCATGCTTGAACTTCTGGGTTTTTTGCTTTTGCATAGTGTCTTCAGAAAATAATTTCTTTTTAAAGCAAAAATCTTTTTCAAAGCGATTAGATCAGGTAGGTTTTTTTTTAAACGAAGGAGTCATGGTAACACTTTTGTAAGGGAGCCAAGGTGCTGTTGCAAGTCGAAATACAAAATTTAGGCTTTTTTTTATATATAATTATGCAGTGCAATCTCCAAGCTGTGTATTTAGGTCTCTAAACTAAAAACCAGTTTATATTACTGTGTCCATAACTAGGTTAAAATATTGATCACATTTTCTTGAAGGTGGCTTTTTTTTTTGGTTGCACGGGTAGTTGCTCAACTTCCTTGTGTTCTGCCCCATTTGAAAGGTGCTGGTCACGCTTCTCAACCCCTGGGGCTGTGGTTGCCTGTCTGGGGTGGTGGTAACCCATTACTCCTATTTCTGTTTGGATGATAACGAGAATATGGCTAGGTGGAGAATGTGCCAAGTATGTGATACACCCATCTTCCAAAACTGTAAGCGTGAACATCTAGCCTCAAGCGTGTAGTTCCTGACATGAACAGAAATCCCAGGAAGTACAAGATATTGCAGCTGCCCTTTTTAAATTCTGGTAATGACTAAGCAGTCTTCAGTTTCAGTTTTGTCTTGCAGCTTTAATCCAGTTATGTGCATAATCTTGTGAAAGTGTCTCTCTTTCCCCTGAGATGTGAGAAGTTGTATTTAGAGCACTTTCAACTCTGAAGAGGTATTTATAGTTCTTGGGTTTGCTGATGAAATGGCACGATTTAACTTTCAAGGAAGGGTCGTGCTCCTCCCCTGATAAGCATCTGTAAATAGTAATTTGTGATGGCTATGCATGGTGTGACCCATTATTTTTTAGTTGGACTAAAGAGTGCATAATAGTTCATTAATAATTTGGGATTGGTAGTAATGGATTGGATCCAGATTTGGGGGAGCATGTGATGTAGTCATTGACCATTAAATAAAAATTGGATGCGACTGGCCATCTCTGGAAAAGAAAGGCCGGTCAGCTCCGGGCTGCGTTCTTTTGAAAATTATTGGGTGTTATTCTTGTACGAGGGAAAGCGCAGTGAGAACCTGTGCTAGAAATGCCTGCCTTGAAGATGATCTTCAGTCTTCTCCATTTGGGTCGTCTTCTGTGAGATGACTGGCTGCTGCCATCTCTCAGAGAAAGTTTTAATTTCTGGCCAGATTTGCGAAGGGGTTTGTGTACCAGTTCCGAGTCGGCCTCCCTTAACGACCTACTTCCAGAAGGTTATTTGGACTTTGTTCCAGATCCCGCTCGGGCTGCAGCATACCTTCAGTTCAGTCAGGCCACCTCAGTGGTCTTGCAAGACTGGAATTCACAATATACAATTAAAAATCAGAACCTTCTTTTGAGAGACATAAATCTGTAGTTGCATCGCCTGAATCAGGTTAAAGGGCTTCTGACCCTCGCTTTTGTGGCTGTGTGCCTGAGGCTTACAACTTAAAAAACCAGGTTATGAATTGTTCCTGTGATAAAGGTGCATTCACGTAATGAAATGAAGCTTGTAAGAATTTCATAAGCCAGACCATGCTCTGGCGTGTCGCTTATTTGGGCTTCTGTTTGTTAGGAGTGTTTTCAACTTAACTGAAATTCGTGGTGTCAGTCTGTGTTGTCACCGCTAATTAAATTGCAGATTTAAATAGCCGGTACATAGAGTTAGCGTAGTTTGGGCTGGTTTCTTTCTAGGTTCAGGAGTCAGCCTGTGGGTACTGCACTCACGGCGGAGGCATGAGTTTGGGGCCTGAGGGAGGAAGGCACGGCAGATGTAATATGCAAAACTGCACTTACGGTTTCCTACTCTTACCTGTTGAAGTTATTTGTAGGGCATTCGTTGCTGTTCTTTCTTATTTTTGTTCATTATCTGGTTTTGGCCTCCTGGAATCCCTAGATGTGAAGGGAGGAAGAGGCAAGCGGGGCTAGCTCTAAAGGGGTGGCCTATCTACCCAGATTCCATTAATGCAATTATAAGCGTTCATATATTCCCAGAGAATATGGGTGGTTATGTCCTGTTGTAATTCCAACTCTAAAATGATGCTTGTTTGAGGAATATAAGCAGCCCTATTTTTATCTTGTTTAGAAATTGAAAAAATTCAGAAGGGTGAAACAACAAAGAAGGATGAGGAAGAGAACTACCTGGATTTATTTTCCCACAAGAATATGAAACTGAAAGAACGAGTTCTGATACCTGTCAAACAGTACCCCAAGGTGAGGGCCAGAAAACAGCTTACTGAATCGCTGTGATTTGCTTATTTTCTGTGGATTTTATGGCTGACTTTTAGAGATAGTAGCTGTCGAAGTGTCATCAGGAGTTACGCCAGTGTTCCACTATCACTGCGGAATTTTTCCTATGCAAGCTTGCAGGATCTTATTTCTAATATGTTACATTTCTAGAGTGTCTTGGGATAAAGCTAAATGGCGATGCATAGCTGTGATCTTTTATTATTAGAACGGACACTTTCATGTGTAGAGCTTTGTGTTTTATGGTTAAGAACTCATTTAAATCTTAAGACTTGCCGCCTATAAAACTACTGAGGACTAGATGTTAGAATTAAACGCTTTATGTGAGTTAATTTAGCTTGATTTTCTGGTGGAGCATTTTTTCATGAAAAGAATGTTCTGGAACTTAACTTCTCCTGTGCGTTTTTAGGTCTATATTTTTTGGTAAGGTGAAGAGAAAATGGAGTGGCTAAATTTTTTTGTCAGCCAGCATAATGTTAAGAAAAGCTTTTGTTAAGGCTACTGAGCTCTGGAGCTAATTTTTTTTTTTCTTTTTTTTTCTTCATTTACAGTTCAACTTTGTTGGAAAGATTTTAGGACCTCAAGGCAACACCATCAAGAGACTTCAGGAAGAAACCGGTGCTAAGATATCTGTGCTGGGGAAGGGTTCAATGCGAGATAAAGCAAAGGTAAGGGCATCACCCTCGAAAACGTACGTATGTATGTATGTATGTATGTATTAATGCCTTTCGTGTAGCTGTGAGAAGTAGTGGTTCTCAAAGCATTTTATAGAAGATGAAGCCATTAAAATCCAAAGGCAGTAGGAAGACACCCTTCCTAAATTGTTCTGTGCGTGTTGGAGAAAGCTTGATTGAGGCAGAAGTGTGTTGGACGTTTTCTTTATGAGCGTGATTTGGTGACCAGTCATCTGTTGATATCCTGTACCCCTGGCTGCAGAGATCATTTCTATGAAGGGTGAAGTACAAAGTTTGTAGAATAAGAATTAGTTCTAGCTACTCCATGAGAAGTAATTCAATAAAGGAATATGTTTCCCCTCCAGGGGGGCGGGATATCTTTTTTCCAGCTGTTCTCTCTGAAATCCTTGAATTCTCATGGTTCACTGAAGATGTTGGAGCTGTATGTTCCCAGTAATCTTCAGTGAATCACAAAGTGCCAGGAGGTTTTTTTGAGCAGAAAAAATGAAAATACTTTTTTTTTTTCTTCCTGCTTATTCCCAGAACTGAGCTGACAGTCAACAGAGCTGTAACTTAATTCAGCTTTTTACTTTAGCAGCATGAAAAGCTTTTACACTTCTAGCTTATTTGTAGCTTCTTAAAGCCACCTGAATAACACCGGTATCAAAGAGCTGAGTTAGAGAAAGCTTGTTTGAGGCATCAGACTAAGCTAGATGGCAAAGAGCACCTCAGGCAGAAAGGTGGTGTAGAAGAGGAAGAACACTGCTTGCATGTGCTTAATCTTCTGGGAAAAAAAAGGTGGCTGATATCAATGCATTAACAAAAAACATCATAGTCACCTGAAAAAGTGCTGTAAAAAGATGGAAGGTGGAGATTGCATGTGGCTTTTTATAAAAGTGTTTGCTCGTGTGCACAGTACGTTACCACCGTCTGTGTCCAGCCACGGCCAGAATGCTTTCACAGCCGTTCAGAATCATAGAATGTTTAAGGTTGGAAAGGACCTCTAGGCTCATCAAGTCCAACCGTCAACCCAACACTGCCTGTCTCTGACATTTCCTGTTAGGGGTTATGAAACAGGTAAAAGAAAAATAGTTTCTCGGCGTCTTATTTAGTTTCAGAAATCTCTGATCTGCTTTGTTGCAGGAGGAAGAACTCCGTAAAGGGGGAGATCCTAAATATGCTCATCTAAATATGGATTTGCATGTCTTCATTGAAGTTTTTGGACCCCCTTGTGAAGCGTATGCTCTGATGGCTCATGCCATGGAGGAAGTCAAGAAGTTCCTTGTTCCAGTATGTATACGGATGGTTTTTTCTTTCTGAAGGATGTAGATGGGTTGTGAGTCTGGCTGAAGGTTGGGTAAGATTTGCACATGCTACGGGAACAGTGTAGTTGAAGGAATGTGGAGTATTAAGGGTGCGTGTGGCAGCTGAAGATGACCCCATTAATCTCACATGAAGCCATGTATTATTCCCCTAACTGTAATTAGGAAGAGACACGGTTACAGGGCAGTGGTATAGAGCGCTCGGAGTCGGTATTTCGCTCCCAGCACTACCTGTGGACGCTGGGCTGGGTGGACCGCTTCTCTAGCTCCACCTGTCAATTTTAGCAGGAGAGTGACTTCAGCCACACCAAGCATGGAAGAGACTCCTTGGATGGGTTCCTCTGCCTTGGAAATGCGGCATAGAAATCCGGCTAGAAAACTTCATTGGTCAGATCAGGAGCACCTTGCGGTGCTCTGAAGGGGTGCTGGGAGGATGAGAAGGGTGACTGCCCCAGCAGCTCGGTGGTAGCATTCGGTGTTGTAGCTATTTTGAGACACATCTGTTAAATCAATATTCTTGCTGCTTTAAATGCCCGTGATGTGAAAGAACCTCTTTTTGCTAATTAGGCATCTAGAGGGATGACACTTGCTGTCTGTTTGGGGATGTCTTTCACTGGTGAACCTCGTGAGACCTTTACGGTCAGCTTCATGTCAGCTGTGTGTCCGTATGTAAGTCCACAACACTGGAGCACTGCCTCCATGAGCTGCAGACCTTGGAGGAGTCTTTTGCATGCTACTAAACAATAGCATTGCTTGCTAAATTAGGAAAAAGAAAAAAGAGGAAAGAAGCATGCAGTGCTCCTTGCTTCTGGCCAGCTCAGCCTGTGGTTCAGAGAGCTGGCAGTAGAGCTGGGTGCACCCTGGCACCAAGCTCCACAGCTGAACCTGGAGAGCTCAGAACCCGAGAGCGGTGGGTAACAGGAAAGCATGGAAAAGCGTATGGGTACCGTGTGGTTTCTGGGAGTCTGACACAGAGAGGAGGAGAGATTGTGATGTGAAGTGTCTTTGAAGGAAAGAGGTCATCTTCAAGGAGCCCCTGGGATGTACAAAACCTCAGTTTGCTAAAGGGAGCGTGCAGCCTTGCTATTTAAAGTGTCTTATCTATCGCTGCCTTCAAACAATGCGTTAAACTTGTGAAAATTGACAGAGGAGTCACTGTGGAAGCCAGCAGTGCTGTGGAGACACATCTGGTAGGAGAATCCTTGCTTTGTGGTGTTGCCATGGCATCGTGAAGATCCTTGGGTGCGAGGCCCAGGCTGCCTGTGTGTTGAGGGGAGGAGTGGGGTACAATGACTTCTGCGGGGTCACCAGAGACCCGCGCTAATTCCTGAAGCTGCGATCCCCTGAGGCGCTAAGAACACGCTGAGCCAGAAACATACTGCGCTCCTAACAATTTGAAAAGACAACCTGGATTTGCAAATGGGTGTTTGCTCTTCATCAGGCTGCATCCTGTCCTGTTCTCTCAGTGTCTCGGGAACTCAGCAGTGTGTTGTTACTTTACGTGAGCCCGTTGCCAGCCACTTGCCTGTAAAGGGGAGCTGTAAGGTGCTTGAGGTGAGAGAAGTCTTGCCTGACCTCACCTGTGAACTCTCAACATTTGCACATAAATCTTGCCGCATCCCTGGGATGCCAAACATCATCAGGTGCCTCCAGACCCCCTACGAGCGAGGTCTCCTTCCCAGGGACCAGCTGTAGTACTCGCTGCAGCGCCCGGACACGCAGGTCGTGTGCCCTTCCTGGCTGGTTTGGAGAAGGCTGGCAGCTGTGCGCTGCTGCCCGCGGAGCAAACCCCAGTAAAACTAAGCAGCAGATTCAATTCAGGACCATGGGGTTGTTTTTATTCCAGCACGGTAGCCTGTGACATCCTGGAGCACAGACTGGCTGGTTATCTGTTCTTTGGAGTTGACTCTTTCCCCTCTTTAGGATATGATGGATGATATCTGTCAGGAGCAATTCTTGGAGCTCTCCTATCTGAACGGTGTACCAGAGCCAACTCGCGGCCGAGGCGTCCCTGTGCGGGGAAGGGGAGCAGCTCCACCACCACCTCCACCTGTTCCAAGGTATCTTTCCCAAAAGCACAGACCTGGAAATGCCGCATTTCTGCCCAGAGCTGTCCTGCCAGATGACGTTAAGCTACTTGTTCTCGCACATCAGCTGTTGGCCTTGACCTCTGCTTTTGGCCAAGACTTTCTCGCCTTGTGCTGCAATGCTCTCAGCAAGCAGGCGTCAAATGTTTTGTGTGTTTTGAGATGTAATCTAACGCAGTGGATGTCTTGTCTGTTATTTTTGATGTCTGAAATCAGTAGCTTCATAAAGTAACCTTTCAAAAATTGGCCTGCGAAATCATGTGTAGATAGACATGTCGTGTTTCCTGCTGTAGCCTTCAGCAGAATAAGCATTTTTGGTTTAAACTGACCTTCCTTTGAAAGTTATAGGCTGGCATTATTCTGTCATTGCTGTCAAGGCTTTGGGATAAATTGGTGATAAAGCTCTGTTACTATAGTTCTTGCTTCACTACCTATTTTGTGGGGGAAAGCCTTTGCTTCTGAGTGTTCAGCGCAGAAGTGTCCCTGCTCATCTCATCATTGATCTTTACAGTCCTGCAGGCCTGGCAGGCATTACAGGTTAGTGATAGAGTGTTGTTTAAAATGAACTCTGAGAAATTACTTGGCCGAAGTTCTGTGCCAGATTTATTTCTTTGTCTGCACAACATCTAATGCAGTAGAGCTCTCGTCCCAGAAGAGGTTTTTGTAAATCTCGCAGTGCAGCAATATTAACAATTCTGGTGCTTTCATTCTTGATAAAGAATTCATGACTTAGTTAACGATGACTGTATTTATTTATCAAGCTCCTGCATTTTAAAGAAGCGCATGCGCTGCCCTCAGTACTCAGCGCGCGAGCAGTAGGGCGGTAGCTGTTCCCAACCCTGTTTCTCTCCTTTCCAGGGGGCGTGGTGTTGGTCCTCCCCCTCCTCCTCCTCGGGGGGCCCTGGTGCGAGGAGCCCCGGTGCGGGGTGCCATTGCCCGGGGAGGTGCTGTAGCCCGCGGAGTCCCTCCTCCCCCAGCAGTACGGGGTGCTCCTGCACCCAGAGCACGTGCAGCCGGCATTCAGAGAATACCGCTTCCTCCTCCTCCCGCGCCAGAAACCTACGAGGAATATGTAAGAAACTGTCTATGTTTGGTTCATTCCAGCTAGCTGATCTGTATTAGGTATTCAGGATTATCAAAGTAAGAGCTAATGACAGCAAGGCTGCACTGGAGCAGTGGCCACCCATCACGAGTGCGGTGCTCACAGGAGGGAATCGCTGGTATCCTAAAACAGGGTCGGGGGCAGTTTTTATAAAACTGAAGTATGCCCCCAAGGCTGCAGTTTGCCATAACTGTCAGTGCACGGTAGAAAATCTCCATCAGAGGTTGATGTCATTCGCATCACTTTCTCTTTCTGCAAGAGAATTCTTTAAGCGGGGAACACCCAAGTTTCTTACTGCCCCTAAAATCCTTAAATACATGAATGAACATGATGATGCTTCGAGGCATATGACTAAGCACCCCCCTCCTGTCGGGCTTATCTTAGCAGTTTTGCTCTTGGTATTCAAAAGGGAAAACAAGATGACTTGTTTTGCTGCACAGCAGCATTTTGGGGAACCACTGATACTGGTATTTCTAAATTCTGTTTCTCTCCTCAGTAAAACATCTGGTTTTCCACTGAAACCAATCCTGAGTTAACAGGTTGGGTTTTATCTGCCTGTAAATCTGTGGTTTAGATAACACAGCTGCAGGCCTGCTGGCACACGGATTTGTACCGCAGACAAACTGCGGCCTTAGACCTGTAACTGACTTTCAGATGCATTGTAAATATTTGTGTGGTTCCTTCCTCCCAAGCCACTGGCCACAAGCAGATCTCAGCCCCCTACATCTTACCACCAAGCCCCTTCCCGGTGGCAGGCGAGGATTCACAGGCTCCTCTGCCCAAGTTTTGCCATTACTCTTGGTCAGGCATTAACCTTTAGTCCCGCCGTTAACACCGTTTACGTCATCATCCATTTCAGGGCTATGATGATGCGTATGCAGACCAGAGCTATGAGGGGTATGAAGGCTACTACAGCCAGGGCCAAGGGTAAGTTTGCTCGTCTCCTGTCTGCTACTGAAAAAAAATTATGCATGATGTTTTTATTTTCCTTTTTCTTTCTTTTAAGGGAATGGAAACACTCATTTCTGAGTTTGAGCTGTAGGGAAAGTGCCCTGTTCTGCTGGAATCCAGGAGTGCCTGGGAAATAACTTTTGGGAGTGTCCCAGTGACAATTCTGTAAAGCAGCGTTGAGCCACACCACAACCATGAGCGATATTGGGCATCTTTGCTGTTCAAGTGTTTGTGCAAGTTGTGTCAGTTTAGGAATACGATTTAAGCACTGAATGTAACCAACATAATTACTCTTCCAGGGACACAGAATACTATGATTATGGACACGGGGAGGCACAGGAAACCTATGAAGCTTATGGTATGTCTGGGAATACTGTTCTCTTGACAGGGAAGGGGCTGCACATAGTCGGGAATTGCTTGTGGTTGACCAACTGTCTTCCAGTCCCAGTCCACCCTCTGAGCAAAAATGGACTGAGGAGAACCTCAAGTAGTTTTCATGGTACAAAATTTGTACCCTATGGATTATCCAGGTCCGAAGGCATTCTGTGGCTTTTAGATTTGTATCTAGCTTGATTGTCTCAAAGGTGACGATTTTAAGTTCCTCTTTTTTTTTTTTTTAAACTATGGAAGTAACTTCATTTCCTTGTAGCTTTAGAATATTTTAAGAGCTCTGGATTTCCGCCCACAGCGCTCCTTTTGCTGCAGTCTGGTTTTCACGGATTGTATTTTGTTGAGCTGGATGAGTGCATGGTTCCATCTGCTTCCTTATCCTCAAAAACCTGCTAGCTGAGACTGACTCTGCCCTATACATTTGCTTGAAAAATTGATTTAAATGTCATATTAAGGCCTCCCTTTGGATGGAACAATTGTTTGCAAGTATTAAGTTTAGGTGATTTGAATTACGTATTGCTATCAGCTTGGGCAAGACAGAGGGTTGTGGGAATCCAATTTAACCACAACTGTAAATCACCGAGTGTTGAAAAATATAGGCCTTATATCTGAGGTGCTGGCAATAAAGGCCCCGGTGACTGCGTGGGTGGGATTTTTTTAAGCTGGTTCATGTATCCAATTTTCCTCTCTCCAAACTGAACTATAAACAGGAAAGCTATACAGCGAGCCGCTCGCTGGCGTGGAAATATGCTGTATTGAAATCGCTCCCTTTAGCAGAGCATCAGTTGCCTGAAGGGCCGGATGAACGCGGGTGGTGACACAGTGACCGGCTGGAGGGGCTTTCCGGGATCCTCGGGAGCTGGGAATCTCCCGTGCCGTGTCACACCGGTATTAGGGAAGCGGAGTTGTTAATACCATGCCTGCCTCCTGTGCCGGCCTCAGGTTGTTCCCTGCTCTGGGCTCAAGTTGTGAGCAGTTCCAGTTCAGGTGCCTAACCAGGGATGCTTTTCCAGGATAAGATGGATTTGAATGGACAGCCGCTGTCAGTAACGCTGGCTGTCCTTCCTGCCTTCAGTGACCTGTGTTAGTCACGCGGCACAAAGAGGCTTTTGTGCCTCCTACTTGGTAGGAGAGCGATGGCGCTGTCTGGGATATGAAGGCCAAAACGCTCGTGGTATACTTGGCATGAAGTTGCCACAGCTAATCTGTTTATCCACAGTAATTTCCTTTGGTCTCTGCTTTCGTGAAAACAGAATTAGAGAAATAAATTGTTGAGCCAGGCTGGACACAGTTTGGAGAAAACGGGAACGTGCTCCGTGGTGGTAGGAACAGGCTGGGCTTCGGACGCTGGCTTTCCTAAACTGGTGACCCTGCGGAGAGCGGCAGCCGCGCAAGTGTGAATGTCACAAGCACACCCACACTGAAAGCTGAGCTTGGATATCTGGGGCTGGAGCTAGCGCGGGGACGGTGGGGACGCGGACTTGCCTCGGTGGCGGTTGCACGTAGCAGAAGGGTTTGGGCTGTCCTGTGGAGTGCTTTGTCCCGTCAGCAGTTACCGCTGGCACAGCGCTACCAAGCGCTGCCTGCTCCGAAGGGATGAGCAGATGCTGTTGCGGAGGCGAAGGAACAGCGAGTCGCAGTCAGGAACGTGCTGGCTTCTGGGAGTTCGCTGGGACGTGCTGCCGTCCTAGAGCAGCGTAGGGACCTCCTTGTTCTGGCACAGTTACCCGGGAGCTGCCCCGCCTGGCGTCTAGGAAGGAGAGAGGCGCTACCTGTAGCGGACCCCGGGGCTGTAGGTGCTGTTGGCCGCCAGCCCGAGGGGCCGTGACTGCTGCGGCCTTGGCTGTGGCTGGCTGCCAGAGCCGCCCTGTGAATTGGCTTTGGCGCTGCTGAAATTAATTACTCCTAAAAGGCACCGGGTCTGTCCAAGTCGGCGCTCGGCCGGGCTCTCGGAGCCGCAGGCTTCCCGGTGATCCCGTGCAAGCAGCTTTCCCCACCCCACCCCCCCCCATAATTCTGGAAGATGTGCTGCAAACGAGAGGTTTTGGTGGACCGCGGGGTGTTTTTGAGGACTGTTTTTGGGGTGAAACTGCTGTGAAGATGCCCCGTGCCTCCACGCCGGCACCGCCGCTCCCTCCGTGCCCCTGGGCTCGCAGCGCTCCGCCGTCCCTGACATATCCCTCTCTTTTCCGCAGGGCAAGATGACTGGAACGGAACCAGACCCTCCCTGAAGGCCCCACCGGCCAGGCCAGTGAAGGGGGCCTACAGAGAGCACCCATACGGACGTTATTAAAAAACAAACATGAGGGAAAAATATCAGTTATGAGCAAACAGTTGTTACTGATTCTTGTATCTCCCGGGATTCCCGTTGCTTTACCCACACCAGACAAGTAATTGTCTAACTGTTTTTCTTCGTGGCCCTTTTTCTCCCACTCCATCCTCACCCTGCATTCTGGCTTCTGTACGTAGTATTTTAAAATGAGTTAAATAGATTTAGAGGACCGACTTTAATTTTTTTTTTTTTAAGTGTGTAGATGGCTTTTCTTTCTTTGTTGTTTAGATAAACACAACTGTACCTTTTTTAATAAAAAACAAAGTTGAGTTAAAAATGTTAGTTTCAAAAGTGACATGCTTTGCTTAGCAGTTCTGAAGTTAAGGTTTTGTTAACCTTTTAAGTTTGGTTTTAAGGAACCCATAAAAGTTGTAGTTGCAGAATCCCAAAGTAGGCTACATTTCAAAATTCAGGGCTGTTTTTAAGAATTAAAATCATAATGTAACGGTAGTAGCTGCCACCGTTTAAAAGTAACCTCAGATGTCAAACTTTCCTTAAAAAGCAGATTGCTGGTGAATCTTAAGTTTAAATTTTAATACGGAGGATCCTCAAACAAATTAAATAGCATTTTTTTAAAGGTAATTGACTTAAAAGAAAAAGGAAGAAAAAAAAAATTAGGTTTGTAAAATTGACTTTTCTTACGTGGGTTTTGAAATCTAGCCCCGAACATGCGGTGTTGAGAGATGCTTGGGAAGCAGATTTTCTAGTGTAAAGGGGTTCTTAGTTTGGTTCTGTATGAAGAACTTTTAAGGGAAAAACAAATTAAAGCATGGCTCTAATTGCCCAGTGTTTGATATTAGAAAACAAGAGTATTAAGTGAGTAGGTCTGAACTCTGTCAAATTACAGTCTTCTCATTTTTATAGTGCTTGGGGCAGATAATACAGTGCAAGGTTACAGCTGACAAAATTGTCGATATTAGCAATCCCATCGACTTGTTCAAGTGTATCTCAACACTAGCTCTTGCATAAAAAGGGACACTGCAGCTGGAAAAAAAAAAAAATGAGGAAAAATTTCACTTTGTACATAGGATAAAGTCCTAATTGGATTTGTACACTGTCCTCCCACTCTGTTCTTGAAGATTAAATGCTACATGTGTAAGTCTGCCTAAATAGGTAGCTAAAACTTGTCAAAATGTCTGCCGCAGTTTGTCAATAAAGTTTAGTCCTTTTTTAATCAAAGTAAATGTGATGAATTGTCATTTTTTTTTGTTGAGCGATAAAATAGCTATTCTTTTTTTTTTCAAATAAATTTAAATTAATGCTAAAGCTAATTGTCTTTTTAAAACATGGAGACATTCTAAAAATGGTGGTTTTTGTAATTTTTACAAAAAGTCTTATCAAGCTCATCGAACGAGCTTAATTTAAAAAAGAAAAAAAGAGAAAGAAAGAAAGAAAAATTGTTTTTCACCCCCTGGAAGTTGTTGAATTTGATCCTGGACTATGGCAGAAATGTGACTTCTGTCTGCTGGAAAGTGTTTCATGGTTCTTTGCTGAGTGAACGAGTCAGATTTCAAGTGGAATCACCGAGTATTCCAGACTGCAGGCTCCAGATTGAGTCTGAAATGGCTGGTTTAAACCTAACCAGACAAAATGAATGCTGAAAAATTCCAAGGCTTAGCTGCCACCAGGAGGAGGAGGAAGCTTGCTTTCCGCTTTATGTAAACACCCCCAGCCCCTAAGAGATGCCCTTCCTACTTCATGGTAGCCTTTACTTGGAAAACCACTTAAAAAAAAAATTATCTCTGATAACGGTGCTGCAGTTGCTCCTCAGATCCTTCTGAGAGCTTGTGTATGTATATATATGTATAAAAATATAATAAACTGCTGCTTAGACATGAAAAAGGGTTTGTATTTCCCATCTGCCAAACGAATCTGGCATTCTAGGGGGAGAGAATTAAACTGCTCGGGGGTGAAAAATAGAGCATTAGGGAGCAAACTGCTCGTAGCAGTGCATGATTGAGGGGAATACTTTAAAACAAAAAGTTGTATTTGTAGATTGTTATTAAAGTGTAAATAACTGAATTTTCAACAATGGTTTGGAGTCAGCTTTCAGGGCATAATGTCTTGCTTGATGAAAAGATCACCCTATACCCCCCTTTTTAAAGGAAAATTATCGCAGGAGAATCAGGATGTGTAAAGCTAACATGCATCGCAAAACCCAAAAGGTAACCTAAATGTCTGATTTTAATAGCGCATTTCTCTTTTACATAAACTGTGACGGCAACTTGCATAAACTTTATGGAAACAATTCTTCAGATGTTAATTTTAATGTAAAAAAAAAAAAATTTTGCAAAAAAAAAAAATGTTTAAAATAAACATTTAAAAAAACCCACATGCTTTCGCATAAATTAGCGATAACTTTAATAATGTGCCCTTTGAAAATGCACTGTAATGTAATGTGGGCAAAAAGGAATCGGCAAGCTTAAATATCAAAAGATGTAAAATGACAACGGATATAGATAGTCCTGCTACTGCCAAAACAAAAATTCTGCTCAGTTATTTAAGCGTGTAAAACGATGGCCCTTTTTAGACCCCAGTATTGATATTTACTGCGAAACGTTCAAAGCTCAGCTTAAGTTGCATGTTTTCCTTCCTGTGTAATTGCATGCAGGAAATCTTTTTTTTTGTGTTCTTTTTCTCTTTGGATTTGTGCTTACATTAAGGAGACTCACAAATGTCTTCAATTTGCAGGAGTCAAGAGTACGTCGCTCTGAATCGCTTGGGTGAGGACGAGCAGGGGCAACACGAAGTGGGTGAGTTTGTTTATTTTTGCAACCCGGTGCAGGCTGCTAACGCCTTCTGTGGGGGAGGTGGGGGGGCGGCACCATCTGAGCTGCTAAATTAAAGCCATCCTTTATATACCCACAAATAAATTACTCTTGCGAAAGGCTGGTTATACGGCTGACGCTCTCGCAGAGGTCGCGGCGCGGAGGAGGACGCAGTGTGTACCTGCGGAGAGCTCTCCCACCGAGGTGCCGTGGAGAAGGAGGCTTTAAGCAGATAGGAGGAGAGGGCAGTGCTGTAAGATCTGTCTCCTGGCTGAGGTGCTGGCCTGCAGGAGAGCGCTCTCAGCAACAGGGTACCATTGATGCTATTGTTTCCCCGTGCTCTAGAAGCAGCAGCCCAAGGACCGTGTGGGTCGGTGATGCCTTAAAACAACCCTGCAGCTTTCAGACCCGATGCTGCCCAGCCAGACCTTGCAATTCTGCCCCTTCCGCACCCCATCCGACGGGACCTGGCTGTCGGGGCTGGGGCAGGGGTATGGCTTTTTGTCAGATGTCCCTGCCAGAGGCTCGGTCAGCGGTGCTACCGTGCCTGGTGTCAGCCAGCGGCCACCCTGAGCCCTCGGGAGGGGTGATGGACCCCCAGCACCCTTGGGTGCTGGTGCCCCGCCATGGTGGCGGGGCTCCCTCTGGCGGCTGCTCTGGCCCCACTGACTTGCTCATTCTTCAATAAATACCTTAAAAAGCAAAAAAAATAAGCATGCAGATGCTCACAAACCGAGCGGGACCTTGGGTTGGGGAGGTTATCACGCATCAGCGGAGTGACCTGCTCACGCAGCAAGGACACATCCCCCCCAGGCCCAAAGGCGGCAGCCGTAAGCGTTTCCCGTTGGGGCCAGCTAATCGCTTTCTCTCAAACCTCAAGATCATTGAAACTCTGAGCTCCAGAAATAAAAGAACAAAGAAATAAACCCTTGGAACGCTGAAGAAGTCTAATGGCTTCAAAAGACAGCCTTGAAAAGCCCGGGGCATGGGACACAGAAGGACATAAGTGTTATTTTATACGGAATTGTAAAGCTACCAAACGAGCTGCTCTTATCTTAGGAGTATTAGGAGCAAGGAAGCGGTAATGCATGGAAATGCTGCAACAGAGTGAGATTGCCCTCAATTCTTTGACTTGAACTTGAAAATTGGATCCGTAGTTTTCTTGCTAGGGGAACTCATAACATGTCTGGATTTGTGGCCTGTTTTATCGAATGTATCTTCATTTACAATGTAATTGGAACATCAATTTATATGGTGGTGTACCAATTCTTTCCCATTTCTTTCTTAATAGGCACAGCTTTTATATCCAGTGGAAAAGATTTGATAGAGATCATCTATTATGATGCAGTTTTTTACCAGTAGAAGTGGATCTTGTGACACTGCCTTTGGAGTAACACAGCTTGCTTGTGCATCGCATTTGTTGCATGTTTAAGTGAAAGATTTTCATGTTACGGAGGAATGTAAATCCTAATATGTTGAAAATAACTGTATATGTCAGAAGTATTTTGAAAACGTGCCCTGCATCAGACATCTTCCTCCCTCTCATAGCATTACTACCTTCAGATTTTAGCCTAGAGTCTAATTTGAGATCCCAAAATAGCCATCGGCATCGGATGTGTCTCTCAAAGATGCTCTAATTAGCCAGACGTTCCGGGGGCGATACAGGACTCGCTGAAATTTGTGAGTGGCAGAGATTCCTTTGAGTACTGAAGTCTGAGTCACCTAAATAACCTTCCCCTTCCTCCTGCCACGTAGCCACTATTCTGCTGGCTGGGAGCTAACCGGGGCCAGCAATCCTTCATCTCCCGATTTCCCCAAAGGACCAATCCACATCTTTTTATTTGTAGGCTTTTGATAAAGACCACAGATGAGATAAAGGCCCCCGTTGTGCTCGGCGCTGCGCGGTGTGATGTGCCACAGCAGTCACATCTCCTCTGTGGAAGCGTTTCCCACCAACGCTGCTCTTTCCAAGAGACGCTGGGCTCTAGAAACATCCTCCGGCTGCGGAGTGCTCCGTGCCTCGGCAGTCCCACCTTCTCTGGCCCTTGCTCTGAGCAGCCCCCAACTCCTTCAGCCTCTTCAGTGTGAACACTCAGGCTGGCCTTGGAGCTGGTATAAACCTGGGCTTTACACTTCTTGGGTGAGGTTTCACGGTGCTCAGCCGTTCGTAGCCAGCGTCTTGGACAGCAGCAGGGGTGTGAAACTGAGCTCGCAGGAAAACTGCTCCAGCCTGTCTTGCAGAGATGTCCCCAGCAGCTTTTCCTGGAAGGAGCCTGTCAGACCCTGCTCATTCCTTACCCCTGGTTTCAAGTTGCTGCTTGGATTATTAAATAAAGCAAACGGCTACAAGCTTTACTTTATAGCTTAGCTATGGCGTTTTTATGTTTAACTTACAAAGCTGTGCTTTCAGTAAAGCGAGGACGTTACCTTGCTACGGCCCTCTGTAAAATTCCATCTTTGGGAAGGCTGGTTTAAGCGCACAGCTGGATTCCCCGTTCGGCTGTTAAAGCACATGCTTCTTTTTCTACAGAATGAGTCGTTAAATTTGTATGAGAGCATCTGTCGCAAACAGAGCCAAGAAAAGCAATTTAAACACACACATCTTCCCTTCCTCGCCCCGTGCCGCTGCTCTCCTAAAGAACATTTGGGCAGAGGGCGATTCCTGCAGCCTGGGGTAGACCCAGAGGGGAAGGAGCCAGCTGTGACCTGTCCGCGGGGAGCTGCGGAGGGGAGCCGGCCGTGCCGCTGACGCAGCTCTTCTCTCGGCTGCGAGGAACGAGTACATATGGCGCTTTTGGGGAGGAAGGCAGGGCTTAGGGAAATTCTGCTTTAATTGATAAACCCATAACATCTTGGCTGAGATGTTGGACACGTGCCCCGTTTGTAAGCTTTGAGGGGGAGGAATTTCTGCAGGCTCCTCGGGGCCCATGGGAACTCCCGTCTCGAATGTAGATATTATTCCTCTCTTTTTTTTTTTTTTCTCTTCTCCTCGGGAAGCTCGGTTCCTGCGAGCGCAGAGCAGAAACCTTTGCCGTCATCGCTCAGTTGAGCCTTCCATCGCTACCATGTGTTGTAACCGAACCGTTTGTTTCCACGCTCCTTCGGCAAAGCGGGATGAATCTCCAGCGAACTGATTGCGGAGCTGATCGGGGGACCCAATTAAGACGCCGGCGCTTCCCTTGGCTCCTGCGGAAGCTGGAGAGCAGCAGGAGCACCCAAACGGAAAGGCTTTTCCGATGAAACTGTTCCTTTTACCGCTGGCTTTAGAACCAAATCCGACCGCAGGCTCCTGCGTGGTGTTACAGACACGAACCTTTTAACCCCGCGTCGGCACCTTCGCAGTAGTTCCGGGAAGATGGTTAAAACCACGCGCGTCTGGATTTGGCTGGCTCTGCACCACGTAGGTTCCAAAACCGGTCGGAAATGAAAGATTGGCCCCGTGAAAGCTCATTAATTTCAGAGCTGCCGTTGCCCCCCAGCGCAGGCGGGGGCGATGCTCAGGACTGCGGCGGGCGCCGAAGCGTCGGACACCCGCG
>VWZZ01000596.1:133662-149353 GCA_013399095.1 Psophia crepitans
GCCAAAGGCCACCGAGAGCAAAGCCGCCGCCGCCCGCCTGTCTGTTATTAAGTGCACGGCGAGGAAGAGGAAGGAGGAGCGGGAAGAACACGGGCCGGGGCTGGCAGGGAGCCCCGGCAGGCTGGGGTGCAGCTGAGCCCCCCGGGACTGCAGCCTCACGCAGCCCCCACACCCAGGACCCCCGGTGGGGCAGTCCGGTGTCGGCAGCGGGGGGGGACAGGGACGGGGACAGCCGAGGCCCCCACCCACGCACGGGGAAGCCGAGAGGCAGAGGTGCTTTCCTGGCCCACGGCATGGGAAGGCCGCTAGAAGCCCCCTGAGGACCCCCAGCAGGTCCTGCGGGGCTGGGGGCGATGGAGACGCCCCCCCCCAGCCTGGCCCCCGGCTCCCGTATCGCCCCAGCCGAGGCCAGGTCCAGCCTGGATCCTGTGTTGACTGGGGTGGGGGGATGTCGGGGCGCTGCGACGGGTGTGCCTGTGCCCCGGCCCCCTCCCCACCACCGCAGGAGGAAACGGCCGTGTCCAGCCTTTCCCGAGGATGAGGATTTCCTTCCTCCCATTGAGCAGGGACCCTGAGGTTAGCACGCAGCCACGGGGCGCTCGGCCGGCAGGATGGGGGAGCCTGGCTGGGAGGTGAGGGGCAGAGACACCCCAGGCCCCCACACACACACCCCGACACACAGCCCTGGGTGCAGCCCCCAGCAGGACCCCCACCCCCCCCTTTGCTCCCCCTGCCTGGCCGGGCCCCCGTGCAGCCCCACGGGCAGGGGGCAGCTCCCTGCAGGGACGAGGCAGCAGCTTTGCAGGGGGCTCAGCACGGAGCCTTGCGCCCGTTTCCTTCTCTCCTTCCCCACCGCTCCCCCCCCCCTTGGCCCAGCCTGAGCACCCCGCTGATAATTTGGGGACAAGAAGAAGCCGAGCAGACTGGGGCGCCCTGGGGCGGTGGAGCCCCTTCCCCCTGTGGGGGGGCCCGACCGGGGCTGGCCAAGCTGCAGCCCCCCTGGCTGCGATTTTTGGGCTCCCAGTCACAGTGGGAGGGCTTGGCAGCCCCCCCCGGCTCCAGTGACCCTCAGCACTGGTCACCTCTGGGCAGAGCCGCCCAGCCACAAAGGGTGCTGCACCCCGCTGCCCCCCCAGCTCCCTCCCTCTTGCAGGGAACTGGTCCGGATGTGGAGGTTACCGGATTCCCAGAAAAGGCTCTTCCTGCGGCTGGGGAGGGCTGTCCTGGGGCGCGGGGGACACTTCTCCTTTCCCTTGAAGCACAGCAGCAGCACACAGGGGCTTTCCCAGGGGCCCCAGGGGGGGTGACATTCCAGGGGAGATCCTGGGTGGGATTCCCCTGGGAGCAGCCCAGCTCGCCTCCGAGGTGGCTTCACTGGGGACCCAGCCGCCTTGGTGACCCCAGAAGTCGGGGGCAACCCAAACGGTGCCCAGCCCACGGGCAGCGCTGCGCCCCGGGGGTCCTGGCCTGGCCGGGTTCCATCTGCCGCCCTCCCCGCGCCCGCTAATCCCGGGATTAGCAGCCAGATGCCAGGCGCAGGTTTGCTGCAGGTGACGAGCAGCCCTCGGGGAGGGCAATTATGGCTAATCCCACACCTTCGCCTAACGAACCCGGCAGTCCTGAACCAAGCAGGACCGGGCAGCCGCCGGGGAGAAGCCGGCCGGCGTGGC
The DNA here is from genome assembly GCA_013399095.1 of Psophia crepitans. Lineage (NCBI taxonomy): Eukaryota > Metazoa > Chordata > Aves > Gruiformes > Psophiidae > Psophia > Psophia crepitans. The sequence continues at coordinate 135,333 of VWZZ01000596.1, forward strand.
GGTGGGGTCCCCAGGCCAGGAGGGCTGTGGGTACAGGGCGCCCATCCTGGGGTGCCCCCAAGCACAGGACCCCAGGGTAACGGCAGAAACGCCTCCGCGGGGCTTGGCACTGCCGGGGCACGGCGGGGGGCTGCTGTGTGGACCCGAAACGGGGCACGTGCACTGTGGACAGGCTTCTGTCTCCTCCTGGGAATTCCCTCACTGCTTCCCAGCGGACGCAGCTGATGGGAAGCGGCTGCTTTCCCCGAAGAGCCTGTCCGGACATTCCTGGGAGGCCACGTCTGCTGCCCGTGCCCCTGTCCCCAGAACCCCCATCCAGCCGCTTCCCGGCTGCTCCCCCCCCCAGCTCGGCGCAGATGGGGGACCAGCGCCGCAGGCTGCGGCCCTTNAGTGCCACAGGCTGCGGCCCTTCGGGACAGGGCTGCCGGCAGCCCCTGACCCACAAACCCGCACCCCACTGAGCTTCTGCCCCCAGCGTGGGGGGGTGGCAGAAAGAGCCAGCACAGCTTTCACGTCTGAGCCTGCAAACACGTTTCCCCCCCCCAGCGCAGCAGGCGAAACCACTGCCGCCTTCCAGCGACACACAGAGAAGGTCTTGGGGCCCCCTGGGACCCTGATGCTCTGGTCATGGTGGGTGCTGGGGGAGCCTGCAGCAGTGACACCCCACCAGGAGCACAGCAGGACAACCCCCCCCCAACTTCCTCCTAATCCTCCCGGAGACACCAGCCTGTCCCTGGCTGATGCGCGGCCAAGTCCAGCATCCAGCAGTGCCGACGCAGGGGTCGGAGCAGGGAGGTGCAGGGGGGTGCAGGGGGACGGGAGCACCCCACAAAGCCAAAGGTGCCCAGCCTGGTGCATGCGGGTAATCCCAGCTGGGCCGTGTCGTCCTGTACCTGGAGGCCGGTAGCTTTAATTCTTCCTTAATAATCATTTATGCCATTAATGAAGCCAAATCCCTAAAGTGGCTAATTAAGGGTTTGTTCGCCCGCTGCCATCTCACACCGTGGCAGGTTTTGTGTGAGATCAAGGGGTGGGGAAGTCATGGGGGGGGTGTGGGAGCATCATCCCATCCCAGTGCCCATCCCGCCAGCATCCCTGCTCCCCCAGGATGGGGGCTGGGGACCCCTGAGCAGTACCCCAGTCCCCACTCCCCCCTGCAGACCCAGAGCTGTGGGATCTGCATGGGACGCAGGCACCCAAATCCAGGAGGTGCTGAGCCAAGCCGAGCTGGCCACCACTGCCCCCGCCGCTGCTTGACCTTGCCCGGGGCTCGCTTGGCCCAAACCAGGGCAGGACACGGCCCACGAGGCCCCGTTCCGAGCCAGCGAGACCTGCCGTAATTGGCAGCCCTGAATTAGCATATGCACATCCTCATTAGCAATGACACACACACACACACACACGCCCTCCTTTTCTCATCTGAAAAAGTCCACGGTGGGGACCCAGGAGCCAGGGAGAGCCAGCGAAGGGCAGGACCCTGAGCCGCCCAGCCTCTCCCGGTCCTCTGCTCATCACCCGAGACCGCTAAACTCATCGCACTTGTGCGACGGAGCAGAGACAACGCCTGCAGCACCCACCGCCCCGCCGCACCGCTGCTTCGTCCCGGGCGGGCAGCAGTCCCTGCAGGGAGCAGATGGTGACTTACAGCGCTACAATGCACGGAACAGCGCGGGGGCCAGATGGATCGCAGGGGAGCAGAGCCGTCCCGTCATCCCCCCCCCTCCGTTTCCGCTGCCATTTTACCCACCCGGCTCCAAGAGCAGCTATAAATATTTAACAGCTCCATCCTCTGCTCTGCTGTCGAAGCGACAGCCGGAGGGACGGCAGCTCCCACCGCTCCAGCACGCTTCGCACTGCGCTGGGGGTTGCTGGGCTGAGACCCCCCCCGACATGGGCACGACCACGGGCATGTCCCCTCCCTGCAGCATCGCTCTGGGTCTGAGCTAAATAATGCCAGCGAGCTGGGCTGGAAACGAGGGGTGAAGGGTGGTGAACGGAGACTTTGGAGGATGAGGGGATGTTTCCCAAGAGCTGGGGATGAGGGGGGAGTGGGGGGAGCCAGGCAGGTCACCCACCTCCCAGGTGGGTGTCAGGCTTTGCGGTGGCCCCATCCTGGGCAGGCTGAGCACCCCTGAGCCCCTTCAGGGGACCGTAAGTACCCCCAAACCCACCCCTACGCTCCCGGGGGACCCAGCTCCTGGGTCAGACCCCAGCCAGGAGCCCCGTGGGCAGCAGCATCGACACACCGGGTGCCGCAGGGGGGTCCCGGGCATCCTGCCCCCGGCACAGGCGTGCTGGGTCGAGTGTCCCCGGCCGGCAGCGGAGCAGAGCCGGTCGCAGGATCTCCCCCGTTGCGGCACGAGGCTGCAAGTCCCAGCAGGCAGCTGCCGTGGGGCACGCCGTGACCTGCAGCCCCACGGGCGGCAGAGAGGCGTTGGCAGCCGAGGGCTCGCCCAGGAAGGGCCCTTTCCCCGCACCGGGGAGTTTCGGTCCCAGCGTGGGCACGGCTGCTGCCCCCCGCACAGCGCCCAGGCACGGCCTCGGTGCCCCCACAGGGCACACATGCACCGGGGCGGTCCCTTGCTGGACCGGGCTTCCTCTGCCACGGCCCTGAGCCTTTTCCACCGCTTTTCCGCTGACCCCGGGACCTCCGGCTGCCTTCCTGCCCCGGCCGGTGCTGCCGCCCCATTTCCTGCCCGCCGGCCCCACGGCCACCCCGCGCACCGAGTGTTCCCAGCTTTCCCCACCGTGCCAGCACCATCCATCCTCCCGGTGGTTCTTTCCAGACCCTGGGACGGGGGAGACCCAGCCCCGACACAGTGTCACCAACCCCTGCCCCAGCACCCTGTGCCCCCTCGGGACTCCGGTCCCCCGGCTCCATGCGGGACCCGGCCCCGACGCCGCTGCAGGAGCAGCGCCCTGGCTCGGCCGGGTGATTTCAGGGGGTCCGTGTTTCACCAGCCGCTTTCTTCCAGCTCAGTGAGAAAGGCATCGAACGGAGCGAGCCTCCCCCCGGCTCGCACCCGGGGAGCAGCCACCCCCCCGGCTGCCATCACTTTTGGGGATCTACCGCTGACCTAGTTTTTAATCCGCCGCGCAGGGGCGGCAGGATCGCACGCGGGGCTGCCTTTGGCTGCAGCAGTGAGCAAGAGCTTTCCAGGAGTATTGACGCCCCCCCAGGGAAAAGCCCCCCCCCCCAGCCCCTCTTGTTTTTGGGAGACAAGGGTCCCGCTGGGAGCTGCCTGGGGCTGGCCCCCGCTCCGTGCTGCCCCGCCGCCGAGGTCAGGCCGTTCCCACGCTGAGCCCAAAGGTCTCCCCCAAACCGGTCGGGCGTGCAGAGCCGTGACTCAGCCCCGAGCCAGCCGGCGGGGAGCGGCGTGCTCCGGCAGGCACTGGGGTGCTGGCGGAGGGCACGGGGTGCGGCGGCAGGACGGGACCTGCGCGGGGGCCTCCGCTTCCCAGGCAGCCGCGCCAGAGCCCTTAGCACGCAGGGAAGCGAGAAACTTCCTTCCCTTCCCCCCGCAGAGCGGGTGTCAGCGTGCTGGGGTGACCTGCCCCTGCACCCCGCTCCCTAAAGCTCCTGTCCCCCCAGCCCAGGGTCCCCGCAGGGTGAGGATGGGCAGGGCCCCTTATCTCGCTTCCTGGCTGATGCAAGGCTCGCTCATCCTGCTGCTCCCCAGGGCCACCCTGGTGACGCCAGTGTCACCCCCCCCCTTCCAGAGTCACCCCTCCCTGCGGGGATGGAGCAGGGATGATGCCACCTCCCCTCCATGGCCCTTACATACATTTTACCCCCCAGCATCACTCCCTGTCCCGAAACCTGGGTTCCCCTCCAGCCCCGGCACCTCTGGGCGCACCAGGGGACGGAGGCGCAGGGGCTGGGGGGGCTCCCCACACACCAGGCACGAGCAGCAGGCTGTCACCAGCCCCTGCACCAGCCAGGAATAAGTGGCTCAGGAATGAATCTCGTTATCGCTGCTAGCAGCCTGGGCGAGGGCCGTGGGATGGGGACGGGGATGGGGACACTCCCGGGGGGGGGAACAGGGGTGGTCAGTGCCCAGCGTGTGGCAGAGCGTGGCCACGGTACTTCGACAGCGAGGGCTCGGCCGCCTGCTGCTCCCAGCGATGCGGCATCCGGGCCCTAATGAGCCAGGACGGTTAATTAGTCAGTGTCAATTTATGTTAATTAGTCAGAGGAGTCGAGAGACTGATTCCTCTGCCACCTGGCTGGCACCGGGATGCGCAGGGCCTGGCTGGGGAGGGGGGCACGAGCATGTGCGTGGGTGCACGTGTGTGCACGCAGGGGTGCACGGACATAGGTGTGTGTCTGGGTGTGCATATGTGCATGTGGGTACACAGACACCTGTGCACCCGTGCACCCACGCACACGTGCACCCACGCACCCACGCACACGTGCACCCACGCACCCACGCACACGTGCACACGCAGCTCCGGAAAACCAAGCTCACGTCAACGTCCCGGCTCAGGCAGCTGCTGCTGGGGCGGCCCTGAGCAGGCGAGGTGGGTGACGAGGGACGTGGCGGCCGTGTCCCTGGGGCAGGACAGGGCAGGCATGGCCCTGGCGAGCTGCAGCAGGCAGCGTGGGCTCGGCCACGCGCAGCGATGGGGCGAGCGATGAGAAGTTTCCTGCGGGTGATTCATGCTCTTCCTCGACTTTGCTGCCGTACGAGCGAGAGCTGAGACCCCAGAGGAAGCTACAGGGATTTCCAAAAGGGCTCAGAAAACCTCCCCCCCTCCCCCCCCCCTGCCCTCCGTTGCCTCCCGCTGTGATTTCTGCCCTCATCCCGGGTGGAAGCGCAGCCGTTCCGGGGCGAAGGAGCCCTGTGGGCAGCAGCACGTGGCAGCGAGGCCGGGAAGCTCCTGGCGGCGGGAGCAGAGCTGGGCTCTGCTGCAAGGAGGGACGGGGATGGGAAGGGTGCTGCGGCCGGATCCAGCCAGGGGCTGAGCCCCTCTCTGGGCTGGGGAGCTGAGCAGGGGATGAAGCTGCTCCGTCTCACGCCACGCTGCCGTTTATTTAACCCAGCTAACGGGCATCAGAGCGTGGGCTGCCCTCGGGTTCTGTTTCTTCTTCTTAAAACAGGATTGCAACCACAAAAAAAAAAAAGGGCAAAACCTTAATTCTGCAAATCCCCTGCTGCTCCCGCCGAAGGCCTTGGTTCATGGCGTGAGCTGGATGTGTCCGTCCCCCGCCCCGAGGTGTCTGCACTGGGGTGCTGGGGCTGGACACCGCCCAGGGCTCCTTGGTGCTGCCCGGCTGGAACCCCGAGCAGTTAAAAATACACACACACACCCCCCCCCGTGCCTTCACCGCAGCCGAGCTGCTGCAGCTCACGTGAGTTATGCAAACGAGACTGAAATTAAATCAGCCACATGCGAGAGAAATCCATTAACCCCTGTCGGGGCAGCGGGGACTCATCCCCCCCCCCAGGCACCCGCAACCCCGTGGCGGCGAGGGCCAGGATGGGGATGGGGACACGCAGCACCCACCGGGGCTGCAGCCTCGCCGGGGCCGGGGGCTGCTGCTGAGCGCGGGGAGCAGGGTGTGTGCCCCCAGGGTGGGGGGGCTGAGCTGCCGTCCCCCCGCCGCCCCCGGCTCCCCCGGCTTGCAGCCATCTGGCCAGGGTGTATTAAAGGCGTGGAGGAGCCAGAGAGAAACGAGGTCAGGGCTGCGACGGCAGCCAGGGGACAGGGTGAACATGCACCCGCCTGCCGCCGCAGGGAGGTGGGACCCGGTTGTGGCAGTGGCCAGAGTGGGGGCAGCTCTTCGGGATGCCCCCGGACCGCTGACGGGAGCCCAAAGCGTGTCCCACCCCAAGCCCGGGGACGGGGCGGGTGCCACAGCCCGGCAGCACCGGCAGAGCCGAGCAGGAGGAATGGGCTCCACGCAGCCCCTCGCCCGGGCTGGGGGCGCACAGGGCATCAAACAGCACCAGCAAAGGGAGAGCAAAGCCCCCCCCACGTGTACCCCGAAATCTGGGCAGCGAGAGCAGCGTGCACCCCCGGGGCTCGCCCACCCAACCGAGCACGTGGGTGCCGTGCTGAAAACGTGCCCGCGCGTGAGCACGAGCGTGCGTGTGCGAGTCCTCGCAGTCGGCTGCCTGCATTTCATGCATTTTTAAGAAGAACAAGGTTAGTGGGTCACTCCAGCGCCGCAGGCTTTCCTCCAGCTGAGCTGCTTTGCTGCCAAACCCATCAGGGCTGGCGGCTGCCCGCACCGCGGCACCGAGGGGGCTGGGGCAGGCAGCGGTGCTGGCAGCAGGCAGGCAGCAGCCGAGCCTGGCGTAGCGGCAGCAAGGTGCTGCGGCTGCAGCTGCCCAGCGCTGCCATGGTCCTTCCACCCTCACCAGCTCTGGCCACCGTTCACCTCAGGAGACACCCGAGGAGCTGGCAGGCACGGGGCGCAGCCAGACGGGCTGCAGGCAGGGAGCAGGTTGGGGGGGGACTGCAGCCCCCCAGGAGGGCTGCCAGAGCCTGGGGCTCCACCACCCCGAGCAGCAGGGTTCCCGGCAAGGCTGCCAGGGTGTGGTGGTGGCGGCGGAGAAGAAAAGCCACCGTGGTTAAAAGTTAACGCAGAGACAAAGCCGAGCCAGGACGGCAATGGCAGCATGGCCCTGCCGATGCAAACAGCCCCCCTTTATGGCAGCCCGGCCCCGATAACGGGGTGCGCGGCTCAGGCCCCACTCCCCCATGGCGCTGCCCTCCCATGGCACCATCACCCCAGGGAGAGCGTGTGCATTGGGGCAGCTGCTGCCCGCGGCCGTGCCGGCACACACGTGTGCAAAGAAACACGCACATGGATACGCACCAGCGTCACAAACCTGGGGTGCAGCCAAGCTGTGGGGTGCAATGGCAGCAGCGATGCAGCACCGCGTCACCGCGCAGCCCTGCGCCCGCAGCCCCCCGGCATCCCGTCACCGCGCAGCCGTTGCCATGACTACGGCCATGCAAGTCTGGGCGAAATGCATCTGCCGCTGCAGCGTGCCAAGCTGTGGGGGCGGGGAGGGCACCGCTGCTCCGCGCCTCCACCAGCGTGAGCCACACCACCAGGTCCCCACCGAGCCCGTAACCGGCCGCCGTCCCCTCCCGGGACCTTTGCCAAGAGCAAGACCCATCGTGGGAGGGCAGGGTGTGGGCGCAGGGTGCCGGCCCCCCGCCACAGAGGGGCTGCGCACCCCCTTTGCGGTGGGATGGGGTACATCACAGCGAAGGCCCACCACGCTCCCCCACCCCTGAAAGCTGTGCGAGGGGTTTGCCAGAACTGGGTGGGGGGGTGAGGGCAGAGTGCTGCTCATCTGTAAAACCCCCACGGTGCCCCCCCCCACGTCCCACTGGCTGCAGGAGCCGGCGTGGCTGGGGGGCCGGAGGCAAAGCGGTCCCCAATAACCTCAGCACCAGGCTGGGGCGTGGAGCAGCCCCCCAGAGCCCATCCCCGGGGTCTCTGGGCTGGCCCTGGGGGTCCCACCCAGCCCTGCCCACGGGCCCTGGGGACACTTTCGGTTTTGTTCTGAGGCAGAGGGGAATTCCTGGCAATGAGGCAATCCAGGCTGGGGACAGCGAGGGATGAGGGACGGAGGGGATTTCTGATGGAAAGTCACGGACAATCCCAGCGCTGCCGTCACTCCCCGCACAAGCTCCGCTGCCGGCCCCCCCCTCACAGCCCGCTGCGGGTGGGACCCAGCCCCTGCCCCCTCCCCGCCGGGTTTCAGGGAGAGGGTTTACCTGCCCCAGCAGGAAAACTTGGGCTCAGCACTGGGATTTGGGGGGGGGCAACGGGCACCCCCCGCCTGCGCGGCCCCAGCAGATCAACCGGGATCTTCCGGTGGGGGGAGCGGCAATGAGAAGGTTGATGGCATTGACACTTACAGGTTCCTAATGAGGCTTTAAAGTTAATAGTCCATTAAGATGAGGGGAGATGAGGGTTTGCATCTCTCAGGGCTGTTTTTGCAGGCTGTTTAGGTACCAGAAGATAACGCCCCCCCCATGTCCCACATCCCCCCGGCGCTCCCCATCCCTCCACCCTTCACCCACCCAGGAAGGCAGAAGCCAGGCCTGGCCTGGGTGTCCCTTCGTCNCTTCGTCTTTCCTGCCGCCCGCCCGTCCGTCCAGCGCGGTCCCTTCCCCCACGAACGCCCTCCGCACACACTGGCCTCTCTCTGCCTGGGCCCGTCAGATGTTGCTGAAAGGGAACAATGCGACTTATTGTCTCTCCCTGCTCGCAGGCATCAAACCCAGCAGCGCAACAAAAAGACACATTGACTTGCGGGGAGAAAGAGGCCCATACATCCCCGGCTGCTCGCCGGGGGAGGGACCGCAGCCCCAGAGCATCCCAGCGCCGCTTTCCTGTCCCGGGTCCGGCAGCGCTGGCTGCCCCACAATGCGGTCGGCTGGCTGCCACCGGCCCCAGGGACTTGGGCAAAAGGGGTCACTGCGCTGGGCTACGGGGGGCTGGCGGCAGAGACATGGAGCTGCCCGTGCCCCGTCGCCAAGGGATGTCCTTGGGATCAGCATCGTGGCTGCGCACGTGCAGGATGCACGCTGGACCAGCGCTGGGTGTGCGTGCGTGGGCTGGGACCACGCCGGGGTGCGTGCACGGGCTGGACCCACAGCAGCCACGCACCCACCCCTGCAACACCAAGGGGACGCAGGGACGGAGCGTGGGGCTGGCACTGCCCGCCTCGCAGCCGGGAAGGGACACGACACCCTCACCCGTCGCGCAGGCACACCTCCGGGCAGCTTGGGCGAGGCGTTGCCCCCAAACCCTCATCCGTGGGGCTGCCACGCTCCCCCAGCCCTACTGGGGGCCACCAGCAGCCCACCGGCACAGGAACAACCCAGGCAGCGTGGCACAGCTCCAGGGTGCTGGTCACCAGGACAGGGCGCAGGTGACCCCAGGGACGGAGGGCGCTGAGCCCATCCTGGGGACGACCGTGGGTTCGCTGTCCCCAGGAGAAGGGCAGCACCCCGCCTCCACCTCAGCAGGACGCCGCTGCAGCCCGGTCGTGTTCCTCGTGGCACGGCTGGACCCCGCGAGCACCTTGCAGCAGGGCGATGCCCAAAACACACGGGACCCCCGGCACACGTCCCCGTCGCGTGCCCCGGCCGTGGCGTGCGGGCATGCTCCCGTGGCACCTCCGCAGGCAGCTCCGGAGGAAACAGGACGGGAAAGCTCCACTTGGACTGAGCGTCGCTTTTGTTTCCAGTATAAACTTCCCTTTTAACAAGGAAGGAGGCTCTGAAACACGCTCCCTGCTCGGTCCCCCGGCCGGGGGACCCTGCCAGCAGCCCCCGCTGGGGTGGGGGGGAGCAGCGCCCGGGGTGCAGTAGCACCCAGCCACTCTCCCATCTCCACTGCCAGCTGGATGCTGCGGCCCCTTTTCTCTCCGGACACGCTCTGGCAGCCATCCTGCTCCGTAACGCACCCGAACTGGCAGTGCACGGCTTGCTCAGGGTCAGGAAGCCCTTTATCAGCCCCGAAACGCAGCCTACAGAGGGGATACAGGAGATAAGAGGCGTGGGATGAGCATCCCGCCTGGGCAAGGGTTCCTGTTCTCCTGGGAGAAGTTGGGAGAGACCGGCAGGCTGGGAAAGAAAATGCAGGGGCTCCCTGTGGGGTGTCGATCCCCCCTCCCCATGCAGAAACTCCCCCAGGACTGTGCCCGTGGGGAGGCATCTGGGACCTGTTGCATCCCACCACCGTCCTCATCCTCATCCCGGGGTGAAGCAGGGCTGGGGGCCCTGGGCAGCACAGCACAGCCCCCCCCGGCCACCCTGCTGATGAAGTTTGAGGGGGTTTAGGTTAGAGGCTTGGCTTTGTTTGCAAATGCTCCAGCTCCCGGCCGAAAAGAAGGGCAGATGGCCTCCGCGATAAGAGACGAGGGGACTGCTCTCTCTTCCCTCCTCCACGACTCACAGCTGCCAACCTCTGCCCCCGGCCTCCCCGGCGTGAGCGGGGAAGGGGGTGACGGGGGGAGAAAGGTACCGGGGTGGGAGAGCGGGGCCGGTCCTGTGCCCCGTGCAGGGTGGTGGGATGCAGGGAGGATGTTACCGGAGTGAAAAGCGAGCCCAGAAATAGCAAACGCAGTTACACAAGGCACCGGTTGCCATGGGATCTTCACAACCAAAAATGACGGGGCTCTGGCAAATACAAGAACGGGCCCTTTTATATGTTTCTATGGGAAGTCAGCGCCTCGCTGCAGCCTCCCAGGCTGGAGCCTTTCCCAGGGCAGGAAGGATTCCGGGACACCGGTTGTGGCACCGGCTCTGTGCAGGCGGCAGGGAGACCCCCGGCAAAGCCCCGCGCAGCCCCTTGCTTGGGTCCGGGGTGCTTTTTCCTGGGGCAGCTATCGGGGGGTGGTTGGCACTGACTCAGCAGCCAGCACGAGTGACGGCACGGCCACGAGCAGGTCTGATAGCGACCAACTTCTGCTTCGGTGATGGACTGGAAAGACCCCCTTGGCCACCACACAGCCCCGCTCTTCCTCCTGCCTGCCCGGCCTGGGCAGCCCTCGTTCCCCACAGGAATCCCCCAGCATGAAGCTCAGCAGATTTTCCTCCTGCAGCTGAGGAGAGCCCCCTCGGCACCTGCGGTGTCCCCCAGCCCCTTCGCCCCGTCTTGTCCCTCTGAGGGCTGCGCAGCCAGAGCATCACTTGCCCCGGGGACCGGGCAGGTGGCCACGTCCTGGAGGCGCACTGCAGGGCCCGGGAAAGCCGAACCACGGGCAGGCATGGCTGGCGGACACGGCAGCACGGGCAGCACGGGCAGCACGGGCAGCGTGGTTACTATTTTTAGCCAAGGGCTGTTCGCAAGGGCCATTCCCGTGCCGGAGCTGCCGTGGTGGCAGAAGCCGCTACCATCCATCCCTGCGTACAGCACAGCACTCTCCCTGCAGGAATTCTCTCCCCGGAGTGATCTAATTAGCTAATTCCCTTGCTATTTATAAATCAATATGGAAATCCCGCTGCTTTACTCCCAGTGCTGTTGGTTGCCCTGGCTGGGCCCCCACTAACTCGGTTAAAATCCTCAGGCAGATGATTAGAGGCTTGTGAATGACTCTAGATACATGAATAAATAATTGCATTAATTCTTCATTAAGGGCTGGGGGAACACGGCGGGTGGCAGGAGCAGGGCACGGGGCTGGGGACTGCACCCCCCTGCCCCACTCCAACCCCCTGGCGCAGGGGCTGAGCTCGCTGCTCTGCCTTGCAGCCTGTCAGCGCTTAACACCTAATAAATTAATAATCAGCACGCAGTTTAAGTAGGTCTGGAAAGTGGAAAATAACATCCGCAAAGATCTTGCGTCCCGGAGGCCTTTTAGGCAGGAGCAGCGCAGAGAGGCAGACAGATCTGTCTGCCTGTCCATCTGCTAGAGGAGCAGACAGACCCGTAATCTGTCCGTCTGCCTGCACCCCGCAAATCCCCTCAAAGTCCTGGGAGCCAGCAGAGAGCCCATGTGGAGCCGGAGCATCCCAGTTTGCCCGGGGAGATCCTCGCTCACCCCGCAGAGCGCCGGGGCTCCGGCACCAGCGGCGGCTGCCGGCATGGCCGCACCACGCACCGCTCCCGAGCCAGCTGAGCAGGACAGACATCTGCAGCGGAGCCAGGCCTTGGAAGAGGAGGCACGCTTGGGAGGTCACAGGGGAACGTGGCTATTTATAAACACGTCCCTTACGCAGCGCTGCAGAAGAGGGTTTTCAAGAAAAACGGGGATCAAGAGAGATGTGGCTACTGGGGATTCCTCGGAGATGAAAGCCGCTGCAAAGCCGCACGCGAGGTTTCCTGCATCGCTTCTGATGGTGACGGGGGGCTGCCCACCCCCCCCAGCAGGTCTGCATCTTGACCTGTCTAATCATGCTAAAGTTTGCCCTTTAGAGACATCACATCTGCCTCCCATCACTCCAGCGCTGCCCGCTGATCGCTGTGGCAGGGGAGCAGCGGGGTGTAAAGCACTTTCTCCCCTCCAGCAAAACGTAGAAGAGACCTGGGCTTTGCGCAGGGGCTGGCAGATGGGGGGGTGGGGAGCCAAGGAAGCCCTGGACGAGCCAGCAGCAGCACCGCAGCCGGATAAATCCCCTCCTGAATAAGCAAGCCCAGCCGCTGCTCCAGCCCCCTGCTGCAGAACCCCCCTCTCCAGCCAGCAGCCCGGTGCAGAGCGCGGGGTACGTGTTCGCACCCCCAACCCATCAGACAGGCAAAGCCGCACCAGGACTGTCACCGTCACCCCAAAGGCTGCACCCCAGAGCCCCTGCCCGGCTCACAGTGCCCACAGCGGGGGTGGTGCAGGTGGGTGGTGGGTTGTCACTGCTGCTCACCCTGATGGGGGTCCTGCAGCTCTGGTGCAGGAGGACGGGAGCATCTCAAGGCTCTTGCCCGGATGGACAGTCTCAGACGGGTGCTGCAAAGCCAGTGCTCGCTTGGATTTGCTCGACACAGCCGAAATGTGCTCTCGCTGCAGCGGTGGGGCAGCATGGTGGGATGGGACGGGTTGGGATGGGACAGCGGTGTCAGGACTCTGCATCCCTGTGGAGAAGAGCCAGGACCATAAGAACCTCTGCAGAGAGACAGAAAATCACTCCCCGAAGGTGGGGAGAAAAGTGGGGCTGGCACAGACGCTGCCTGACGCCGGGTGGCTACTGGGGCAGAGGGGAGGGCTCACTAGCCACAGCTCTGCCAGGTTTTGTGTCCCAGCAGTAGCGGCTGGGGACACTGGGCAGGAGCTTGCGCTTGGGAACAAGTGGCAGAAGACAGAGCATGTTTACTGACTAATTCAACACACTCGCTTGGGCCGTTCGTCTTCCCAAAGCAAACAGCCTCGCTACGCTCTGAAAAGCGCGTGTTTTGAAGCGGGGCACATCCTCCGCGGCTCCTGCGCAGCCCTGACGGCCGCTCGGGCGACTCTCGATCTTGCAGATGGCCGGAGGCGCGGGCGGACGGACCAGCAGCAGCCCGGCAGCCGTTCAAAGGCTTTATCAACTGGCAACCAAAAGTCAATAAGGAAGATGCCGCCTGTTTTAATTAACAGGGAAATTTCGCTCTAATGGGGGTGAGATGATGCGTGCCGGGGGGGGGAAGGGAGGGCAGAGACAAAACATGACCTTGTTGGTGGAGCGCACACAGCAGCACATTGTTTTCCCCTCGGAGACGCTGGCCTTGATCCTGCGCGGGCTCTGTGGCGCAGCTGGGTGCTGGGCGCTGCAGGGGTCCCGCCTCGAGGGTGCTGGGGCCATGGGGGCTTAGGACACGGCGCTCGGGAGTGTGGCCCACCGCAGCTGCCAGCCGGGCGCAGGCTGGCCAGGGCATGCCGGTGGCTTGGAGTGGCACAAAAGGGTCTCACTTTTGGGAGCCACCCCTTGGTGAAACCAGCTGTGCCTGGGTGCCAGGGGTTCGAGTCCCCCACGGCCACCGCGGCGAGGCTGCGGCCGGTGGCCCTGGCAGCACGGGGAAGCTGCGGGCCCCTCGCCAGCATCAGCATCCACTTTGGTCTAGTCCCAACTTTCTTTTCTCCTGAGCTCTCCCCTTCCGGGAAAGCAGGGAGGAGGAAGACTGAGAAGGGAAAACCCCACCAGCCTGTGTGCCAGGGAGCACAGTGAGGCTGGGAGCCGGGGTGGGACCCACGGCACAACGTGTGCCCCACAGCAGGACCCCCTGGGAACAGATGGGGCTGGCAGTACCCTGGGGTGACTGGCACCCTGGGGTGATGGGACTGGGGCAAGCTGCACCCTGAGGCTGTCCTGGGGGTGATGGGGTTGGGATGAGTGGTGCCATGGGACCCTCCCGGGGTGACAGGGCTGGGGGCAGAAGCACCCCAGGGGTGTTGGGGCTGGGATGAGCAGCACCCCAGGGGTGAGGGGGCTGGGAGCAGAGGTACGCAGTGGTGTTGGGAATAGGATGAGCAGCACCCCGGGGGTGAGAGGGCTGGGGTGAGCAGCACCCCAGTGGTAAGGGGTTGGGGGCAGAGGTACCCAGGGCTGTTGGGGCTGGGATGAGCAGCACTCCAGGGGTG
>VWZZ01000596.1:150139-168060 GCA_013399095.1 Psophia crepitans
AGGCTCAACGGGGACATGACACCCAAGACGGGCGGTGAAGCGGCACCCCTGAACGGGAACGGCTCGGCTGAACCCCTCAAGGAGGAGAGCAAGGGCGAGCCGTGCGGCGGGGACGCCATCGAGCCTGCTCCCCCTGCCGAAGGGGGGGATGCTAAGCCCGAAGGTGCTGCAGCCCCCAAGGACACCCCCAAGAAGAAGAAGAAGTTCTCGTTCAAGAAATCCTTCAAGCTCAGCGGGATCTCGTTTCGGAAGAACAAGAAAGAAGCCGGGGACTCCTCTGGGTCCTCTCCCACGGAGGACCAAGGCAAGGCGCAGGCCAAGGGAGAGGAGAACCCCGCTTGCTCGGCCGGTGGGACGGAGCCGTCGGCTCCCCCCGAGGAGGGGACAGCGGAGGAGCAGGGCAGCCCCGGGGAGAGCAGCCCCGCTGCGGATGGGCAGCAGGGAGCTGAGCCCAAGGGGGAGGATGCAGAAGCGGGGGGAAGCAAGGAGGAAGAGAAGCAGCAGCCGGGGGAAAGCCAGGGGGACACAGCCAAACCAGAGGAGCCCTCAAAACCTGCGGGGCCTGAGCCTACAACAACTCCAGCGGCAGCGGAGCAGAAGGAAGAGTAGAGCCCGCTTGGCATCGGCCTGACTTAAGACTCTTGCGCCATCCTCTCCATCCCGGTAACACCACGGACTCGCTGCCTTGCCCTCACACCTCCCCACCCCACCTAGAACTGACAACGCTTTCTAAAACCCACCCCTCCGAGTTACTACTTCCCCATCCGATTAGAAAGCCGGTTTGGATTCCCACCACCACTTGGAGTAGTTTTGCCTGAATCCTTTAAAACTGTGGAGGAAGACTATCCTGGACATAACTGGAATTTACAGTTTGTAAGAACCCAGATCTCCCATCCCGCTCTGGTATCTCTGCTGGCCTCCTGGCTGCCCCCGCTGCCCCCGGCAGCCCCAAGCCCAGCACGCCAGTGACTGTTCGGATTCTTTTTTCTCAGTTTACATTCCTGGTTCTGACTTCATTTTAAGTCTTTTGTGCTTTTTATAGAAATCAATGGTTTAAAAGCTAATCTGGTTAGGTTTTTTTTTATAATGTCTTACTATTGGCTTAAAACCATAAAGCTTGTAAGTCCGCTGTGTTTAATTCTGCTTCTGAGGGATAAATAACTTTTAGGGTGTGGGGTGGAGGGAGGGGGCCTGCCAGCTGTATAATGTGAAACAACATTGTTTTCTCTGTAAATAATTTTTTAATGGCCAAAACACTTGATTTGCAGTTTTCTAACTTCTAAAAAAAAAAAAAAGAGCTGTATGGGCTTTATTGAGAGATTTGAAAGGAATAAATGGTGACCCCTTCATGGGTGAGCTTGAGTCCTTCTTGTCCTGGATGCCAGACGAGGGCCAGGGAAGGAAGATAGCAGGGGCTTATTTAGTTCACCAGCTGCTGCATTTAATCACTCCAGCCCTGGCTCTGCTCGCAGTTAATTGACTTGCAGCAGATGTAGAGCTACAGCCACAAAGGACTTTCTCACACAAGCCTCTTGCTGCTACCTTCGGATCACCCTTCAGCTGGCTGCTCTGTACCTGGTTGGGTTTTTTTAGAGATTTAACCCGTTTTTCCTGGTGGAGAGGGGGGAAGGAAATCTTTCCTCCAAGGAGGGCTACTGGGGGAAATGCCCATGTTAAGCTTGGTTTCTTTAATTAAAAAAAATAAATAAAACGGTGACTTTAGAAGAGGATGGGCTCCTCTTTGCTGAAAAGGCATGCAAGAGCGCAGGAGTCAAGATTCGCTTGCAGAGGGCAAACGAAGGCCTGGTGGGTGCCCCTACCCTTCCTCCTGAGATCTGCACAGGGCGAGAGGCGCTTGTCCCCCGAGCGGGGTGTGCAGCGGGAGGAAGGCGCGCTGTCCCTCTCCAGCAGCTCGAAGGCTCAGGCTGCGGCGTGCAGCCCCTGCGCCTCGTCCCCATCTCACCACCTGCCCTGCTGGTTTCGCTGGCAAAGACGACTGAGAAAAGCAAGGGGCTGCTGTTTGCCCCACCGGCACCACCCTGGCAAGGATGGGCACAGCTCTTCTGCAGCCCTTCAGGTAGGTGGAAATGGCCAAAACCTCTTCGTTTTACGCAGCGCATCCTCCTAGCGATAGCGGGAGGCTGCAGTAAGCGACCTGCTTCCAGATGCAGGCGGGTATATCCAGCCCTAGTCATCGGGGGGCAAAAAGAGAGGAAAAACCACAAATATCTTAAATGTAGGCACTGCGATCTGCAAATTATTTCCAAGATTGCTCACGGTCCGTCGTGCGAGACACAGCTGCATTGTGCTCCAGTGAGATGGGGGCTCCGCGCATCTGCCAGGCAGCGCGGTCGGCGGGCGGCAGCCATTTTAAGAAACACTGGGAGAGAGGAGGAGGAGGAGGACGGCGGTTCACTGCCACGCGCGAGCTGGCAGGGGTAACTGGGATCGTGCAGTCGTTTTTGTGCAAGGAGGAGAGGACTGATATTATCTGCTACGGTGAAAAGGGTAACTGGGTTTCGCGGAGTATTGCTACAGCAGTGAGAGTCAACTGGGGCACACGAAGCTTTAGGTTTTTTAACCACACAAACAGCAGCTTTGGCTTATAAACCTTTTGTGTCCGTTTCTGGTGTGATCACCGCTCGAGTTGCAGAATTAATCTGCTCCTAATTATATTAAAGAAATTTTTTCACTTGCATACCAGATAAAACCCACTGAAGTCCACCCAAAAGACACTCCCTTCCCGTAACTTATTACTCCTTTTCTGGGTTAGCATTGCTGTCAGAGCATCAGCTGCGTGAAGTACTGTAACACCAAACAAACCGCAAACCCAATTAGCATCAGCCAGGCTGCTGGCTGAGACCCCAGATGTAATTTAGGGGAGAGACAGAAGAGCTGTGAGCAAGGAAAACCCACAGTATTTTAACTTACCTTCTTCTGGAGAGGAAGGTCACGGGAATTTCAAGGCTATTTTACAAAGCACAGGGGGAGAAAGAACAAACATCCACAAAAGAAACTAAGGCAGTTTTTCACATGCAGCACAGAGAATGTTCCAAATAAAATGCTACAGCGGACGCACCTGAACCAATACATCTCGCCCTGTTTGTGGAAGAAGGAAGAAGAAACTGCACCTTGCCTTACCCTTCTTCCCAAAGATTCTTTTCTTTTTGGGACCTACACCACGTGGCGATCGAGGTACTGCACCATTTTCCAGCAATGGCTCTAAAACCAAACTGAGCTCCCACTCCAGCCAAGCACAAACTCACACCAACCATAGAAATGTACCAGTTTTATTACAAAGATTCTCAAAATTCAAAATAAAAGCATCTTTAAAAAACCACAATATATTTCCCCCCCCAGACACAAAGATACACTGATCTCTCTCGCTTCACATACAAACACTGAAGAGCGGGAGTGACACATCACTCGGATCCAAAGAGACTAAAAAACTCACGGTGGAAAAGGGAAAAAAAGTATTTAAAAAAATAAAACATTTTAAAAATAACCTGTGTTAAGTTAGCAGCATTATTAGAGTTGAAACCATCAGCAGCGCTCCGTGGGAGGTACAGATCCTCTTATGGACAGAGGAATCCCCCTGAGAAAGGAGAGCAGCGAGTCAAAACTGCCTGCAAAACTTCTGCAAAGCATTTCACCAAAAGCTCATCTAACGATCAGCTGTACAAAACGAGATGCAAAAGAAAGGCCAGTTCTGGTCACAAAAGACTTCTGGGTGTGAGATAATGCGTGGGAGTAGGAAGAGGAGTAGTTATAAAAATGTTCAGAGCCCCATCTGCTGTTCCCGTACAAAGATAACAGCTCAGAGGCTGATAAAAAGGTTCTCCCTATTTACTGGCCTTGAGAGCAAGAGGGAAGAAAGGTTCAACTGGAAAACATCTGTACTTCGCTCCAGAGAAGAGTTTTTCAGCAAGTGACACACACGGACAAGAGGTTTCAGCCAGGCTCTGTGCGGTCTGGCCTTCGGAGGAGTTGGGAGCTTCGGCAGGGGTTCCAGCCCAGGCCACCAGTCAGTACTGAGGAAGCACGTTACGGAGCCGCGGGCAGAAGCGGCAAGAAGAGCAAAGCAGGCGGCCAAACGGGCAGCAACTCGCTTCCCCCCCCCCAAAGAGGGGCATAGGTATAGAAAAAAATAAAAGGTATAAAAATTTCATCTCTTCTCTTCCTCGAGATGTATAATGCTGTCACACTAACCGGATCTGCAACATCTTGGAGAATGTTAACCACCACGTTAGGGCGATTTTCCTTTCGCATTTTCCAGATCTGCACCTGCAGGGCTCTCGGGCTGATTCACTAAAGCGCTTTTCAGATCGCTTTTAAGCTGCTTCATCGCTTTCCACAAGTTTGCTGCAGGGAGGTAGCCAACTCTATTCAAGAACTGCACTATTTGACCCTGAGAAGCGGCACCAGCTTGCAGTTACTTGCCATGATGGAATCAAACTGAAGACCAAAGAATAGTCAGTCTCTCACAGGCTTCACTAGGGAGCTCGTATCCTCCCACAAAAAAAAAGGAAAAAAAAAAAAAAAGAGAAAAAAAAATAATTCATGGCCATCTTTCCACCTAACCTGAAATGCAAATACTACTTCTACTTAAATTATTCTTTTCCAAGGGTGGTTATTTCAGAGGAGAGAGTAAAGAAAGGAAGTGATTTCTTACAGACACACTAAGGAGGCAGTGGAAGGCAAGAGTGAAACTTCCCAGTCACCAAATCTGGGCAGTGCAGGTCTGTCTACTCCGCAGAATCCTCCCTATCTGCTCCCAGCGGAGTGCAGCAAGGAATAATTTACAATTCTCAAGTAATTTATATATTTATATAGAAATATATACAGAAACATATATAAAATATAAATCCTGTGGAATGGGAGGCAACCAGAGAAGCTAACCTATGACAACTACACACTGACACACTGTCCAGCTGCAGCCATCTTAGGTGGATTTCGTCTCTTCCTTCACCCTGTGGAGGCAAGCAGGGAAGAAATTTGGTTTTAAACAAGCAGCTCGGGCTGTGCCCAAGATTTAGGAACAAGCCAGAGCCACAAATCTATAAAATGCTGCTTATATGGCCCATCTTCATGTAAAACATGTCATGAGCTGCTGAATGAAGGCATGGTATTTTTAAGGCCTTTTCACCAAGGGCTCTGCTCTCACAGCGCTTTATCAGGCGTGCTGTTCTACACAGGCAAACTTCTTCCCCTCAAGAGCCCGTGATAAAACCTTCCAAATTACCACATCTGCCCTCCAACCCCTCAAGTTGTGCAACATCCCACTGGGGGCACACAGGATGACAGGCACGGCTCTTTAATGGCCATGCCAGGGCTCACCCTTTGGGTTCTGCTTTCTCCTCTTTTGCTTTTTCCTCTTCTTTCTCATCTAGGAAAAAAGAAAAGTAAAAAAAAAAAGAGTAGTGCAGTAGGGAAGCACAGGTCAGGCAAAGTTGGGAAGGTTTCTAGTCCTAGTTCTCAGGCTTACCTTTCTTCTCCTCTTCCTCCTTTTCCTCTTCTGTCTTCACACGCTTAGCCTTCTTAAAGTTGGCAACATTTTTGCGCCCTCCTTCCCCTTCATCTTCAGAGTCAGAGAATTCTTCATCACAGGATATTCTTTTATCAGAATTGCGGACTGAGTGCGAAGATCACAAGAGGTTGTTTCAGCAGATTTAGAAGTCAGGAGACACCACGCACTGACCTCCCCCCGTACAACATCTACATGCCGGAATGAACTAACGAGCCTACGTAAGTCAGAATCAGGCCCCGATAAAACCACTTTATCTTTCCACCTGCCGTATCTTTTAAGGCGTCACTGCGTTCATGCCCGAGATGCGAGATCACATGTACGACTTGGATTAGGTACAGCGTGATGTCTAGACTTGACAGTGTAAGCAGGTTAACCAGCCTCACACTGAAAAAACCTGTCTGCCAGATCTGAAGGCCATCAGCCAATCTGGATATAAACTGGCATTTTCACTGTGGAAGACAACCTGTGGGATCAAACCCGACAGTCTCCCAGAAAGTGTTCTGTCACAGCACCTACATCACAGGAACTGTTTAAGTTCTCACATTAAAGCCTAGGTTCTCCCATTATGGAAATCCTCTGGCAACAGTGCCATTTCTCCAAGGAAAAAGAGATCTATCGGCTCGGCAGTGCCTCGGATCATTGCTTTATCTCACAAAATCAGTCAGAAAGGTGGGAGCAGATTCAAACTGAAGGACTGTGGAGTAGGGATACACCTAAATCATATATCCTCCTCACTTTATTGGGGTAACTCAGTTTAGGGCCTGCACGCTTCTCCACCTAACTGGTCCTGTTTGGTTTCGCACCCACGGGCTCCGAACAGCACCCTTCTCTGAACAGCACCCTTCTCTGAACAGCACCCTTCTCAGCCGGGCAACGCCAGAGACAAGCACGTACTTGAAATGCGTTTCTCAGGATCTTCTTCCTCTTCATCTCCACTGTCCTCCTGAACAGCATCCTCAGGAATTGGCTGCATCTGGACGCCAGGGGCATGAGGCAGCATGCGCAGATTCTCAAAGAGACGTTGCCTAGAGCCAGCCAGGAAAGGAACACCTCCGTCAGCAAGATGCCACCCACGGCTGCGAAACCCACAGTACAATGTGTCAGTCTCGGGAAGAGGAGCAAACACTTACTTGATCTTCTCAAGATACTCATTGGTATTCTGGTTAGTCATGTTCGAGGGACTGATGTGGAGCTTAAAGTCTGGTCCAAAGTACTCAAAATAGTCATTATACGGAAGCTCTGCAGGCAAGTTAGAAAGGAATAAAGCCCAAATTACCACCGGACCGGCGATGAAATACCACACACACGCTGTACTACAGAAAAGCATGGCCGCATTTACCTAAGCATAGGAGCCAAAGCACTCCTAGCCCAAATTCAGATCAAAGCAGACAACTCAGCAACAGTGCAGCCAAAGCTTAAACACTGTGAGCGCACACACGTGTTTTCAGCAGAAGGTCACCTCGTTTCAGTATGACAGCAAGGCTGCTGGGTATCTTTTGCTGCAGGGGAGAGCTACAGGACTAGAATGCAAAAGAACAGCTCCTGCAAATCAGGGCATCCAAAAGCTCTTCCACAGTAATCATCAAGAGCTAAATGAAACATCTTAGTGCTGCCACCTCTCCCACGGCAACATCATTTCCATGAGCTCTGTTACTAGAGTGTCATTGTCCCCTAGACTTGCTTCGAAGGCTCCAGGGGAGAATTACCATTGGGAATTTCAGTGTCCAAAGCCACAGCCGTCTCATAGGTCCAGCATCTAGCCACGTTGCGGATCGTATAGCCACCTCCTCCCAGCATCAGCATCGGCAAATTAAAACTTTTTACAAATTCCACACACTTGGCATGACCTGCAGCAAAAGCAGCGGGGGAAAAGGTCATAGCCTCGTGGCATAAGATGAACAAACTTCTCAATGAAATCAAATGATATTAGCAATGCCAGCAGGACGCAGGCACCGTACGGTACTCTTACCTTTGATGGTCAGATTAAAACAACCCAGCCTGTCCCCTGACAGAGAATCTGACCCGCACTGCAGGACAACTGCGCTAGGCTGGAACGTCTCCATCACTTTAGATATCACCTAAACAAAAAACCCGTTGTTACACACTCTCTGCAGGACAGCGTCAGAGCAACACAGTAACGCCCATGTCAGCGAGTGACACGAAGACATCCCTAGTGTTCCCACAGCTGCTGACTCCCCTGTGTCGGTAACACTGAGGCTCTTACAAAGAGAAGCTTACTGACCACAGGCTGCAATTGTTAAGGAGGAATACAGCTCCTAAAGAATCTTATCACAGAGGACTGAATCAGTCTCCCCAAAGAATGGCTCCATGAACCACCCAATGACAAAGTACGATCCACAAAGAATCACTCAGCAAAGACGTCTTCACTTACCGGCTTGAATATTGCTTCATAGGACTCATCATCAATTCCGTCCCGCAGGGGATAGTTGACAGCGTAGTACTTGCCTTTGCCTGCACCAATATCCTATTAGGGTGAGAGACAGGAGAAACCACAAGTCACCAGAGAACCAAAACGCAACACACAAATAGTGCCCAAAATTAGGAGGGGAAGTCTGGGATCGCAGGGGTCATCCAACTGCAAGCCTGGGCTCTCACGGACAAATACTGTCCTGGCAAAATGCAGCAAGAGTCAGCTGACTGCAACAGCAGCTCGTCTGGGGTGCATTTGGCCCTCAGTGCTCAGAGAAGAAAAACCTACCACTGTCACCACTTTCCTGTTGCTGTGAGCACACAGGCTCTCGTTTCACTGGCGAAAGCCACCCCCTTACACCGCAACAGAACCGGCAGTTCCAAACCTGTACGCTGCAGAGATGCACAGCCCAAAGTACCAGCTGGGGCTGACTGTGCAGTCTAGCAAGTGGAAGAATCTATTTTAATTTAAAAGGTAAAGAACCTGTCACCCCCGAGAACAGCATTCTGACAACGTCAGAAGTCACAGAGCAAACCACACTTGCAACTAACCTGAGAGAGCGCCACAGCTAATGCCACGATTCATTCACATGCACAGCTGACTCATAGGAGGAAATGCCACCATGACAAACCAAGATACAGAGAAGCACTCCCTCATAAGCCTTCACCCAGTAGCTTGAGTGACCAAGCTTCGTTTGCAAGTAGCAATGGCCATATCATCTTCAGAGTCACTTTTCTGAGTATAATCCCACCAGAATGCTGCTAGGAGACCAGTATCAAAGCCTGGGTTTTATTACAGCACAGGCCATGATCACAGGAACAAAGCACGCTGGAGCCAAGCCATCTGCCTCACATACACACCTTTGCCCTCAGAAAAAGGATGCTGTTTGAGAGCAGGAAAACCCAGGACAGCAGTGATTTGGTTAAATTAGCATGTCAGCAAACAGATGGAAAAGACCAAATTTCAGGGTAATTTTCTGCTAAGCCTTCATTCTCACCCGTAGGTCCCCCGTTCCTGGGAAGTATTCTCCGTACTTATGAAAGGACACGGTCATGACACGGTCTGTGGTATAAAAAGCTTCCTCCACGCCATCTCCATGGTGAATATCAATGTCAATATACAGCACTCTCTGGTGATACCTAGGATCAGAAAGGAGTCAAAATACTGCATTTCTTCAGAGCAGAAACTGCCTTCGTCAGCAGAGCAAAAGGGAGGAGAGCGAGGAACTTGGTGCTAGTCCCCAGGCTGCACAGCTACCAGGCAGCTCTCTCGCCAGAGTCTCTAGGTAAAAGAGCTGCGGAGAATGAAGATGTGCCTCAGTCAGCACTGGAGCAGAACCACAGAGGAAAATAAAGTGGCTTTTGCTGCTGCAACTGATCTTTGAAGGCAGACTCAACTCAGTTTATTCAGATTCAGCCAGTGGACTGCATTTTAATGCCCAAGCCTCCCACTGAGGTTTGGCTTGAGCCAAAAGCTGTCACATACATAGCTGTGCCCCCTTTTCCAGGGTAGAGAAGGGCCTAAGAGCAACCACACAATGCTCCAAGCCTTCTGCCTCCTGCACAATGCCACCACTAGACATACCCCTTCAGGAGAGAGGGCGCTGCACCCCAAAAGACAGCTGATTAAGCTCTTCTGCGAAAACACTGCTAAAAAAAGCAACAAAAAGAGCAGGCTGGGAAGAAAGCAGTAAGGACTCAGAGGAAATGCAGCAGAATGGACAAACAAAAGGGGTAAATCGTACTGCCCGTACTTTAGGAGCTCCAAGATAGCTAAGACGATATCGTTGACATAACAAAAGCCAGAAGCCTCTGACTTTTTAGCGTGGTGAAGGCCTCCCGCCCAATTCACAGCGATATCTGTCTGTTGCTTGTTCAGCTTCACAGCGCTGGCTGTAGGGAGAAGAATTACAAAGCGTCAGCCTGAGAACAAAGGCCCCGTGACAGAGACCGAGGGGCACAGCGCCGGTCCCTTACGATCACATCATTGCTTATGCCTGCGTTCGGGTACTTGACAAAGCACAAGCCCACGGGTTTAACACTGGATGTCTCAACAAACTAACACAAGGCAAAGGAAGAGAAACGCAGCCTCTGTTTTGCCCGCACGCACTTTTCACCGCTTCCTACTTTCGCCTCAGAGCGTGAAATCTGCACAAACAAGTCCACAGCGTTCTAGCTGGGGTCACAGTTGAAGACAGTCTAGATTTCTCAGTGCCCCACACGAAGATTTTAATGAAAGGTTTTATCCAACATATATTTAGGTCATTCACTGCATATACATTTAGGCAAAGGAAGTTCTCTTCCCCCAACCCCTTCATAAACTTTCTGCAAATTCTGCAAGTCTCCCAGGATCAAAACAAATTATATATCCTGTGCAGTCTACAGTCGTGGGACCAGAGAGCGTAGAACTGCTTCAAAAAAACGCTGCAGTCAGTACTCGTACGTGCTGCCGAACTGCATTACAGGAAATAAAGACTTGTAGATGTCATTGTGGGAGCAGCAGCCACAGAGCTCTAACGCCTGTGCACACCAGCACGGTTCCGCAATACCAGTCTTCCTGCAACAAAGTATTTGAAAATAGTGAAAGCGTTTTAAATGTTCCAGCTTTCAGGGAGCTTACTGAAACCTTTCAGGTTCTATTTTGGCTCATGTCCAGAGACAGTGGCTTTTTGTTAAAATACAATGGATAAAGTAACCCTCCTCTTTCCTTTCCAGGTTATGCCTGCCCAGAGCAAGGGCTTTTACAACCTTTTTTTCTGTAAAGCTCACATTGATTTTTTTATTTTTATTAAACCCCTGTTGCTGCTGTGGTTTTGTTTTAACTCTACTGCTGACAGCGTCGCTACACCACTTCCAGAGTCCTTCACACAGTGAGGTAACCCTCAGGGTGGTGAAGACATGGACTAGTAAAGATGTGCTTAACAAATGTAGAGGGATCTGTCAACATGCAAAAGGCTTCAACTCTTGCATGGGAATAAATTATCTAATTATTAAGAAATTATCTAAGAATGTATCTAATTATTAAGGAAATCGGAAATTGGTGCACAGGGCTTCCCCACTACCACCTACAACAATTTATTTCCTAGACAGAACTGCATTACATACATCCGCTTAAGAGAAAAAGAAAAGAATATACGAGAACACGCAAGCTTACCAACTGAGCCCCCAGCAGAGAGCTGACAAAACTCAAACAACCCATCAAACACAGGGCAGTCTTCCCCAACGTTAACTTGAAAAGAATACAAAAGAGTTAGCAAGAGAAAACCACAAATGGCAAAGCTTATACCGCTGCTCTGATTAAAAAAGCTAACCAGATAAGGGATCAAACATTTTAAGCAACAAAATACCACACACAAATAATAAAACATTCACGTGATCAAACTGAGGACTGCCGGATGAGGCAAAAAGGTTGTGGCTGTAGGGAAGATGCTCCCGACTCGTTAGGAAATAGGAAAGCAGGTCCCAGGAGCTCTGGCGAGAGCGGCACGCCATCTGCCGGGGCGCGCTACGAGGGATCCCGAAACCAGTCAATCACGCTGGAAAATGAGTGGGCGGAGAGGAGATGCTATCAATAAGAGCTTTGTAATACCGATACTCATCCTTAGCAGCAACTCAAGCGGCGCCTGTTGAGACAGCACATTGACAGTGTTCTGCTCTGCTCCGCTCTGGCAGCACATGCTGGTCACCAAGGGCACGCACGGGCTGTGCGAAACGGGGGCCAGCACCCCTCGCTAGCCCACACGGGCCTTCCGGGGGGAACAGTGTCATTTCTGACTACATTCTGTAGCTCCATTACACAACCCCAGAGCAAGCGGGGAAGGTTTTTGCTCCTGTTTCCTGCTGTACTGCTGACGAGGAGCTGAGAAAGCAAACAGTGCCAGCGCTGCAGGAGAAAGTGGGGAGAGGACAGATAGTGGTGTGTGCTGGACAAGAAGTTTACATCCACATCCGTTCTGTTACACTTTGTACATTCCTTTTACTTCACATCAGACAGTTTTTAAGTTCTCAGCAGTACTGTAATTTTGGCCTGGATAAATTTCTACTCTAAGTGGTTTCATGATTAAAAATAAGACCAGTAACAACAGACTCGTACTGAACCTAGGTTTTGCAAGATTTGCTTTTAAAAAAAACCAAACAAAAACCCCCTGTATTTTGTAACAACTTCTGTAGAATGTTTACTACTGTGCTTAACAAGAACACAGTCTTGCAGCTAGAAACACCATGCAGAGTCTCCACAAAGACGGTGTGATAAAGAAGCTTGAATGGTTCTAGTTCGGGACAGGGATCTCTGAAAAGGACGATACCCATCAGGAGACCCAGAAGGAAGCAATCGTTCCTGCTTTCCGCCTGTTTCAGCAGGGCATGGCAACTGGCAGAGTTTGAATAATTAATTGAAAGAGATGTTTGGAAGCTTTCCCTGTTAAACAAGGGGAATTTAAGTCATCGATTTCTGCATGCTTCCCATTATAACAAATTAAACATCTTGCCCTTTAGGTGACAGAGCAGTCTTTCCAAGTCCTCAAGCAGGCAACACGGCACTAGCAGAATGAAGTTAAGAGGCTGTTCATTACCTTTACTGCCCCTCAGAACTTTGTGGGCAGCACTGACAGTATTTGAGGGCATCCCTCTGCTATACCTGGCAAAGACAGGAGCTGCTGTGTAAACAGAAGCCACTTGGGCTTTTTCCCACCAGGAGATTCAAAGCAGCCAAGACTATTAAGGAGGGATATTAATAACGGCGGTCAATCACTTGACTATCAGCATAAAGCTCTGGTGGAAGATGACAGGCACAGATGTCCCTTCTTCGCCGCAGCACGCGGAGGAGAAGCTTCCTATCTGGGAGAGCGCAACCAGAGAGAGCCCAGCACTAAAGGTGGAACCATCCTTATGGAAATCACAGCAGCTATCCTTCCCTCAAAAGGAAAGCTGAAGCACCAAGCAGGCTGCAGAGACTTGCCACTGTACTTGGGAGCAGTGACCATCCTACATCCTCGTGTCTGCTCTACAGACATGTAGATCCTCTACAGTGATCCTCCTACATCCCTCGTGTCTGCTCTGAGTCTCCTGTGCTAGTTGTCCAGTTAGGCAGAGGCTACTATTTTGCAGGTCTCGTTGAAGAAAAGCTCTGTCCTCCGCATGTTTAAGATTAATTTTCATATTTTGACTCCTTCAGGTAAAAATAGTTCTGTGGAAGTACAGTACAGAAAATGTTGACTACCAGAGGGAGAAGAGTGGGCGTTTATGAGCCGTATCTGCCTCAGGGGTAAACAGTTCGGTTTGTGTAAATATGCACTTTGGTATATGTCATTTGGTATATTAAGGCATATCATTTACAGTAGGAAGCCTTTCACTGTGTATTACTCAGAAACAATACTACCCATTCCTCTTACAAGCTTGTGCTATAATATCTGTCCCCTTCAGCTCACACCAGATTTCCAAGTCCCTCTAACTCAGACTCAAGACCCGTATTTCTTCTAAACTGGAGATTACAACTCCCATGGGCTAACAACCTTTTTCTGCTCGTGAGGACTGCAGTGTGCAAGACCAAAATACCGTTTAAATGAACCTTGAACCTTCCCCACTATTTCTCTATACTCGCTAGAAACCTAGTTTGCCGCAATCATTGCCAAAGAACATCATCTCAGAGCTGCAGAGAGACCAGAAAATGGTTGCTGCAGCATTGAAGTCACCATTAAAGAGCGCTTCCATGGGCCAGGGAGGTTAGAACAAGAGATTAGCTCCAAAAATAAACCATTCGGACACAAAGCAGACAGGCGTCATTGTGCATTTCAACCCTCTCCCACTTCCAAACTGCCATTGCCCTCAAAATCCTTTGGGGTTACTGCAGATTTTGGACACAATTGACGAGCTGGGGGTTGGGTTTTTGGGTTTTTTTGCTTGTTTGTTTTAAATGACACAATTCCCACCCCACCAGCCCAGGTTAAAGATAAGCAATTACACAGAATACACGCAGCTCATAAATGGAGTAGTTCAGTCATTGCTCAGCCAGGAAGGCAACTGAGAAGAGTTTCCATCAAAACACAAGACCGAAAAAAGACAGACAGGTCAACGGGTTTTCCTCAGCCCTGCTGGCAGGCATATTGGCTTGAGAGAGCAAGACCCATTTTTAAAATGTGTGATTTACCAGAAAAATCAAAACCAAATTCAGGAGTAAGACAATTTCCCATGGTTCTTCCTACTCTTTTTATCACAAACCTCTAAAGCTGGCCTAGGATTCCCAGAACCACAAATTTTAATATTGGCAGGAACTACAGCACCGCACGCATAGCTTACATCTTTGCATCTGCTTGCTGTACTCAGACATGTTGTCTGGGCGAATAGATCTCAGAAATTTTATGTAGTCATCACTGTGGTACTTCGTCATTTCTTCTGCATTTGCCTTGTGAGGGCGCTGAAAGGACAAAAAAAGAGCAAGGCTTGTTTTGAAACACAGCTTTCTCCCTAATTTCCATTTCCAATCTCTGATTTACTCCCAGGAACAGTAAAAAACTCAAACAAGTAGCATTAAACAAGATAAACTTATTTTCAAAGGCAAGAACGCCATTACTGGAGGCTAGAATGTATTACGTATCTAGACAAAGAAAATACTTAAGTTACGGGCGGAAAAGAACTTTTCCAGTCTCCAAAGCTTATGTGAAGCAAAGACCATCGCACTACAAGCAACCAGCAGAAAGCACAAATACATCAGCACAGCTCTGCCTTGTTTTTCTTTCCGTTCTCCTTTGGCTCATCAACAGAGAACTCTCGTAAGAGTCTGAAGCATCAAAATTAAAACCTGACACGTAAATTCAGATCTTTTATACACGTTTCTCTTCATGACCAGTCCTACACTTACATATATCTCCATCTTCCTGTAGAGGCCATAGTTCAGCAGTAGGTTGTGGGTCATCCGGATCCTGTGGGGTTTCATCGGATGTCCCTGGCCATAGTAGTAGTTTCCAACATCACCTGGGAGCAGAAATTATTTTGTTACAGCAGGAAAAGCTATTAGTTCCTTCAAACAGAATCACAGCTGAGCCGCAAGAGCCACCAGGTCATCTGTCATTTTATCTGGCTTCCAGCAGTGCATCTCTTCACAGGGATCGGGTCTCCTGTCTTGTTTGCACAGGTATCTCCATGGATTCCAACAACTTTACCCTAGACTCAAATAAGACAGATATTTGGAAACTGGGGTATGGCCAGACAAGGAAGTTTTTAATGCCAGTTCTGGGAAAGGCAATGCAGGTAGAGTCTGAGCAGCTAGCATCACGCTGCACAAGTGAAGAGGAGGCAGCTCCAGCATTCTTGGGCAGGAGGAGCTTTGGGCACCACATTTTCCCCCTGTCCTCGTGCAGCAAATGACAGCACTCCATCGTCCTCTCCAGGCAGTTCAGCTCCCATTTACAGAGCTCACGGGTTTCACGGAGAAACACACGCCAAGAGGCACGCAAGTTTAATCCCGGCTCAGACAATGACTCATCAGACGGAGCACGTAGCCTCTCTGCCTCAGTTTCTTACTATTTGCCTCCCAGAAACAAGACACAAAGCAGCTAATTCGGTCAATAAGCAAACCCCAGCACAGCTGTAGTTTTACAGCTTCTCAGTCATATTGACCCTTTATTATTGCTTGAAATCCTTCAGAAGAACCCCAGTGCCTACCAACCGCACTCCCACGCGGATGCACCCGACGAGCTATCCTACAGGCACCAGTGGAAACGCAGTCAGCTTCCTGCAAATACATCCCACGGGCCATCTCCTCACACGGATTATTCCCTATCCACCAAAAGCTGAGCCGATGCCGCGCTCTCCCACAGCGGGTGCTGCTAACTGAGGGTTTTCCCTCTCCTCTTCCAGGATACTTATTTTCATGAAACTTACAGAAATTTGACTTTCAAATTTCTGCCTCCTGCCTGATTTGGCTGTGAGATACACACACTCAAGATGTGCCAAGAGGAGGAAACGCACAGCCAGCCACACACAGCAGCAATATCACGCAAGCCTCATTTTCTTGGGAAACCAGACTAAGTTGTTTATGTAGTTGTACAACTCCTGATCAGTTTGGGACACAGGAGACCCAATCCAGTCTGGCTGGTGACTCAGTTGGGAGTATTAATATTTCATCACCAATCTTCCTCACACCACACAGGTGTAGTTTTCCCTCCTGTGGACATGGCCCTGTTTTCAAAGCAGATGCAAACTGTGCAAAT
Organism: Psophia crepitans; assembly: GCA_013399095.1. NCBI lineage: Eukaryota > Metazoa > Chordata > Aves > Gruiformes > Psophiidae > Psophia > Psophia crepitans. The sequence goes on from VWZZ01000596.1 coordinate 166,304, forward strand.
CCCACACCAAACAACTCTGCTGCTGGAGTTTACCCGTTCGTGGGGCTACAGTGAAAAGGGGTGGTGTCTGCATGAAGGTATTTTTTTCTGGGGCAACTATCCCTACAGTAACACCAGGTTAAATCAAGCTTTGTGAAACTCGGTAAGAGATACTCAAGACCCTAGCTAGAAAATGCAAGCACAAAACTACAAGCTCGGAAAAATCATTGTCATCTTCACTTCAGGCTGTCAGTGAAACACCCCGGGCAAACCCCAACTTCCAGAGTCCGTTCACTCTGTTAAACACATCCCACCACGAGTCCTACAGAACAGCTGATGAGCTTGTCTGCTCGTGGACGTCACTGCAGATTAGAGGCGTGTGAATTTAACAGATACCTCTTCCTGTCTGCCAGGGTTAAGTAAGTCCCTACATGGGGAGCTAATAAAGGAGAAGTTACAGTTCAAGTTCAAACCCTTACACACACCCTCAGAACCCCTCAGGATTTCCAGGAAGGACCCTTTGGATATCCGATTACTTTTTCCTCATCCTCTTCAGCCCACCTAGACCCTTCCCTGCAGCCCAGGTTCATTCTCCAGCACCAGACATCCTCCTGCCATCTGAAATTTGTGGCTCAAGGAAGAGACCCATACACCACCCGAAACAGCACCCAGGGTGCACTAGATCGCGCTGCTCTAACCTCCCTGCACAGAAAACCAAAGACCCCAACAAACTGGCCTCCCGCAACTGCAGGTTATGCCTTCCCCGACAATAAAAGCACACTTTCACCCTGGGGATGTTTGCCAGCCGCTCGTAAAATAGCGGGGGGGAACAAGGCACAGAAATCTCCCCACAGAGTAAATTAGCGAGGGCAGCTACGGACAAGAGCGTACAACACTATCTTCATGTAGTTACCGTGCAATAAAAGCTACAAGGATAGCGTCTCCACTTCGCATTCTCAAGCGAAATGACTGGTTATTTCATATTTAAGACATCACCATGTGCCTATAAAGATTAGAGCTCGTTCAAAAACCGACACGCTTCTTTGTGAACACATTATATTCCAAAGACAGGGATAAGTTTGGTCATAGGGATCATTTCTTTCCAACACCCAGGTCATGTGTGCACGTATGCACTCCGGTACTTCCTGCAAGCGCTCTAAGCTTAAACTAGGCATTTTAGGGCCAAGGGCTCCTATATTTTATATTCTGATGTGATGGGCATTGCACAGAGAGGTGTGGTGAAATCAGGCTCGGTTTTACTGCACCCACAGCTCCAATCCAGACTCCTCCTCGCCCTGCCCTCCTGAAGACACCGTCTGAGTCAGAGACCTTGCAGGACTGTCATTACAGGTTGCAAACCTACCGCTTCAATTTACTTCCCAAGAGAAATAAAAGCCCTCGCTATACGCCTGACACACAGGGCACTTTAAAAGAGCCCGCTTTACTGCTTGAACACCGAGCACAGCCACTTACCAGGAAAAAGTAGCGAGAAAAAGTTTTTTTATTCGATTCACAAACCAAAAACCACAACGAGATAGAGAATTGCACGATACCTTTCACAGAAAGCGATCACGCACTGTTAAAAGTGAGCTTGCCCATCACCGAGGCACCAAGTCGCCCCTCCAAAGGGGCGATCCCCAACCGTGATTTCTCCCACGGACTATGGGGTAGAAGCAGGGAAGCCGAATACCCAGCTTGGGATTTGGCCAGTTACTTCCCTACCCCAATGGGATGATTATAGAGCCCCAAAGCTGTTCTTCCCCAGCCTCATAAAAGGC
>VWZZ01000596.1:191313-203713 GCA_013399095.1 Psophia crepitans
CCGTCCCGGGGGCTCTTTACCGCCCGACCACCGGTCACTACCCCCAACCCGGTCCCTGCCCCGTTCTCACCATGGCGGCAACGTTGAGGCGAGAGAGAGAGCCTCAGCGATCGCTTCCGGGTCAGAGGGTGTGCGCGGCGGAAATACGTCACCGTCGCTATGGCGCCCGTGGGTGAGTTTCCGAAGCTGAGGGGAGATCGTTACCGGGCGGGGAAGGATCTGCCCTGAGCNGGTCTTCCCTGGGGGTGGAGCAGGGCCATGGCCTGGGTCCGCGCAGGGCCTTCCCTGAGGAGGGCTGTGGCAGTGGATTTGGCCTGCTCTGAGGCCTTCCCCGACGGGGAAACATGGCCACGGGGGCTGCGGCGGGGCCTTCCCTGGGGGTGAGATGTGGCCACGGGCTCGGCTGGCTGAGGTGTTTTCCATGACGGAGTGTGGCCGCAGGCCCGGAGCAGGGCCCCTCACCATGGCAGGCAGCAGAGAGCAGGGCTGCTGAAGGCTGGCCCTGATGGGGGACAGCGGTGGACCAGGCCAGGCCCTTGTGGGGAGATGAGGCCAGGCTGACCCGCTGCCCCAAGGGCGCCGATAGCAGGCTGGGCTTCCCCTGGGGCCATCAGGCCGCTGAGCCGAGGCTGTGCCACAGGAGAAGCAGCAGCACTGGTGCTGGTGGCCGTGCTGTGGGGCAGCACGGGGCCGTTCCTGCGGAAAGGTGCGGCGGGGCTGGAGGAGGTGCGGCGCCAGGGCCGCCTGCAGCAGCTGCTGGCTGAGATCTGCTTCCTGGGCCTCAACTACAAGGTGCGACTCTGCCCAGGTTGCTGGGCCAGGGGGGTAGCTGGGTGTCAGACTGCCTTTGGGGTCCTTCCTACCTGTTTACTTCTGGGCTTGATACTTAAACTGTTAAATATTCCCGCTGTCATCAGAATTCTTTCTGCTCAGTAACATTTCACTGAATTTCCCGGAGCAGTGCTCTTCCTGTGCAGAACTGAGAGTGCTTTTGTAGGCAGCAGGTCGTCAGCCCTCATACGTTGCATGAACTGATCTGCCTTCTGCAGACCGGGGAACCGAGGCTGGGGGTGCGCAGCAGGTTTGCGAGCAGCAGCTGAGAGGTCTGTGTTGTTCCTGCAGTACATGGTGCCGTTCCTGCTCAATCAAGGTGGATCGCTCCTCTTCTATCTCACCTTGGCGTCCGCAGGTTAGTTCTTGTTGCTTTCGTGGAGGGGCTTGATCAGAATTTTGGGAGGAGCGGTGTTATCAATTAATCTGGTGACCTAGCAAATTTCAAGTAGTAATAATAAAACAAGTGCCTTACAATTTGTACAAAATTATCCATTTTAAACTGTTTTTCAATTTCAGATCTGTCCCTGGCAGTACCGCTCTGTAACTCCCTGGCTTTGATAGTCACACTGGTGACGGGGAAGATTCTGGGAGAGGACATTGGTGGTAAAAGTAAGTTACACTTAAAACATTTCCTGACGTTGTCTCATGCTGACTAATAGCGTGGGCTGCCCCCTGGTTGCCTGAAAAACAGCCCGTACCCCCACTGGATTGGTAGGAGCTCTTGCTACAGAAGCTGAAAAGGAAGTGAAACAGATGTGTAAGTGGGCAGGGCTTGTAAATTTGAAGACAGAACTGGCTGTCTAAGCTAACGGAGTTTACAGGGCTGAGTCTTTACCTACCTAGATAGCTAACCGTAAGAAAAGTGCTAAATAATATGCCCACAATTAAAAATAAGCCCCCAGATGTCACCACCTGTCCTTCTTTCCTTCCCTTGCATCCCACAATAGCATCACCCTGCTCAGACAGTCAGAAAATGGCAGGAAACTTGGCAGCTTCACACCCCAGGGCCTGGCACAGCAGCTGTAGGCATACACAAAAGGGGGTTTCTTGTTGTTTAGGCCTGGTCCTCGCTGCCCAGACAGGCGGCATCAGCAGCATTTTCTTAGGAGCGTGCTTTGCCCAGCGTACAGGGGCAACCCAAACATCCAGACCCCCTGAGACTTGCCTGGTCCAGGTCATGTCTATCCAGAATCTAGGCTATCCCATTCACCACCACAGCTGAGCACCGTCTGTTTAGCAGTGAGAAGGTCTGACTGACTAGTGCTGAATTGTGCAAGTTCCCAAGGGATGATTGCTCATTTCTGCAGGGGCTGCAGCAGGAATGCTGCTCACCGTCCTGGGAGTCACGCTCTGCGTAGCTGGCTTGTGAACCAGGCGCAGTGAGCAGCAGTGGTAGAGAACCCGTTCGTGAGTAACCCCAGTGCCGAAAGGGGGGCGTCTGGCTCAGCGGCAGACCAACTGGCTCAGTTGGACCTCGGAAGGTGTATTCTGACACACGAGATGTCAAAAGACAGGCAAACGCTGGCTGTGTTCCCTGAGCGGCAGGCTGGCACAAGGTGTGTATTGCAAGGACATCCTATTTCATGTCTCGAGTTAAGGGATTTTTTTTGTCTGTGGGTGTTTCAAGGCAAGGATGATGAACTGCCTTGTGCAGCACCGGAGGGATAATAAATGGTTAATAAATCGTTCATTGAGAGCTCCTGGGACCAACTGGTTTTTCTGTAGAAGGAATTGTTTAGGAATAATCGTCCGAGCACATGAAAGGAGTTTCCTTCACTGCGCTCAGCTGCAGAGCACCAGGTCACACCGCACAGCCCCTTACGCTGGGGTTACCCCGTGGATTTTCTCCACTGGAGCCTGGCAGGTTGCCTCTCACCTGCAGAATAACAACAGGGCAGTTTGTCCTGCGGGAAGGAAGGGCGTTTTTCTTCTCAGTGAAATCATTACCAGGTAGACCACAGGAGAGGAAAATCTTTGTTAGCCTTGTAATTAGATAGAAACATTAGGGAGGGAAATACAGAAAGCCTTGCACAGGGAGGGTTAATACAAGAGCTCTTCAGTACTATGACTTGTCCTAAGTCGGGCAGATGCTCCTGGAACAAGCTAACAGAAACAAAATGTGCATAGGGAACAGGTTTGATTGCTGCAAACTTCCAAGCGTTCCGAATCAGAGGGACAACGATGCACTGAAATCTCTTCATGAGTATCTGAGAGAGAATAAACTTCCTGGCAGACGCTTTGTTGTAGCGGCATGTGTTCTACTTGGTACCTGGCCCTTCCCAAGTTCAGAGACAAACGGGTTTAATTAGAGTCCGGAAAAGCAGCCGTCTCCTCTGCTGCATCAGCACGCCATAGAGATGAGGAAAGGGGGAAGAGCGTCATTATTTAACGAACGCGTGCGGCTCATTCATTGTTCACTGGTACTCTGCTTCTCAGGCCCAGATGGTGAGGGTGCTTGAATTTAGAAGAGTTTGTTAATTAATCGAAAAGCTGGGCCAGTCTGTGGCGTTACAGAGATGTAGCCTTGCAGAGAGCCGGGTACCTAACTGTCCCTCTCCCGTCACGGTCCCTTTGCAAACTCTTCAGAGCTCTTCAGTGCCGAGGGAAACGTTGTTTGGTGCTTTTCATCCTCCGACTCGCTGGTGTCCCTTTTCCTTGCCACAGTTTTTTGTGATTTGTCTGCAGTCCGTGCCTTTTTTTTTTGACGAGAAAGAGAGAGAGTTACGAACGTAGCGCTTCGCTACTACAGAAAGGTTCTGGGATTAAATTCCCGGCTTCTAGTCTCACCCTGGCTTTGGTGTGCAAACTTGGGTCTCTGATAAATAAATCTCTAAGTAAATAAATATCTAAATAAAAGGTAGTTTATTTATTGCCTAACGATTCTCTCCCGCTGCAGGGGAGGCTGTGACCCTCAACTGCCAACAACTGTGTAGCAGTGGGATCTCGGGGGGGGGTGGGAAGGCCGATGGAAAGCAGCGGCACAGAGTGCCCACCCCATGGGGGAACACCAGCCACCAGGCCTCACAGAACTGGGAGCCATTACCTAACTATTCACTAAGGCCTTCTCAATTTAAGTTCAAAGGAGTTTTTTTTTCCTTTGAAGTTCTAATTAATCCAAAGAGACGACCTAGGCAGAACTCTGAGTCACGGACAGCATACTGCACGTCATCTGCTGACATCAGTTCTAAATGTCCTTATGAAAAGTTTAAAATGTTATTGTGTCACAAGCAATAAGCACGCTGCAGACATTTTTCACACAGAATTTTGTTTTTAAAATAACTTTTTTTTTCCCTTTAAAAAAAAAAGAGTTTAAACTTGTTACTGTCTAATAAACATGTTCAGTCATTTTAGGAATTACATATTTATTCTGTGCCAGCTTCTGAGCTTCACCTGGCAACCGGACAGTTCTGCTTAACACATTGGATTTGGGGGAACTGAATTTTAGTGTAAGAAATCTGAGCACAGCCAGGAAGGACCTTACATACTGCACAGAGCCATTCAGTGGAAGAAACAGCTTACTGCAGTGTGTCATTTGGGCTTTTGGTACAAGTTCTGCAGCTCCCTGGAACAGGACTAAGGATAGCAAAAATATCCAGGAAAGCCTTTGCTGTCCTCCCTGCAGTGGGGAGCTGTAACTCACACTCTGGATGGGAAACGTTCCGTACCCAGATGACAATCTCTCAGCTTTCTACAAACCCAAAGCCCTGCAGTTACACGCTGTCCTCTGGTTTCTGAAGTTCCCCCTGGTGGTTACTTTCATCTCCACACACGGCAGAGAAACGCAGCGCTTTGCAAACCTAACCAACAGGACTTGAAACAAGGGAAAAACCTGCAGGACTTCCCCAAGCAACTGCTCTAAGCCACTGACTGATGCGTTCTTACAGGCTGGCTCTCGGAGCTGACCTCCCTGCTGTGCAAAACCTGCAGCACCGAGAGATTCTGGTGGCACCACCAGTACTTCCCTGCAGCTGTGCGACTCCTAACAGGGCACAAAATCATTTCTCAGACCTGATCAACGGGTACCTCCACCCTTGTGCGTTTGTCCTCTTTTACTTCCTGGGCACCTCGCGTCTCCGTCCTAGGGTCTGCGGCTCTATAAACCCTTCCTTCTGGGAGGAGAGGAAAGAAAGAAGCCGTTCAACGGGTATTGCAGATAGCCACAGCCTGGTCTTGCTGAGGCTACAGAAAGGTCCTCGTATGCGCCCAGATGAAGCAGAAATACAGCAGTTACTGGCTGTGTCACTGCTTTCTGACAGCGCAGCTGCAACTGTTTTGTCCTTCAGCATCAGAGTAAAACTAGTCTTCCTCTACAATCCGCACCAGTGCACTTTACCTTGACCAGGCCAGAGCTGCACGTTCCCGTTGCTCCTTCTGTGTCGGCCCGCACGGACGGGTTTAGTGTGGAGAATGGGCTGTTCCTCTTCGAGGCCAGATTTCCTGGCGTGCCTTTGCAGTTGTGGAAAAGCAGCTGGGATCTTGTCTTTCTCTGCAGCTCCTGTGGTCTGCACCCTGTGACTGTCCAGCTGAAAGTATTCATCACACACTTCTTGATAAAACAGTTTATAAAACAAGGGAAGTTTTGCAGGGCAATACTGTAAACACCACAACTTTCCCCTGTGGTACAAAGCTGTAACACTACGGTCTCTGACCGGGGTTTTAGGTTGATAAAAACAGATACAGGGAACACCTAAAACGCTTTTGGCAGTCACCACTACCTGTTGAGGTGGTTCAGCAGGAGCAGAGTCACCAGCTCTGTCCTGGGAAGTGGCACAGAGTTCACCAAACTGAAAACAAAGGGGAAAGGTTAAAAGCAAATAGCACGGCTAGCAGACACGCGTTTCAGCGCCCAACGCGGGACAGCCCAGCTCTCTGTCCATAGTCTCTCTTGGGCATTTTGCTCACACAGTGAGCAGGAAAGATACCCTGGCTCCAGAATGAATTCTCCCTCCCCATCAGCCAAAAAGCAGAAGAGCCAAGTCAGGCCACCTTAAAGAGTTTTTCTTCAGGCAGCAAGATTTAATTCATGTGTGCTCTGGCCACGTAGCTGTCTCCAGCTCCTCTCCTTTGGGAACGGTGTCAAGCGAGGACGCCGTAGCCATGGCAGTTGGGAACGGAGATGGCTGCGCACACCCCCTGCTCACGGAGGGGTGCCTGCGCAAAGGACCCGACAGTCCCGCGCCAGCTGGAGCACCTACCTTCCTGCAGTACCTCTTGCGCCTGCTGTTTGGGTGGTTCCTGTAACAACGCAGCAGCAGATTGTCAGCGCCAGGCAGAAATCAGCTGTAGGGGGACGAGATCTCCCCTTTGCCCGGAAGAGAGAGCCCCTGAAGGGGTTTTTGCCCCCTCAGGGCGGGTGGAGCACGCTCCACACATTCCCGTTACACCACACTGCCCGCCCCAGGCCTGTGACTGCCGTGCTGGTGCTCCTCCGTGCTTGGTGAACACTTAACTGGGAAGCAACCAAACCGCTTGCTTTCTCTGTTGCTGAACTCCGGATTGCAGGGCTAACCCTTACACCAAAAGCTCTCAAAACACACTCTTTCCTCCTAAATTTCCAACACACAAAGGAAACCTCAAGCCTTGAGGCAGACAGCACAGGAGTGCTGCAAAAAAGACAGCTTCAGCTGACGACCACCATGGAGAGGATTCTTTAAGCCACTCAGCCACAGTCTGCATACCACAGCGTCCTGCACGCAGAGTCCTGGGGCACCAGCAGCTCACGGTAAGGCAGGTTTTTATACTCCTCGTTTCCCACTGCCACGTAGTAATCGCCACTCACCAGCTCCTCCCCACCGGACACTTGGGTTCCATCCAGCCTGCAGAGCCTCGAGGAAGAGACAGCAAAGGGTTTGGAGCTGTCACACGATTGTGACCAACCCCTCAGCGTGGAAGCAAACATGCAGAGTGATAAAGGCAAGTCGGAGAGGATCATTCTGAGCATTACTCCGAGAAAGTGCACAGAAATATTACACCCAGCGATCGGCGAGATGCAGCAGATCTCAGCTTTCTCCTTGGGTGTCAGTAAATAGACATCTGAGGAGAAGCTAGGCTGTATTTGTGGTATAAAAACCCTCTCGCTAAACATAAACCCCTGTTTATGCCACACTTTACTGCTTGCTTATTGCTTTTTCACCAGACCACCAGCAGCATCACCCTTCCTGACAAAGCACCCAGGACATCGGGGTTATCCCTGATTTAAAGATGGGAAAAGCAAATCAGTTTGCTCAGGAGACTGGATGGAAGTGGCTGTCTGAACTCCCAGTGCTCTGTGCTGAGCAGAGCTGCTCACGTTCCGGACGTGGGGAAAGGGGAGCCAGCAGCGCCTGATCTGGATACCCACTTGTTAACAGCTCCACTGCGCAGGTCGGCTTTCTCTGTGAGCACGGCCAGGAGCGCATCCCACTGCAGTGGGGTGCTCTTGGAGAGTGGCAGTGCGAAAGGAGGGCTCAGCAAATCCCCATTCCGGAAAACACTGCAGTGGGAACAACCCAGAGCGTGCGATGAGCCGGTGTCCCGGCAGCTGTGGAAGATGAGGGGAGGAAGGCCCACCACTGGCGCCTGGGCAATGTTTACAGCAAATACTTCAAGTAGAAGCTGGGAATTGTCCCTGTGGGGCAGCATTCCCAGGATCTCACAGAGAAATTCCCTCCTCCAGCCTCCAAAAACATTCCCAGAGAACCTCCAAGGAGAAAACACTCACTGTACGGTGCAGGGCAGGCGGGCGTGCTTCTGCTGTCGCGCCAAGGCGTTCGGCTTCCGGGGAGCTGCAGTGCGGGACTGGAGACCGAGTTCAGTGCACAAGAACAGCGACCGCCCTGGCACGGTACTCCAGGGCTGTTCCCTTTTCCCAGCCAGGAGCTGCCGGCCCCAGGGACACGGCTGGCCCCGGGGACACCACCAGCCCTGGGGACAAACAAAACAGTACGCACCACGCTGTAAACCAAAGCCTGCTGCTAGGTGGGGTTTGTTGTCAGCAACAAGGGGAGGCTCTTCACATAGCCGAGCTCCTTCCAGGATTGCCAGCGAACCTCTGAGCAGTTAAGTGGGGCGGAAGGCACACGGCAGCAGCCCCTGCGCCGTCTCGCACGTCCTACTGATCCCCGTGGCACTTTTGCCCCATCTCCACCTGGCACCTCGCAGCCCTAAATCTCGTTTTACCACGCTGCGCTCCCGCCTGCCCGCACCCGGCTCGGGGACTCACCTGCAGACCCTCACCGGTCCTTGTCCTGCGCAGCTCCTTCCTTCCGTGATTTAAATAGCTGTGAGAACAAGACCACAGCGTTGCCACATACCAGCTGGGCTGCGGCCGACGACAAGCAGTGAGAAAGCAACCCACTGCTCTGCCTCAGTGCATCGCCGCCGGACACGTGGGTTGCTTGTTTGGGTCACTTCTGAAAGGGTTCTCCGCGTGCCTCACCTCCTGTCTCCCAGAACTTCGGTCTAAATTAAAGGCTGCAACATCTAAGAAATTCCCAGCCGAATACAGACCACTTCAGATCCCCGTGGTGAAGACACCCAGAACATTTTATTCCTTTGTGGTACTCACTGATCGAGGCTCCAAGGGCTGAGCGGTGTGAACGCAGCCTGGATCACCTCAACAAAACAGTACGCACCAGGGAGCTGGATACACCTCACACACCCCTCCCCGCAGGAGCCAAGCGATGCCACAAAAACCTCTTTAACCCTCTATTTCAGGGTGGACCAAAGGAGCTCTACTTTGTGGAGGATTAGAAAACAACAAAAAAAAGCTGTAAACCAAAGCAAAAGTATTTGTCAGTGGAGACAGCGTGACTGCCAGCTCTAAGGCTGTGGGCAGCGGGACCTCCCACGCGCCACAAAACGTGGTGCACAGAAAGTGGAGCAGCACCGATCACAACATCCTGCCAGAGAACACATACCTCCCCCCGCGTGTTTTCTTCTCAAGTGACCTTATCAGGAATATTTGCATTTTCCCTGTGATCTGGAACACCTCCAGTAGTTTCCAGGAGGAAAAGAAATAAATCGGTCTGGTTTTTGTTGGGTTTGTACCCCTCTTACCTCTTTTTTTCCATCCACACCCCAGTGCACCCCCCGTGGAGGCGATCCGCAGCTGCCCACCAAACCCAGAGACCGAAGCTCCCTCTACTCACTCCAGCCTTTTGAACTTTTCAAAGCCCGCAGCCACATACGGGTGCCCGTCCTGCAGGTCCCCCAGCTCAGCGACGTGGTGGCCGTGCCTGGGCGTGTAGAGGTTTCTCACGGCCAAGGGCGCGCAAATGCTCTTGGTCACCTCGTTCAGAAACGCCTCAAAGGTCAGGAACCGCCGCTGGTTCACTACGAACTTCCTCCCGGGGAAGAAGGGGTCACCGTTGCGATACACCACCACGTTCTTGGCCGGAGGTGCCAGAGCTAAGCCACGGGAGCTCATCCCGCGGCGGGGGAGCGAGCCACGCTGACCAGAGAGGCAGAGACACAACTGTGGGGCGCAGAGGGCAGCCCCGGCCAGCCTCCCGCCGAGCCCAAACCCTTCCGACCAGCCGCTCTCACGTTCTGCCGTCCCTTCCCAGCGCGGTCTGGCGCGACCGGCTGTCTCCATGGATGCAGGCCAGCAGGAGGAAGTTGTGGGCCAGCCTGCGGGCCACATCAACCAACCCGCAGAGCACCTTTCTGTTTGAGACCCAGGAATCACAGGGCTCTTCAATCATTAAACACCCAGTACTGTGAGCTCCCTCGCTAGCCACCGAGGCCACCAGGCTCAGATTAACTGGCCTGGAGGCACAGTAAGTGCCTCACAACCCATCTGGAGCAGCGCTATCGGAAACTGTCACCCCCTGGCCATCGCTTCCTACCTGCAACAGGCTTCTGTCCTGTATCAGACGAACACCCCCATCCCAGCGGGCACACCACCCTTTGCACTGGACAGGCTGCCACGGGTCAAAACAGTGCATGGGCTCACCTGGCTCTGCCTGGGAGGACGGCAGGCCAGACACGAACAGACGGATTCAGAGACGAGCATCAGGAAAGCTTTTTATTCACAAACAAGCTGGCATCATTCAGGAACAGGCGGCCACCGCTGCCGTGTGGCAAGAGCCACCGTTCAGGCAGCAGAACGCCAAGTGTTTGCATGGAAAACCTGGGGTCACGGTAGGGAATGTGGAAAGTCCCTTTCTGAGGGACCCCGAATGCCCCCGAAGCACAGCAACGTGTGGACACGGCCCCAAACCCTCTAAGTGCTCCCTCGAGCACCAGTCCACACAGATATCACCGTGGCCGGAGATGTACAAGTTGGGAACCAAGCCTCATCTCCTGAAGGTCACGTTTGATGTGCCATCGCTCCCCACCAACTGCACCGGAAAGCTGGGAAACTCCTCTCCCAACCTATTCCTCAACTAGGTGCTCCCCAAAGCCTGCCATGAGCCCTTGGGGCAGCCCCGGCATTGCAGAGCCGTGACGCGCAGAGCCACCCCAAATACACAGCTCAAATACCGGCATGGGTCACCCGCAGATCAGCGGGGAAGAGCTTGTTCCTGCGGGTTCGAAGCACCCGCTGCCTTCAGGCATTTTAGTTCCACCACAGGCAATCGGCTGCGGGGCACCTCCTGCAAGGGACAATCCTCCCAGCCTCGATTTTCCCCTAGCTCAGGCCACAGAAGCGGGGTGCTTGTGCAAGGAGGTCTCCCTGGGACTCCCTCCAGGACACACAACCACCTCCTTGGCTTCACCGTGACGTTTAATCCCTGCTTGGACCAAAATTCCCATTTAAAAGACAGAAAAGGCTTTCTTGCCACATTCATCTGAAGTGGAAAACATCAGCTCACGGAGCCGGAGGGCCCCTAAGCTGCTTGCTGTCCGTGAGGTCGTGTCACGACGACGGTGCTGCAGCTCCGCACCAACACGAGTGCCCCGCGTGGTCGGGAATGCCCTCCTACGGGTCAGGAGGCCCCAGCCTCTGTTTCAGCATCAAGTACTGCAAGAGAAAGAAAACCAAGTGTTAACGATTAAACCCCTGAGACTGGCAGTAGAAACGAACCCGTCCTTGCAGATTAACGAGCAGAATCCTTGCGCTTGGCCTGGAGATGCACCAGTGTCACCTGTCGAGCGACGCAGACGCTAGCCGGGCTGCGCACCTACCGCTGCGCTCTGCAGCCAGGACAGCTACCCCAGCAGCGATGTCTCCGTAGCAGGGCAGGAACAGAGCACGTACCCAGATCCGACAGCTCCTGTCTGCCTCCATCACCCCTCTTCCCCCCAGCCCCCAGGGAAGGACAAAAGGGCACTGCTGTCATCCAGTCCAGCCCTTGGGTAACTGCCAGCCCGGTCCCCCGCAGCCGGCAGACACCCCCTGTCGGAAGCGGCAGCGTCAGGGCCCTCACGTTTTTACGGCTGACGATTGCTTGTTGCAACCACAGCAGCTCCATGACCAGGTGATTTCTGTAGGACTGGAGACCAGACCGAGTTTGCGGAAGATCCTCAAGGGGAATGTCCTCAAGCGGAATTTCTGCAGAGAATCAGAAGAATAACCTGTTATTCAAAGATTCAGGCTGCACCTACCGTCTCTCCCACCCCGAGCTGCTCTAACTCCTCCGGGATATTCTCAAGGTTTCGGTTCCCCAGGGACCTGCTGTGCCCCTGCACTCAGCACCGGGTCCTTCAGACCACAGGAGAGCGCAGGCTGTGCGCCAGCTCCTGTCTCTTACCCGGGCCGGCTTCCAGGGACTCCAGGACAGCGCTATCCCACACAGCCGATACGTCCCTGTCATTCTGCTGGTCCTCGCCCTCTGCCGGGGTGCTGCACCCCTTTTCAGCGCATTTATCGGCATCAGCCCCGAGATTTGGGGGGCTCACTACATCGCCTTCACCCACGGAGCTCAGCTCTTTCTTGCTTTGCGGTGGGGCTGTAGGTTTCACACTGCTGCAGCCCCGGTCCTGTTCCGGTTCGGAGGCATCCGGCTCTTCCTGCAGTTTTTCTGCGCTGGCCTCGTCGCTCGGTGCAGCCTCCCGCGGCCCTGAACACCTCCCTGGCGTCGGCTTCTGAAGGGGCAACGGGGGAGAGATTGAAAACAGAAAGATCTGAGAGGCGGCTCTGTCCCACTCCTGCCACGACACCAACACGCTCAGGTTTGGACCACCCTGAATTTTTTAAAGGGCTTTTCCTTCCAGAAGCGATAAAAACAGCCACCGCAGGAGGGTCCGGCTGGGTGAGGTGGGTGCCCAGGGACAACGCCCGCAGGAGTCACCGGTGCGGGTCAGGCGCTTGACCTGAGGCTGAGCTTTGCCCGGAGGGGAAGAAACCCGCTGTGGGGGGTCTCAGGGACACGAGGCAGGGGGAGCCCCACGAGGTAGGGGGAGCCCCACGGTGGGGGGGAGGGGAGCCCCACGGGCTTTGGCTGAGGAATTACCAGGTTTAATTCGTAGAAACGCAGGTTCCTGGCACTACGCTGCAAAAGCACCATCCGCCCGGCCTGCCGGGCCGCGCCACCCACACGGACCCGCTGTGCCCCCCCCGGGCGGGGCTGCGGAAGCCTCCAGCCGTCCCGACCCGACACACGGACCTGGGGGACAAACACGGGCCGCGGCAGGAACCGTC
>VWZZ01000597.1:1047-44673 GCA_013399095.1 Psophia crepitans
CGCGGAGAAGCGCGGCTCCGGGCGGCGGGCAGGGAGCCGGCCGTGGGCTTCGGGTGAGCCCCCTGCTCTGGAAGGACCAGGGGAAGGAACTCCCGCAGGTGCCCCCGCGACGAACCTGAGTTTCTCTGCTGGAGCCAGCCCCAAGCACAGTGCCGCTCCCCGCCGGGCGCCGGGCGCCGGAGGGAAGCCTCACCTAGGGCCGCCAATCCTTCCTGAGCCAAATGCGTGCGGGAGCTGAGAGCAAACGCGTTAACAAACGGCATCGTTTAAACGAACTTTCTCCAGGTTTACTCTTATGACTCTTTTTCAGGGGTTCTCTCTAACTCGTTAAGGCTAACAGGTTCCCCAGCAGGACCGTTCACATGCACGGCATCCGTAAAACGCGTCCTGCAGAAATTGGGAAAAATATGTCTTCTCAACTTGTTTTCCTCAAGAAAACTTGTTGAGAAATTGCACTTGGAGAAATTGTACTTGAAGAAATTGCACTTTTAGCTTAGGGAGGTATCCCGCTGCTGAGGTGCGTGATTACACAGGAGGGGTTTCTGTCAGTCAGAGAGACATGATCAGCTCACCAGAAAAACACCTCCTGATCAAGAACTGTTCTCCTCAGACATTTGGTGAACAGTTTAAAGGAATACACAAAGTGAGGGGGGAAAGTATTCAGGTTAGCGATAATTCACAAAAGCCAAGAGATATTTATTGCACTGATAGGTTGTAAATTACTGGCTTGGTTTTCCCATACATATTTCATGCTAGTAGTTACATATGCAATTACTGCTTCAGACTATGAAAAAAATATTCTAGAAAAGCAAACAACGTGATGAATAATATTCACTGGGGAAGATAGAGATGGGTTAGTCACTTTTGTGCTGTTCCCTGTGTCAGGATGTTCTTTTTTCATTAAGCAAACAAGATTTATTTAATCTTGCCTTGGTCCTGATACGCAGTAAACTATAGATACATGTAGAATTATTGGTTTTGAATCCAAATCCCCAGCCTTTTGAGGTTATGCTTTAACTATAATCAAACTGTCAAATCACACCAGCTACCAGGTTCCTTCTTTGTATGCGTTCTTTTTTTTGTTATAAATTGTCTCTTTCAAATAAATCCTAGACTAGCACAGGCAACCACACAGGTGACTCCTATTCATGCATGGGAGTTATTCAGGCTTTGGACTTCTGCAGGGGCTCCAAGCAAATTCATCTGTAAAAATAACAACTTGCAGTAAAGTCTTTTTAACAGTAGATCCACATTATACCCTAACTACGCTTCGTGACAAGCCGAGCGAACTAATGAGTTAAGCCTTTATGGAAATGGAGACCTGAATGTCTTAATGATGGGCCTCATGTTTTCAGACCTATCTCATAGGGAGTATGGAAATAAATGACTGAACTGTAAGTATGGTCTTGAGAACTCATTACTTTCCTGTGGGAAAATGAGAAGAAGTAATAGAATACAGCTCTTCAGGGCAGTTACCAGATCATTTATAATATTTCAAGCTATTGATTTTGTTATGTAAGGCAATACTCCTGCAGTGTCAGAATAATTTTATCAGATAATTACAAAGTGATGTTGCCCTGTAAGCAACATAAGAAAAAAAATTAATTATAGGAACATCAACAGAAAATCCCACAACCTTGATCACTTTAGCAAAAGACAGAATCTTTGTGGAATTTCTGCCAGTGCATTTACATGATGTTCAATATGAGCTTCCCAAGATACATAATTTCACTGCAGAAAATACTTGTTCTTCATAACCATGTATTTGGAGCCTTCATTTATATTTATTTTATTGAAACACGGTATTTTGGAAGGAAGACAAGTTCTCTCCTTCAACCTATGCAAAAGAAATAGAATTTCATTTATATTCTCATAAAATATCCATCACAAGGTATTCAAGTATATTCAAGTATTCCAGAGATGTAAGGTCAATGTTGTTCTTTCTTTCACCTATAAAATATCAGGAACTCTGGACACTCTTGGCATAAGATTACTGGGTTTGTCATGATCTTCTCATTCTATTTTCACATACTCAAATAGATTTTTATTCAGGAGTTGTTTTTATGCCTCCATAGAAGTAAGAAGTAGAAGAATTCATATTAGCATTCTCCCAAATAAATTAAACTATGTCTTAAGTAATAGTAGTTGAAGCATTGTAGAGAACACATTTTTATTTTATTGTTTCTTTTATTTTCACTGTTGTTAAAAGCTTAGGAGCTCTGTTCAGTATTTTCATCATCTGCTTGCTATAGAATGTTGCTTTTTAATTGGAGCAATTAAACACTGGCAGTTTTTAAAAAAAAGATATGGTTTAGCTTAATGTGTTTGTTACATTTATGTGGATGTACAATTTTTACTAGTGGAGGCAGTTTGATACTAGAAAAGAACATTCCTTGTATATTAAGTGTCAATATTTAAATATTGATCATGCAGAAAGAGGCTGATGCTTCTTAAAGAATGAATGCTAAATTTACTGAACATTAAACCCAAGAAGAGTTTTAATCTCATTCCCACTTGATAGTAACTTCCTGGAAGATTTTTTTTTTCTTTTCTTTTTTTCCCCCCAAAAAACTGTGCATTGGGTGCTTTACTAGAATGCTATTTTATTATACGTGTGTTACGAATAGCTGGAATAAAAGTATTGAATAATTGGAGGTTACTAACTCCACTTTGGCACACACCACTGCAATTTTTAATTATGCCCAAGGACGCTGGCTGTCATGGACGCTTGAAGCCTTCTGACAGAGCCTCATGACAGTGCTGTGGAATCTCTGTCAGAAGGACAGCACACACCAGGCCACCCCAACCCAGCGTACTGCAAGAGGTGAATGGGAGCAGTGCTGTCCATGCAGGGGCTGCAGGAGGAAAAGCTCTGTGGTCAAAAGTCATGTGCAGAGACTGGAATTTTTCAGTCGTATACATTAGTATGGCAGTGGCAAAGGCACTGTGCTGCATATATGAAGGATGTCTATAAGGAGGCTCGGAGCACCATCCTCATTTAACTCATCACCCATGGTCTGCCTAGTGGAATATTCTAAAGGTCTGAAGGAACTTGATAACTGAGGAAATGCATCTTGTTTATATTTTGAATGCTTATTAAAATGGGGTTTTGCTAGCTAATAACATGAACTCTATTCATGAGCCTTTACATATGGCCAGCAGAACATCTTGTCTTTAGGTACTGAACACACAAAAGAAGTAAATTTTAAAGTTCTTAAAAGATATGCAATTTTTACCAGTAGTTCATGTGAATGGACCCTCACAGTCACACAATGCCCAGTAAAATCTGTGAAGATCTGCATAAGTGCAAGGACTGTACACAGTCCTGACTGCAGAAGCGCCATTTCATGCCAGAGGTTGCAGAAGAAGCTCTAACGTAACTGAGAAGAATCTCTAACAGGCATTTTCTCTGGAGTATTAGTTTTGAATTAAATTATCAATTAGATTTGGAATTAAAAATAACTAAAAGTTTGAAGCCCATCAATTCCCTGCTTACGTTTGTCAGTTACAACTTCAGGCCAGCCATTAATGGTATCTGGGTATAAGGTACAGCATGATATTCCTGGTATAAGCATCCACAAGAATAGCAGTCATATACTGTTAACTGTAGGCCTAACTAACAATAAGATCATAAATGCCCTAAGAAGACACCTTGTCTTATTACAAGAGTGTATATCACCTTAGTATTAGAAAATAAACACCTCATTCTATCAGGCCTCAAAATGAATGCAAGTGTATGGTTGGAAGTGCACATTCATGATATACACCATTCTTCATTTTGATGTTATTTACTTTCAAGAAGCGGGTACTTTCTTGTCTCACTTCGGAAGGAAAATAATGTAGTATATCCAAGGGCAGAACCAGTTTTGCAGTCAGAAAGCTCTAACATTCTCACACATAACTTGCAGTTCACAGGAGTAAACCATGATTCCACAGAGATTTAAGGTTTTTTAAGCATTTGTGTTAATAGCACTGTATATGCTGGTGCAGACAGTGAAGGCTCATTCAAATATTTAAGCCAAAGAGCCTGCTATTAATCTTTTCAGACAGTGACCCACCCTTTCAGTCATGTGCATAGTGAGTGGTTCATACTGAGAGTGCTCAGCTTCAGACTTTGACATGTATATGGACATCTGAGCCTCCCAACTAGAGAAGGTATCTGACTCATCCTAACACAGCGACTTCAGGACGCTGGCACAAATGTAAACATGATCTTTGCTGTTTGGCCTTGAGGCAGTGCCACATGATCCTCTTGTGCCCCATGGCTAAAGGCAGTGATGAGAGACAGGTTCTTTAGTACAAGCTTGGTTATGGTTCTGTATCCCATCATAGGCCTGCAGGAACAGCCTTAACTTTGACTTTGATTTCACTTCATACCCTTTGACCTGACCATGTTGAGTCTTTAAGTTCAACCATGCCTTTAGAAAGAGAAGTCCTAGGTCTGATTGCTATTGTCACAGCAGTGACAGCATTTCATAGGCAAACAAACGCTAAAGATGATAGATTTATACAGCTGTTCCGTATTATACCACATCTATTTAATCTACATCATAGACTGTTGGAGCCTGACCTGAAGAAGCCACCATGTGCAGAATTCATTGGGAATCACTGAGCAGAACGCTGGGGCTTGTTTTCTCATGAAAGGCAAGTGCTGGCATTTGTGCTGAATTCTCAAAACAACTTCTGGACAAGAAAACAATAATGTGCAGATTGAAAGGGTGAAATAGAAGGCTGAAAGAATGAACAAGATGATGAGAGAGCAAGCGCACGAGAGCATAGTTAATTCAATGCTCTAATCAACTGTGTTCTGCAGTGCTTTATCATAAGCATCCCTGCATTAGGCTCACCAGCTCAGAGCACTTTGCAGCATTGCAGGAAATCCTCTGCTTTTTGCTTCCCATTTAAAAAAAAGAATCTCATTGTGTCTTGTCAATACAGACAACTTTGTCAGTGAAAGCAAAGGAGAAATTATCGTATAATTCAGTATTTATCGTAATCAAGAGCAGGGGTTCATTAGAACAATGAGCAATTGCCAATTTATTCCTCAAAAGATTAATTTGAAGAATGAGAAAATAATGACTTTTCCTACCTTCCTGTTTTTATCCCCCTCCTCCTGTTGAAACACACAGTCTGCAATTTCTACCAGCTTGTCAAATCAATTTCCAATTCTCGAAAAGAGGCATTTATGTTAAATGATTGTAATTAAGAACCTCCTTCTTCCAGCTCTATGACTCTTTGGACATGAAGAGGTAATTCCCTATTGATTTCCAGGGGTCCAGACTTACACGGAAAAAGCTTCAGTAGGGAATGCCTGCATTGAAAGTATATCCTCCCCGGGGTCCCTATAGCATCCGTGAAAAGAGCTGGGCAACTTCAAAGGGCAGCTCTAAAGAGCAGTTTTAGTGCATCAAAGATCTCAATAGGCCTCCGGAGATGTCACATTTTGGTGCCTCAAGTTTCATGAGATACTTCTCAAGTAATTACATCAATGTGGCAATCTACAGTTGCGGAAGGTGTGATGAATCCCTGTCTTCAGAATTTCCATACAGAATGATACCCACTGAACTTCTTCATTTGCATGGTTCTACATCATTGTCTTCCTAGCTGGCTTATAAACATCTCAATAATATGTAGACTCAGGCTTACTTTTTTTCTTCCATTGTGGCTGACACTGTCCAGCTGCAGCATGAAGTAGCTGAGTGCTTCTGCTTCCTAGTCTCAGAGGTGGCCTTAGACTATGAGAGCTGGAACCAACAGCAGAAGCAGGGAGCACATAGTTATGCAAGAAAATGGAAGGAGTCTTTTTTTAGTAATTAAAACCAATGGCTGCTGAAGGATATCAGGACTGTCATTAATTGCAATGGGCTCTGAACCATGGCCTCTGTGTCAATGCGGAGAGGAAAGGAGGTTGAGCTGGAAGGGAAGTAAAGGAAACTGTGCCAACTTTGGTACAGCCCCAGTGCTGTACTCTCCTTAGTCTGCTGCTGGCTTTCTCTGGTACAAAAGCAGGAAAACATGTCAGTTAGGTGGGAAATAAATAAAATGCCTCATTTAATTCTTTACTGAATGGGAACTAGGGATTATCAAATCTTCACCTAGCATCATCGCTACAAGGGAGGAGGAGAAGGGAGGCTATTGGATTGCGGCCCATTAGCACTACCCGGTGTGGTGTGTACATCAAACTGGGGCTGTCTCATAAAATGCAGTGTCTCCAGTAATCTTGCAATCCTTGGCTGTTGTGAATTGCTGTGTAAGAATTCCAATACTTCAGGTAGTTAATCATGTTAAATAAACTAGATATACTTGTTTATCTCAGCCAAGCATCTGGCAGGGATATGAACAATCTTTATGAAGCTGCCGTATTCTATCTATTAGGCATAATTACATTAAAGGATAAAGTGCATCAGAAGTCTTTCAGGAGTGCAGACAAGGTAAGGCTAATCTACTTTCCAGAAATATAACCAAGTTACTACTAAAATCAGAAATCAAAACAAGCAAAGAGAAGATCCTACTTTTAAGAAAATATTCCACCGATATCTGCATTATTCTAGTGGTGGTGACTATAATTGCCTGTAGGATATTTACAACATGATTCTGTGGTAATTGTTGACTTTGCACTTGTGAGCGCTATGCAGTTTGTGAGAACACAGCTCTCGTGTATCTGTTCTCCAGACATGTATTACCTTTATTTTTTTCTCTCTACAACTGGTCTTAAAACTTTTAAGAGGTGACCACAAACTTCTGCTGCATTCCAGTGCCAAATTCTGGGTCTGACTGAGTTCTCCACTGCTGGTCAGAGGTTGCAAAGCTATATAAAAGTTTAAGAAGGTCAAAATTTGGAGAAGGTAGGAAGGAGTAAGGCTCAAGACAGAAAGAATAAAGACATACGAAAAAGGGAAAGGCAAAAAGCCCCAGAACTGGATTTTTATATTCAGAATAATCCATTCCACAGTTCTGGGGTAGCTCACTGAAAATGTAGGCGTATTTGCAACATCTGCACATTGCTGATCACTATTTCCCTTCTTGCTACCCCTTGCAACTAGCAAATTTATGGGTTTGATTCGAATCCACCTCTTACCAGATCACAGGGCTCAGAAATGCATTTCATGAGAAGCTACAGCAGTTAATACACTAGCTTAACACTATCAAAACCTTCTGGATGTATGAAAAATAATTGTAAAGGTATTCTAAACTGCTATCCAGGAAATAAATAGTACCCATTGTGTATAAACAGCAAACGTCTATTATTGTCAACACCACATTCCAGCAGTGTTTGCTGCAGAAAATAGCTTTGCTCTTTCATGGAATGAGAGGTAACAATAGCATAAATGAAGCCAGTGTATCTCCAACCATAAATTAACCTGAAATATCATATAAAGTCAAAGAATTAAAGTTGGGGAAAAAAGAGAAAAAAAGGATTTAAGAAGAAGTTCTGGCTTGGACTGTTTGCAAAGAACAGAACTCAAGGTTTGTTTATTGTTTGGTTTGTAATTCCAGCTGCATCCAGAAGCCAGACTTGTGGGTTTGGGGAGTCACACACACCTCTTAGGAAAGAATTAAGCTGCAGGCTGATAGGAAACTCAGGTAGGCCCTTAGAGATGCAGAAGAGAAAAGACGTATGATGTTTTCACGACGGGTTAATAATAACCAAAGAAACTGAAGGAAGCCTTAGTGGAAATGTACAGGAATAGTAAATTCTACCAAGCTGTTACAGAAATAGAATTACAGAAAATATGTGATATTGTATATGCATTTTAGTCAAAGAGCATTAAAGTCTTTCTGTTAATTTCAAGGGGTTTCATATCAGACCTTAAATGTAAATTTATTTTAAATAGGGGAGAGGAGAGGAGAGGAGAGGAGAGGAGAGGAGAGGAGAGAGGGCTGACATGCGGTCCCTTAGTACATCTCAGGATGACATCATTACTTAAAACTGTCATCAGAAATCTTTGTATAATCCAGTCTAAACTGTGTTCCTATTTGTGCTACGCAATTCTAAGTGTGCAGCCAGCAGACAGAGGAAAAGCAATCAACCAATATATTCTAGAAATGTCTACAAGTATTCCAAATTCTTTTCCTTTATGATGATTTTAAGATGCAGTTTCTCACATTTTGCCATTAGTGCAAGCACATGGTACTCCTATGGGAGTTTTGCAGCTCCCCAGGAGCAGACATAGCACATTTTCAACAGGGGTAGCAGTGTATCAACCCAAATGTTTACCAGGAGTTGGAGCCTGAGTATTTCTGCTTGACCTTTAGTAAAGATCAGCCTGTTGCAGGCCCAGAGAATGAATTTGGGCATAAATATGAAAATATATTTCAAAGCAGATTATTCTAAAATTAATGGCTCTTGCAATTTGCATGGCATGTCAGTCAACAGTGGGCAAGGTGAGCACAGCTGAAATGGTCACATCTGAGGCAAAAAAAAAGTCGTCTGATATACTTCCTCACACCAAGCAATAAAATACCGTAATTCTTTTTAAAAATTCAGAATAAAGTCAGATTTATGCTATTGCTACTTTCTCTCAACTAAGTTTTCTATAAAGAAGTAGTGCAAGATCAGACCCATATCAATTTATGACAATAAGTCTAACCATTCCATCACTTTGAGAGCAAAGCAAAAATAGTTTAGATCAGCTGTTTATACAGGTCATTATGATGAAGGAGAAACTGAGAGAGGGGAAACTATGTTATTCCTGAAAGAGATATCATGGCTTGTAATTGTGCTGGACTAGATCCTGTGTAAACTGGACCTTTTCAGTAGTAAGCAAACATTAGATCAAGCCTAATGAAATGCTATTTTCTTGAATATTAGGCCCATTAAAATGCCAAGTGAAGTTGTAGCTATCAAGTCCGTAGGCAGGGCTACCCCATATGGTTCAAGACAAAGACAAGCTAAGGAGCTGGGCTGTGCAATTGGGAAAGGTGAGAGCAAACCCTGGCACCTGAAATGACAAGAAATCTTAATTTTGTTCTTGAAAACAAAGCCTCAGGCACCCTTCTTATGAGAAGAGAGAGAAAAATCAAGCTTCACTTTTTGCAAGTTACAAAGAGGAAGAACTTTATCTTTCTACAATTAGATTTCTGCCTTTAGGCTAGCTTTTCATTTCAGTGAAATCTAAAGTTGCGTGAGGCTGGACCCAAAGCATAGATTTCACAGTTCAGCATAGTCACAGTCTAAAGGTTGAATTTTGTGGGTTGGCTTCATAGTCAGTTGAGCTTCATCAGTAAAAATGGGCCATCAGAAAAAAACAAATGCACTTCTCCCCTCCCCACTCCCCACAAACAAAACAAACCACAAAAAACGCACACTAAAACAAAGAAAAAAACCCAACCCCAAATCCCAAAGCTGAACTTCAAACCTTACTCTCCAGTTATAACTGTAATCATCAAAGCCATACTCAATAACCTAGAATTAGCACTTCTACTTAATCCTACACACTGATGTGGGAGGCAAAGAGGAGGAGAACACAGTGTAGTTCTGATGCAGCTGGATAAACATGTATTAACGATTAGTACAGAGGTCAAAATTAGAACTATTAGAACTAAAAGTTAAAATAAATTTTTAAAAAGCTTCTCCCCCAAGATAAAAATGTTTATACGAGTAACTGGAAAATAAAATGCTTTACCTTTATATTGCCTGTGAATATTTCCCCTGTGCCAATAATCAAGGACCTAATCTTGTATGTCCTACCAGCTTTCAGTATTTTGGTCCATGTGAAAAGACTCTTGTTCAGGGTATGTATAGTTATTACTCTAACTGAACCCCTATCACAGATCTCTAATGAACTCAGAACAAAACCTAATGAACATTACTGAATATAAAAATTATGAAATAATTTCACAGAATTCTAGAAAAAAACAGTTTAAAAGGGACCTCTGGAGTTCTGTGGTCAAACCTTACCAATACCAAGCAGAAGGGACTAATCCCTTCCTTCAAACTGATTGTCAATTTGTTACAAATACATCCTAGCATCCTATATTCAGCCTTATTTACCGTCAGGGTACACAGGTGATCCATGTGCAACTTGCTGTCTGTAGATCCCACAGGTTCTATTCTGCAGTGTTGCTACCTAGCAAGTTGGTCACCAGCCTGTATGCTTGCTCTTCCCCAGGTGCAGGACTTTGCATTTGTCCTTGTTCAACTTCATGAGGTTCTTGATAGCCCCTTCCTCTTGCTTGTCTAGATCCTTCTGAGTAACATCCCTACTCTCCCTGTTTATCAGCTGCTCCTTCCATTTTGGTGTCATCTGGAGGCTGGCTGAGATACCTTCAGTCCTGTTGTTCAGGTCACTCTTGAAGGTATTAGCGCTGACCCCCATAGGTATCAACCCCCAAAGAACACCATGAACTGTTAGACTTGGAACTATAGATCCTTTCAAGTTCAAAGGTCCAACCAATTTTCCACCCTTCCTTACAGTCTACCCATCCAGTCCATTTGTCCTTCTCTGGCTAGCAGAAGTTATGGGATAGTGTCAAAAATCTTGCTAAAGACTTGCTACTCTTCCTGCAACCACAGGTCAAATAATTTCCTTGTAGAAGGCTGTTGGATTGGTCAAGGATGATTTGCCAAGGGATAAATCCAAGCTGACTCTTCCTGGTCATGTTTTTGTCTTTCATGTGTCTAGAAATAGCTTTTTTTTTTTTGAGAATTTCCTTCATTATTTTCCCAAGGACTGAAGAAAGGCTAATCAGCCTGTAGTCCCCTAAATCTACCTTCTTGTCTTTCTTAAAAGGAAGGCATATAGTTTTTCTGTTTATATTCAGGTGGAACCCCTTGTACATTTTGATTTTTAATATTCTCATGTTCATTATTCTCATTTTTAAATCTCATAATTCCTTCCACTTTTGAGTATCCTTCTCTCTTGCTGCTAACTTGGCTGATTCTCTGGGTATAACTTGATTTTCTGTGTGAATAGTCTACCATTGAGTGATTATTTAGAAATTGTTTCCAAATATGTGTCATATTTCTAGAAGGGTCGTCTTTTATTTGTAACGCTTTTTCCTGCAGAAAGTAGGTGTACAGCATCCTAGCTCAGAAATGAATTTGGAATTTTCCTTTATAAAATATTATGTGTAAAATATTATCTGTAAAATTCCTACCCTCACATACTTTATCTATATGTGTGCCTGTGTACTAGAATAGGAAGCTACTTAATTTGGAGAAACTTTTAACTCATTTCCAGCAAAACAAGGTAAATGTTCAAAAAAAGGTAAATGTTAAAAATGTTTCATTTGCCTGGCAAATGTGGGCACATATAGTTACCCATAAGAGTATAGGAGGTTTGGTTTGGTTGCTTCTGAGTCTTTAACATGAGCTTGTTTTCTTCTGATATTTTCAACTGTGTATTTTTTTATACTAGTCATAAATGAAAAGTGGCTGCTGCTTTTGAAATGAATGAGAGTTTTCCTACTCATTTCAGTGGAAATAAATTGAAACCCTTAATTAAATTTTGTCACTTATATCAAACTCCATGGAAGAACTTTAGCATAGTGATATTTTCCTCATAGACATATCCTTGTGGGATAATAATTGAAAATGTGAATTAACTGCATTAACTATCAAATAATCAGGGTTTTTTTCTTCTAAGACAGTCAAATTGCTGATTGATTTACACTGCTACAATAGTGACTTGAATTAAGCTATTGCCATTTCAGTCCCTTAATAAAAGCACAGCAAGAGCATTGCAAGGAATTCTGAAACAAGTATACCCTGCTCTGTTTTGCTTTTGATCAAACTGTTTTCCCCAGCTTCTTTCTTAGCTCCATTAATACAAGTGTCTCTAGACTATACCCTAGGCTACCACAGCTGTTTCAGGTACTGAAATAAACTAAACATTCATTATTTACTCCCCCTCAAGTGACTGATCTTTCCCTTGCCTTCTTTTCCCCTTGCTCTTTCTCCTGCTCCTTATACCTGTAGCAAAAAAAAAAAAAAAAAAAGTGGTTCTTTTCTTCATTCAGTTTGTCAAGCCTGCTGAACAAAGCCTTTTGTCCTCACTAGGCCTCTGAAAATGTGCCATGGTTACCCTCCACACTTGGAGGGACTTCTCGCATCCCTCCTGAAGGTGTTCTCTTTTTCTCAATGTTTATTAATGACAAAGCTCAGGGGTATAAAGGTATATTAAAAAGTAGACCAATTATCCTGTTGTGAGGAGTAGGCAAATTCTAGTTTTCCCAGATAAGAAGGGAATTCTTCTTGAATTCCATCCTCCAGTACGTGCCCTCACCTATACAGAAATGGTTTTCATTTCCGCACTGGAACAATATATTCTGTCTCCTACTGGAATGACATACTTTGTCCCCAAGAGCATGCAGGGGTGAGGTGCTAAGAAACACTTCTGAGCTATAACCACAGGCAGACAGAGTAGTCCATTTTCTAAACAAAAAGCAATTATAGCCCTTATTAACCTCTGCCCCTTCTACAGGCAATGGGATAAGACCAAAGAACACAATCCTTACTGGAAAAAACCCACAGTTTCAGTGTAGGAAGCAAAGCAGGACAATGACTGAGAGCGCAGTGTTGCAGGGCTCTGTTTATTCTCTCTCAGATTCATCAAAGACCTTGGGAGTTTGGATGACACACATTCAGTTTAAAGTCAAATAATGGTTTCTCCTAATTACTAGCACTTTGAACTTTTAAGCAGTATCTCAAAGTGAAGCTCTCCTGCCTCTAGCAACTCCCACAGAAAGAAGAATATTTCAAGCTTAGCATCACTACAGTGGATGCAGCATACAGCAGCTTACAGCTCTATATTATTGGCAGCACCATAAAAAGAAGATATCATGAAAAGAGATGCAGGCCAAAGTAACTCCTGATTTGCATGCCATGCATTCTCACTGGTGTTGTATGGAATGGATCGTAGACCACAGCACAGAAACACAGAGATTTGCTAAATATAATCATGTGCCAGGCAGAAATTGTAGACCTACAGAGCTAGTTCCTCAGCGTGGGTGGGCACAGGTATGGGAAGCTGACCCACAGATGAAATAGAGTGTTTTCCCAGTTTCAGTCAGGTTCTTTGCTGACAGATGATATAGCTGCTCTGTACTGTACTGGCTGGCTCTTAGCGCCTTCAGTCTAGTGCCGCGAACGGAGAACATCAATTCCAAAAGCTTCCAGCGTGATCTCCACATGCTACTGATGGTCATACAGCTACGCCCACTTGGGAATTTCTGAATGTCAGAAGAATGCCATGGTCAGCTATTGCAAATGGTCAGCTTTTGCACCAAACCACGGCTGCAGGAATCTACTACTAAGTAGGCAACTATGCATGCTTTTTATCAGTTCAGTGAATTAAATCCATGGGCTACAGCAGTTTATTACACACACACAGAGATGGACGTTTTGCCTGGTACAATTATCCTCTAATCCAAATAATCCCTGTTACAAAAGTTCATTTTCCTAGCTGTCACAAACTGAAGTTGTTCACCTTTATAATGAAATTCAGTGCTCTGTTACACTGTCACTTTCCTCGTCAAGTAATTCTTGTCTTGCCATGCTGCTGCAGTATTACATAACCAGCCATGTACAAAAACTGGATGCGAACCCAGCGTGAGAGCCAACTTCAACACAGCACAGCCACGTTCAGCTATTGATTTGGAGAAAGGTACAAACTCCCAGCTGACCAGTTCCCATTGCAAAGTAACAGTGTCCAAGTGTCCTAGGTGCGATGGTCCCCTGCCTTGAACTCCAGAGAGTCACATATATACCTGTGAAAAACAGGATGGGAAAATCTGACAGCCACTTTGCAGGAGTATGAACAGTGTGCAGAAACACTGGAGCAGGTCTTCAGAACAGCATGTTGGCGTTAGCATGAGGTGAAGTAAATCCCCATTTCAGGCAGGCTAATTCCCCAAGGCGCAACATTTGGATGTGCAACATTTGCACATCTGCATGATGCACCGGAGGATCAGGTTTGCCGTTGATAAAAGATAGTAAAATTACAATGAAAACGAGAGGAGTGGTGGCATGGAGAGAGCAGAGAATGGTGTTTTAAGAGCAGAATCCAAGAGAACACATTACCTTTGTAAACTAGCTAACATTTCAGTGATGGAGTTTTAGTCTTTCCTGCAGCAAGGGTGTGAATTTCTCCCAATGTGACTGGACAGAGATTAAAAGAAAACATAAAGGTCAATATCATGAGTAGCAATACTGATTATTTATTAATATCCCACCATTCAAGATGCACATAAGGCCTTAAGCTCCATTGTGAGCATATAAAGCGTGCCACAAAATGCAGGGCAGAGACTGAACTGTGGCTGAGCTGCTTTCAGATCCAAAAGTTCAGTGTAGTGCTGCTCCCTGGAAAATTAGTCCTATCAAGAGGCAGGACTTCGTCAGACACAGGCACACCCACCTGCTAACACTACTACACAACTTTTAGAACCCAGGTTAACAGTTCTGTACAACAAAATGTCCCACCATTAATTCACCACAGGATTCAGTATCTCCCTTACAACAAAGCAGCGGAGTTTGTCTAGGTCAACAGGTCAGTAAGCCACTAGCCCAGCAAGAGCTATTAAACACAAGTTTCAGGATGGAGTTTTAAATATAAGGTGTTAACAAGTATCACAGTGTACACAACAGAGAGTGATGAACACGGGGAATTCCAAAAGAAGTAACTTGTCTCTCCAATATTTGTCAACCTGTATGAATTCAATGCTTCATCCCAAGCCTTGGATTACATTTGCAAGGGCTGTATTTCCCCTTCCATGAAAGTCAAGAAGGGAAAGATATTCATCACTGGACATGCCACTTAATAGAATTTCATAAGACTCATGAAGGAAGGCTGTGAGATTGGGCCATCAGATGAAACAATGATCATAAACGTTTTAACATAGGAAACCTCAAAGACAGACACGGTAGATGATCGTAGAGGTTTTGCAACAGTAACAGTAACAGAATAGGAGGGAGAGGAGGAATAAAGTTGGCTATGACCATCTTTGGAGACAGACAGTTTCCAGCTCCTGAGTAATCCTCTGCTGAGATCAGGAACAGACACATCGTCCTGGTAGGCAGGAAAAAACCTATTTCAAATCTATTACGAAAGAACTCCCCAAGAATTCAGAGGAAGGGTTACTGCCAAGCAGCCTGAGTCTGAACGGACTAACTGAAAAGCTACTCAGGCTTACCTGTACCACTAACCGCACTTCTTACTCCAGGCACTGATACTGCTTTGAATGAACAAATCAAAATTAATGAGGAAGCTCAGAGAGCTGGTGCAAAGGACTTACGGAAACACAGGGAACGTAAACATCAGGAACATGGTCTTGGCCAGTTCTTTTAGTGAAGGGCCAAGCCCATGAAGCGATAAGAACTAGGGTTCGCCCCTCCCTGCTGACATGGTGTAACTGGGACAGAGTGTGGCTTCTTTGACCACAGAATGGTGTTCTTTGAGCTAGCGATGAGTGCCTCCTCCTGAGAAAGACAAAGGAAGACCACCTTTGCTTAAAAACTTCCTCCTGGAGAAGGGTTTTAACTGTCCCTGAAGGGAAGGATGACAGAAATTTCCAGGAAAAAATTGTTAACCAAAAGAGTTATCAATCATTGGAATAGGCTGCCCAGGGAAGTGGTTGAGTCACCATCCCTGGAGATATTTAGAGATGGTGCTTAGGGACCTGGTTAGGTTAATGGTTGGACTCGATGATCTTAAATGATTCTATGATTCTAGGTATGTGTAAACACCTGTGACTTTGGCAAGGACTTAAAATCAAAGGCATGCACAGGGCCATTCATGAAAAGGTCATAAAAGGGATGAAGTGGATGAGTGAGTCAATCCATTGAACAAGTCCGATTATTTCCCTTTTATTTTCCTTTTATTTCCTGTCTTTCTTGCATAAGCTCTGACATCTTATTAGATGATCAGGATAACAAGTTAACTGCTGCAACAGAGGCTTTAAGAGGTGATTGACAGAGTAGGTTTGTTCAGTGCCTATTCTACCATATTATATACAGGGAGGGACTAGCTGCAAGTATCCAGGTAATGACAGAAGAAGAAAGGAACAAGTTGCTAATAAATTGGGGCTTTAAAATAGGTCACTGAACTAGAAGAATCAGTAGATGAACTCTTCTATGGGTAATTAGATTAGATTGGAGGAGCTGTTGATCATAGCGATTTTGGGGATTTTTGTAGAAAACAGCAGTTAAGGAAAACTGTCCTTCAGAAAAAGACCACGCACCCACACAGGTACATGCACATGCACACACATACATGAATCAATATGAAGTTTAAGAAATGTTGTAAGACATCAGTTGAGCTGACTTGTGAATTTCACATTGACCTTACAAGAGGAAGTGCTGGGAAACTCTTGGCCCACTTCTCAATAGGAGGGAAAGCTACAGGTGATACTCAGTAGGATAAAGAGTATTTTATGTGATTTTTGCATTACCTTTCACTGGAAAGGCCTGTGGTGAGTAAGGGACTTGCACTGTTCAAACCGAGAAGAAAGATCTTACCCTGTAAGTGGGAAGGTACAGACCACAGTGTACATAAAGCTAGATGTTTTCAAAGCACTTAAACCTGAAGAATACATTAAAGAACTGTCTGAGACAACATCAAAGCTACCTGAGAATTCATAGAGAACGAGGAAAATTCTAGCAGATTGGAAAGAGCAAGTGTGGTGCCTGTCTTTAACAAGAAGGATGTTTGGCAAAAAAAGGAAGAGAAACTGGTGAATTATGGACCACTCACCTTAACTCAAGCTCTTTAAAAGACAAAACTGCTTTAGACATCAAAAAGTATATGCTGAGAGCTGCCAAAATGGTTTTATCAACAGCACATTGCATCAAACCAGTCTAATTTCATTCCACAGTAGATCAACACAGGCTAAGAAAGAAACTGAGAAGGTCATATATTTTGATTTCATTAAGACATTACACCATCTGCCACAATATTCTAATAAGGAAGCAGAGTAGCTTGGTCTACATGAAGTTACCTAGTCATGGTTACAAAACTAGTTATAAAAGTGTGCCAGGGAAGAGTTATCAGTGGTCCACTGCCAGTGTGGAAGGATGCATCAGCTTGGGTCTGTAGAGTGTCCAATTCTCTTACAAAGCATTGATGCTCTGAATGATGGAATTAACCGTGCTTATAAAGTATGCAAGTATTTTAGGATAAGATTAGGATTCAAAATTATCTTGACAAAGTTGAAGAAAAGGTCTGAAAGATCAGATTTTAATTCAATAGCAACACAGGCTTTTCCCCTAAAACAAGAACAATTGGCTACAAAAACAAAGGACTGGAAACAACCAGAGAACAATATACCTTTCCCAAACATGCTAGATCTTGCATATTCCGTCCTGGAACATCTGATTGTCTCATAGTCTAGGCAGTTAGACACGAGCAATGCATCCTGCTGCTGAGAATAAGCTAGGTTTGATCATGCCTGATGACTTTTTACATTATTTCTTATGCTTTACTATCAACAGAGCCTCTGCTTTAAATGGCTTCAATGTTTTTTTACATTGTTTTTCACCAAAATGTTTCTTCAAGGTGTTCAGCACTTCAGAAATGTAGGACAGCTGTTTTATCACATTGCCTGCAAATTACAACAGACTGTTTGTGTCTGCCAGAAGCATCCTGCCCTGTGAGCGGATGTTAAGAAAGGATTAAGCGTGCTTGGCTGCCTCACTGAGACATTTGGCAGAGGAGGAGGTGAAAGGAGGCCTTTACCAAGAAAGGCTCCAGAACACCGACTGAGTCACCCTGGACTTGGGATCCCATGAACAGCTATGGCTGGGGAGGAGCCTTGATGTCAGTCCTAAAATGTCATTGTCTTCAAGTCCATACAACCTGTGGGCTGCATAAGGAGAGCAGGCTGGGAAAAGCATCAGTGCACCGAAGCATATTCTGATAAAAAGGATGCTAAAAACTCTATGTTCTTTTCAGTCATGCATATTGAAGCAACTGAATGTTCCTTTCTCATTTTTGGGCAGCAATCACAAAAAACAGATGTTACACTATGTTAATTTTTGTCACTGGCACCTAGCCCCCTGGCAAGATTCAGACAACTGTTGGCATCTTTGGAGCAGCTGGGCAGCAGAGCTGCTTCCTTTACTTACACAATACCATTCTGAATAACCTTTGAGCCTAAGACTTTGTTGCTGTGTAATCCATGTTTTGGCAGTCTTCTCTTCTACTCCCCCTGTTTAAATATGGTATTCCCCAACCCTTACAGAGTCTAGCGTGTATCTTTATTACACCATAAGCTTTGATGAAAAATAGATGTAAAATCCATGACATCTATGACACCCATTTAACTTCTACTGCAGAAGGAAGCACATTTCAGGGTTATCTTTGCACTTTGATTTCTTAGCATCTTTTTGAATTCAAGCTTCATCAGTGAAGCAGAATAAATGGACTTAAGTACTGTGTCATATGTTTCACCTGGATGTCTAACATAGGTACATAATTTTATACAAAATGCTAAATACTTCTGAGATCAGACATACAATTTAAAAGTAAAAATGACAGTCATTGGCAAAAAAATAATTTGAAGAATGACTGCTATTAATTCCAGCATGGACAGGTGGAATAAGAAAAAATGATTTCTTATAGGTCACAGTTCTTTTTCTAGGAGCTGTATCCAATATCTTCTGGGAAAAATTGAAAAAAAATCAAATATAAAAATTATCTACTTATCAGACAAGTGTCCAACATTAGGAATGTGTCACTGATATAATATAAAGAAATAGAAATACTATACACGTGGTTAGACATCAGACATCACTTTTCCTCTGTTTTAGTTAAGTGTCATTAGGGAAGAAAAAATTACTCCAAAAGCAAGCAATCTGCAGCTTATCGCTCCTGCAGTCTACGCTCGCAGTTGTAAGAGCACACAATAAAATACTAGACAGTGCTATATAATGTAAATCCTATGGGTGGGTGTTTCAGCAGTAAAATGGGAGATATACTTAGTAACTAGAAATGAGAATCATGATTCAAGAGAGAAGGGGCAAAGCTAAATGGAACAATGTTTCAACATTCTTTGAGCATTTCAATGTTTTTTACCATAATGTTTGTAGAAAGACCATGTTTGTTCAAACATTACCTCCTAAAAGTGTTTTTCTGTGAAGTTGAGAAATTGACACCTTTCAACTAAATGACCCCTTATATAGCCAGTACTGTAGACACTTTATTTTCTCCCATCAGATAAAAAGCTGAGTGAAATGAAGAGTTTAAAAGAATCTTAAATTAACTCGGTTTCCAACTAGATAGATGTAATAGTGCTAGCTTGCCAGAACCAATAGGATACCTGCAATA
The DNA here is from genome assembly GCA_013399095.1 of Psophia crepitans. Taxonomy (NCBI): domain Eukaryota; kingdom Metazoa; phylum Chordata; class Aves; order Gruiformes; family Psophiidae; genus Psophia; species Psophia crepitans. Next base: position 20,310 of record VWZZ01000597.1, read on the forward strand.
TATTAAAAGCAATTTTATATGACTTGGAATCTAAACACGACCCGACCCCCTAGTGCATATAGGACATACAGAGTTGCTGTGACAAAGCCCAACAGAAAGGCTTTACATTAGTAAAGCCTCACAAAGATAAGAAAGGGAGCACAGCTAAGTAAGCCACTGTGATCACAAACTAAAGTCTGGGACTGTGCTCTGACACAGAGGCAGCAGTACCAAACCTTCCCAGTCTCAAAAAAGTGTCATTATGTCCAAATTGCTTGTCAGGGATGGGCTTTGGCCCACACTAACTCCCAAATGATACCTGAGAGTGGGAGACTGCCAGCTGGCCTAAGCCAAAACTATGCTCAGGAGCACTCTAACAGTTCAGAATTACAGACAACTGAGTTCCCGTGGCCGCAACTTTCATGCACATTTTTTCTTTACTTACTCATGCCTTGGAGAGCAGAAGAGATCTCTCTAAGGAGCATCTTGATTTGTGTTATGCCAGCTATGTCTCTTTGACTCTGGAAAGGATAACACAACTGCTCTGTGCTACTATTTCATCAAGAATGCGTAATGCAATGGTCAAAAACTGTCATAATTTCCAATATATCTTAAAAACAATCAGCCATTTCAATCATGCTAGCTGTCAAAAACTTAGGCATTTAGAGTAAGTTGGACTGCTCCCTCTGCAGTCAGCCAGTAAAGAGAAAATAAATATTTCCTACTGCAAATACTGTTTTCAGTGGAATAAAATGATCTCTGGAATTGCCTGCTTTAGCCTGCTTGTCTTTGCCTCCATTGACTACAGAAAGAGCAAAACCAGCACCATCACTTAAGAAGGAAAAAGTAAGTGACATTAATTCCACATTTTCCACCTAATATTTCTCTAGCTTTTGAAGGCTTGGTGAAAATAATATATCTATGGAAAATGTGATTGCATGGAAAATTCCACTGAAAGTTTAATTTGGTGCATCACTGTGAAAAAAAAGAGACCTGTTACTAAGGGTACAGAGCAAGTTGCTACTAGAATCACAGAATCACACAGAATCACAGATTGATAGAGTTTGGAAGGGACCTCTGGAGTTCATCTAGTCCAATTACCCCACTAAAGCAGGATCACCTAGAGCAGGTTGCTCAGGATCGCATCCAGATGGGTTTTGAATATCTCCAGAGAAGGAGACTCCACAGCCTCTCTGGGCAGCCTGTTCCCAGTGCTCCATCACTCTCAGCATAAAGCAGTTTTTCCTTATGTTCAAATGGATCTTCCTCTGTTCCAGTTTGTGCCCATCACCCTTTGTCCTGTCACTGGGCATGACTGAGAAGAGTCTGGCCCCTTCCTCTAGGCATCCACTCTGTAGATGTTTATAATCATTGATCAGATCCCTTCTCAGCCTTCTCTTCTCCAGGCTAAACAGACCCAGCTCTCCCAACCTTTCCTGATATGAGAGATGCTTCAGCCCACTAATCATCCGCGTAGCCCTCTGCTGGACTCTCTCCAGTAGTACCTTGTCTTTCTTGAACTGGGGAGCCCAGAACTGGACACAGCACTCCAGAGTAGAGGAGGAGGAGAACGTCCCTTGACCTGCTGGCCACGCTCTTTTTAATGCACCCCAGGACACCATTGGCCTTCTTGGCCACAAGGGCACATTACTGGTTTATGAATAATTTGTGGTCCACCAGGACTCCCAGGTCCTTCTCTGCAGTGCTGCTTCCTCTCTAGGTGCAGGACCCTACACTTGCCCCTGTTGAATTTCATAAGATTCTGCCCAACTCTCGAGCCTGTCCAGATCTCACCGAACAGCAGTGCAGCCTTCTGGTGTGTTGGCCGCTCTTACCAGCTTGGTGTCATCAGCAAATTTGCTGAGGGAACATTCTGTCCCCTTGTCCAGGTCATTGATAAATATGTTCAATAAGATTGGACCCAGTACTGACCCCTGGGGCACACCGCTAGCTACAGGCCTCCAACTAGACTCTGCACCCCTCATCACAACTCTCTGATCTCCGCCAATCAGCCAGTTCTCAACCCACCTCACAGTCTACTCATCTAACTCACACTTCCTAAGCTTACCTAGGAGGATGTTATGGGAGACGGTGTCAAAATCCTCACTTGAAGTCAGGGTAGACAACATCTACTGCTCTCCCCTCATCTACCCAGCCAGTCATGCCATCATAGAAGGCTATCAGATTGGTCAGGCATGATTTTCCCTTGGTGAATCCATGCTGACCACTACTGATAACCTTCTTTTCCTCCACAAGCTTAGAGCTGACATCGAGAATGAGCTGTTCCACCACCTTTCTAGGACAATTGAAGAGTTCCCAGCTTTTAGCCCTTGATGTAAGTAACTCTCTTTCAGATTTCACTGGACATATTAAGATGGAGAATAACTATTGAACGTAGATACCAAAACCAAAATTATATCAATAAATACAGAAGAACTATACTAGATTCATCATATATCTATATATGCTGTTTATGTCACTTTGGGAATCACAGACAAAATTCTGCAGGATATATTTTTAGATTACTGCATGATTTCACGTGACTTGTATCTAAATTTAATCCAAAATTAAAACGAGTAACTACATTATTTCAAGTCCCCAGAAGCTAGAGACCATTCCAATAGAAAATTCAATACCAAACCAAAGAACTTGACATTCAATGAGTACAAATGTAAAAATATATCTTTACTTAACAAAAGAGGTGATTAACTAGTTGAAAAAACAACAATGTGTCACCCAGGGACACAGAAGGGACTGCTAGCTAATGAAGAGAGAGCTGTCATTGCATTAAGCATTCCTACAGTTACACATTTTAGAACACTCTCATTAAAATGAGGTGATTCAAAGGCAACTTAAATAAATTATTTAGATTCCCTGTCCCTTCTGTGAATCTATATAAAGATGCTTAACTGTTGGGAGAGAGGACCGAGGTACCTAGGACATTTGATGGTACAAGTCCCCAGTTTCCCATGAATATGTGCAGTCGAACCCCATGCACTAATATCAGACAGTGCTTTATTCCTAGGTCTGTTAAGCTTTTAGCTAAAATTCTACTTTTCTGGAAGCAGAGCCTGTAAACCAAGGGAAGCATATGACTCACAGTTACCTTTTTCTGTTGTGTTTTTTTTTTTAAGAGTAGGGGTCACCATTGGCTCATTTGCTCTTACTCCTGTGGAAAGCAGACAGTACCACATAACCCTAGCCTAGTAGCTTGTCTTTAGCAAAAGCGTATTTTTCCAGGGTACGTCCAGGTCTTGTTATGAGAATTCAAGAAGTGGTGAATCCACATCATACCTGGCAGCTGGACACACAGGTTATTGTACAAATATTACTAAACATTTGTGTTTCTCTTTTTGTTTGTATTTGTCAGGCTTTAACAACCCTGTTGTTTCTTATTACACACACCTTCCTCCACTGCATCAGGAATATCTACAGTACTAACTGAACTGTGATTAATTACAGTGCTGGAATTAAATTGTCCAATAATTCCATTTAGACAAAATACGGCAGTGACTTTCAAGACACACTGGCCTAAGTTCAGCATAAACTACAGACTTAAAAGAAAAATGTGTTATCACTTCTTCCAACCTGTATGACTTATTAGCCCATATCCAGGCACGTGCCCTTTGTAACTATCTCCCATTCCCTCTAATGTTTCCTGGCGGACTGTACACACCTTCAGGCAGGCTGCACTGGAGCCTTTTTAAGCCACAATATATTCAGTTATTAGTAAGAGCAGAGAAATGCCAAGATGAACTATTTAAATATAATCCACTATTTTTGTTAGGTCTGAAGATTATGAAAGCTTCCCAATTCCATTATATATGCGGTTCTGTGCCTCTGCTTCAAGACCAAAAATCTACGAGCAACTGTTATTAACTGGTTTTCTATATTAAAGTTTACGTAGTCAGAAGTCTGTGGAGGACTTTGTTTGACTGTAAATAGCAATTTTTCCTCACCAATTTTCACAGTGAATCACTCTCATATTCTCCACTGGTTCTGTCAGCATAACATTCCTTGCAAGCTCACTGGATGTCCCACACTCATGAGTAAAATGTACAGCGTGCATCAGAAATATACGCTGTTGTCTGGAGAGAAGGATTTTCCTCCGATTCATTTAGCATGTGTTGTCTTTTCTAATAATTTTCCATGAAGGGAGTTCAGGAATCAGTAAGGAGTGGAGAAGATTACTGGCAGGAATAACAAGGAAAATAAATGTAGTACAATTTTTAAGCAAATTAAATGATGTGCAGACAGTATGTGCATTTGTGCCCACACGCTTGTGTGCATGAGCATACACAGAGCTATGTCCGTACATTCTGTGGGCTAGTGTGTACAAATTCAAAGGGACAGCTAATTCAATAGTTTAACTGTAAATGAATGTGCAACAGTCACCTTTCTTGTGACAGTCAGTTGCTAGATATGTGTATGACCTGCCTGTGTGAAGAGGTGGTAGAACGGCACAGCACAGAGGTATGTATGCAAAGATGGTCAGGCATGTCCTGGAAATAGCAGTTCAGATATTGGCAGCAGAGCAGGTCATCCACCTAGCATTCTTCAAAAGGAAATCAGCCCACACATGTCTGGTCATGACAACGGTCATGATGCAGTTCTAACGTGCATGCTACATAAACATGAATTAGTCCATCACCTGTGTGCACCTAGAAGACAGGGCAATAACGTGAGATACAGAGCTAAAAGAGAGAAAAAATAACCTTTGTGACTCAAAGTCTCACAGGATTCCTCCAGCACAACTGACTGCAAGATTCAGATTTTCACTGCCCTGATTGATTTCTCACTCCTTGGAGCAATTACGGTAAATTCGAGGGAAGGGAATGTTGCCACCATGTTCTCCTAAACAGATCATCCTCCTACCTCCTCAATTAAAAAGCAAGCAATGCACCTCTGAGGCACAAATATTGTAAAATCTTTGGATTTTCAGAAATCTAACTGACTTAAAGCCAATTGCATAAGTCCAGTTGATGACTAAGATCTTTTTCTGCTTTTAAAGACAGTGTGTTTTGTTCTTAAAGGATGTGGAACCCTTGTTCGCTGCTGCCATCGAATGTGCATTATAATGGAAATGTAGAATATGCCAAGCCCCAGCATGTGTTTCCAATTAAGATTCTTCATTTTCTGCTCAGAGTGTAACCTGATTAGCTCTACTGGTTATCAGGGCTCACCTTCTGTGACTTACCTTACTCAACAATTAGTGTCTGACTTTGTATATTTCAAAAGGAGAGAACCATATGCCTCAAAGATCAGGGAAATTGTTTGAAGTCCATTGACAACATGGAAGATTTAGTGTGAGTCAGGGGAAACACTTCCAGCCTGTTTTCTGTCCTTGAGTCTCCCATGCCTGATCATACATTGTAATAAGGAACAGTAAGCACAGCTCAGACTGCAACGTACAGCCTAACAGTGGAGGTAGATGCCTCTACTTCAGGTACAACAACTTCACATAGTAGAATTTATTGCAGTAGAATTGCCTGCAAATTGTTAAGACTTAACACAATAGGAAAAGTTATTACTTTCTATCTAGGATTCCTGAGTGATGTTATCAAATAAGGTGAAGCAAGAAAATCCTTTTTAAAGAACTACTGTCCTTTGTCAGGTAGAAGAGAGCAGTGTATTACTTACGGAAAGCAACAATATGTAATCAGAGTGAAAGCAACTGACATGAAGGGTGGTAGATGAAGTGCCAGATTAAGTCTGAGCTTTGAAAATGTATGTGTCACATCTAAAAAATACTTCAGCATGTCTGTTAGGTAAATTGTGTACAACTATCAGAAGATACCTTTTTTATAAGCTTTACTTCAGTTTTTAATTTCAAGTAGTGGTCACTCATATTCAGGCAGTGTCATAAAAATTCTTATTAAAGCACTAGAAAGACAGCAGCCACCTCCCCTTCCCCAAAGACATACGCATACATATTATGCAGCCTTTTTCAGTGTCCTGTTCTGCACCAGCAACAAGAAAGAATAACTAGAGAGATGGGGAAAACAGGAGCAGGTTCTCCAGCTGAGAAAGGGAATGTTTTTAGAACAGAGCTGCATACGCAAAGACTTAGCCTGGAGGTGGGTGTTAACGTAACTTTTTTAAAAGTGACAGTAAAAATGCAGTGCCCATAAATGGTGGGCCAGATGGATTTCTCTCTGCTTTCACGGGTTATGCCTCAAATACCACTATGCATATGTATTTGGTGTGTGAGGTGATTTTCCTTCTGGGTGAAATATACACCTAGTCGTTGCACACAAACCATTTGGAATTGATAACACCACACACTGGGAGTTTTCCAGGCATTGAGATGACAGGTTTACACTTTATTGACAAAGGTGTCTGTTATCTCTAGTTTTGTCCTTATGTTTACCCCAGACAGCCTGCAATGCACTTGCCCATACTGAGTCGTACCTTCAGTGTGAACACACCCGTGTCAAACAGAACTGAGAAGACTATGTACTTAGGGCTTGTGAAGAACATTTACTGCACCCAGCAAAAGGGAGGAGGACTTGTCGTACCTCACCACAGCTGGCAAGAAGTTAAACCTCTAGGTTCAGCCCCTTGTCTGGGTACCCTTTCTAACCAATTGAAGGAGACAGACACCACCAGAGGAGAACTTCCCCTGCCATCCTTAGGAGGGAGTAAAGCAGTGCCTTTTCTTCTCGATTGCCTGTAGTGACGGACAGGATGACCCACAGAAGCAGATGTTTCGCTTGCGAGTGGCTGAAGTGAGGTGAGGTGAATGCTGTCCTGAGCATGTTCACACAGTGTGTTAGTGCAGGATAGCAAGCCTCCTATAAATGCTCGCCCCAGCTTGCCATGCAGTAAATTCCCCCTAGACACCAGTCTAGTCTAAGCAAACACAATCAGACCCTTTGGGAGTCCAGCAGATGAGAAGCAAAAAAAAAAAAGGAAAAAACCCATCTGCCCCTGTATTATGATGTGTATATCTGGATTATTAATGTTCATTTGTTTCAGTGCAGTTTAGGATGTCTTCACCCCTGCCTTTGCAAGCCTTTTTCAAAAATAATCCTTACTCCTGGAGCTAGCTTTGCAGATTTGTGTGGGATTGCAGTGATGCTGATTGTACTCTGCTAGAACTTTCTAGCCTGAGTTGCACTCCAAACTCCCACAGACTTGCACTAGAAATATTAGGCTCATACGTCTCAATGTTACTTTTCAAAGTGCAATAAAAAAACCTATATCACTCGCACGCTTTTATATATTAAACTGCTTTTATCTTAAATCTAGGTGCTGAAGTTTCTCTCATTATCAGTCCTTTCCAGTAAGGTTACTGAAACTGAAAGTAGAAAGGCTTAAGGAGCAGGTAATTAGTGTGCTTAGTGTGGGAGGGAACAAACAAAAGAAAACCAAAAGGAGCTATAGATTTCTGTGTAACCTTAAAGGGGGAAAAAACAAAACCCTTTTTACTGTACCTTAGGGAGGTTCGTCGCTTTGTGTTTCAATAACAGGAGTGTTCTCAAGAAAAAGAGACAGGAATGTACAAGGTTCTGACTTCAGACTCCAGCTGAGCAATAATGGAAGTATAACTAATTAAGGGCCTGATCAAGGGCCCATTGAAGCCAAGTGAAAGCCTCCCACTGATTTCAATGGGCCTTGGATCAGCTTTAAGTGCGTGGAGTGTAAATACGACTGCATTAAAAACACGATGAGCCAGTATCTGCTTTCAGTCCGGACTGGCTGCATTATGCTGTGCCGCATCCAGAGCTGGCTTAAAGCTTTTCAGGAGCGTCTCAGGGTCAAAGGTTACTACTCCAAAATGGAGAGCTCAAGCAAAGCCACTCTTGACCTGAGAAGGGTAAATGGGCAAAGAGAGAGGCCCTGGGGAAAGCTGTGGTGAGCCAAGCTTGCTGCTGCTCCTACCACTGTGTGGATGAAAGAGAAGAAGTGAGTACCTCTGCAAGAATCTCCCTCTACTCAGCAGTGGTGAGACCACACCTGCAGTATAGTGTCCAGTTCTGGGCTCCCCAATACAAGAGGGACATGGACATACTGGAGAGAGTCCAGTGAAGGGTCACAAAGATGATTAAGGGACTGGGGCATCTCTTCTATGAGGAAAGGCTGGGAGAGCTGGGTCTGTTTAGCCTGGAGAAGAGAAGGCTCAGGTGGGCATCTTATCAAAGTATATGAGTACCTGAAGAAAGGGCGCGAAGACGATGGAGCCAGGCATCCTCTCTTCAGTGGTGCTCAGTGACAGGGCACAAACTGAAACATGGGGTGCTTTGTCTGAATACCAGGAAACACTTTTTACTGTGAAGTTGACTGAGTACTGGCACAGGGTGTCCAGGCAGGTTGTGGAGTCTTCCATCCTTGGAGATATTCAACAGCCATCTGGACACAGTCCTGGGCAACCAATTCTAAGTGGCAGGGGGTTGGACCAGATGACCTCCAAAGATGCCTTCCAGCTTCAGGCATTCTCTGATTCTGTCCCATCTCCTCAGGCATACCCATCTCAACTCAGCAGCCTGACTTTCCAGAGCTCTGGCTCGACCAAACTGCAAGACAATAGTGACTTTGGAATTCCCAGTAGTCTGTTGTCTACTTTTCCTGTGCACAAAGCCAGTCCTGCTGTCACCAATGACAGTGATCTTTCAACCACACTGTTCAGATAGCCTTACTTGTTGATTATTAAGAACTGAAAGCTAGTCACTCTATAAGGGAATGGCACTTAGTTTATAATTTCTCTTAACTCAGAGTGCTGACTAGCTTGGTGCTAAACTGTTTGTAGAGAATGGAAAATCTGTAACTGCATTATATATTAGTCCTCAGATTCCACAAATGCTTCTTTTCAATTCTTTGACCATTTGTAGTACATTAGCTTTATTCTTAATGAACAAATATTCTTCTCAGTTTCCTAGTGTGAGCTGACCTACAGCCTGTTCCGGATGTTGACACATCGATATCATAGGGAAAAAAAGATTAGTTTGAAGGGCTATTTGCAGTCCACATAAGAGCGTGGAGAGCCAAACCTTTGATTTCCAGTGCTCTATGGTGTGTGACTCCTCTTCTTACATTTTGTTAAAAGTGAAAGTTCTTTTCCCTATGCCAAAATGTACATAAATAAAAGCCTACCAGTGTAACATCTGCTTACTCCCTTGTATCTGAGTGAGTAGATTAGACTCAGAGGAGAAATGTAATGTAATATGTTAACACTGAGAGGAAAAAAAAAAAAGAAAAAAAAAGACTCACTCATCCGTAAGCAAAAAATCCAGACTACAGTTCATCCTGGTCTTAATTCTGCAATCAATAAGAAAATTGCCACATGAGAAACTATCCAGGCTGAAAAAATACATCTTCTTTCCATTACTGTAGTTATTCAAATCTGTGAAACGCATGTTTATTTCCCACAAAAAGGGCATTGGTAGGCAGAGAAAAAGAATTTGTCAAAATAATTTACCAAGTCAAGCCTGTTATTACATGAATCAGTTTAAAGTCATGGACTCACCAACTTTTAACACCCTCTTCAGCCTACTAGAAGAAGGAAGTTAAACTGGTAGACTCTGGTGCAATTGCAAATATTTTAAACATCTGAAATGCTGGAACTCCACAGGTCAGGCAAGTTAGATGTAATCCTCTGTTCTCTAGCTCTAATAAAAATAAAGGCATATCCTCAGTTCCAGCCAGAAAACAAAACAAAACCGGGCAAACACAAAAGAGCACACGCTATGCAAGCTGGGGAAAAAACCCCAGACTTCCCAATGACCAATAAAAAAGGAAAAACAGAACCATGAGTCAATCTGTATCCTTTTTTTTTCTTCCTATTCTTTAATCTACCAATTGGTTAATGAATGGTATGGCTGAATCCAAAATCTGCCTTATAAACATGCAGTACGTGCAGAAAGCTAAACTGACCCTGACAGGAAAACAGATACGACTAATAGTAGCTGATATTTACAGAATGGGTTCTAGGTAGAGGAAATACCTGATTTCAGCACCTGTGAGCTCCAGGTTAACTCATAACATTGCCTTAAATTCATTCATGTTAACTCCTTAGGTACTATTTTACACATATTTTCTTTTTAATCAATGATCTATTGATAGCCAATTCTGATGATCAATCCTTTTTTCTTGAAAAAGAAAGAAGATGGGGAAAAAAGATGCAAAATCAATGAAAGTCAGAGAGAGTAAAAAATTTTTAAGAATATTTTTTAGTTCCTTTAAGATGAAAAGAACAGCAGAAGTCTCTAGAACAAAAAGGATGAGATTTTGCCCTTTGTAGACGAGAAGCAATTTGTGTTCTGAAGTGATACATCATAATGTTGACCAAAGAAAAATATGTATCTCCCTTGATTTACTCTCATAAGCTTAGAAAATCTGCACATAAAACACTCTGAAACATGATGTCACCATTACCTTACTATCACAAGATAGCTAGCAACTAAGGAAGAGAAGAGATGCTAGCAAGAAAACTTTGAGAGTTGGATTTTTAGAGTTGGTTCCACAGAAAGACACAGAGCAATTCTTCACAGTGGCATGAAAATTCCCCTCATAAACATGAGAATTTTTCAAAAAATGTTTATAAAGCACCAAGAGTTCTTGAAAAAACAGGTTTGTTTACTAAAGAGGTAATCAAAGACAAACTGCAAATAGGTAGTTTTTCATATTCTCTTCAGATGCTGGTGCAAATTATTTGTTTAAAACAAAATAAAAATCCCAAACTTCTCTAGATGAGTTCCAGCACTATGCTTCTGACTGCATCCAAAAAAAAAAAAAAAAAAGACAAAAGAAATGGTGTCTTTCATACCATTGTTTCCCCTTTTTCTGATTAGAAGACTGACAGAAGTATTTTGAGGTAGAAGACATGTCTCAGTGCAATTCGGCTAGGGTTCATAAAAACCCAAAGATCTGGGAAAGGGAAGGTCCCTATTTTATGAAAATTGAATGATTTGTTCACAATCAAAATCAGTCCATTTATTTTTAGACATAATTAACACCTTAGGGTACTCATGGAGGAGCTGTATAGATTGGTTTCTGTTCTAGCCCTTTCAGATATTTGGCTCAGAGCCTAAAGAGATTACTTCTGGGCAAAAATAAAACAGATATTTCAAAGGTGCATTTTACTCATGAAATCTTTGCTTAGTAGGAAGTATTGCTGGCATTTGCTACTATTAAATTTTAATTTGTCCAATTTGAAAAAAAATCAATATTTTAACCTAATGATTTTTCAACAAGCAAGAAGAATCCAGAACATACTGTCAGGCAATTGATAAGGAATGATAAACACAGGAATTCAGGATGCAATTTTGCTGATACACACCAAAGAATAACAGCAAACAACATTTGTCGAGATTGTATCATCATTTTTATTGACTATTTTTACACTACAGATTCCTACCAGCAAAGCACTGGTTCGAGACGTGACAACTTGTTGACATAGATGTCCTGACAGGATATCCTGGGACAGGCACCTCCGCTCTAGCCAGAAACCAGTTCTGTAACAGGATACTTCGTTTCCCTTGGGACACATGAAGTTGTCGCAGAGGTGATACCTCTTACAATTCCAGACGCTCTTTTCCACTAAAATGTGGAAGTAATCTCATAGCAGTAAAGAGATTGTCATGTAAATATAGCCATTAGAATAAAATACGTAACACAAACAGTGCCACAACGTCCTAAAAATGTCTCAAAATATATTTCAAAACCATTTTTCAACACTGCCAGTACACACTTGGTGTTAGTGCAGCGTAGATTACTGCTATCGTTTTGAAGAATTAGTATTTCAGTACTAACAAGACTATCAATGCAACGCTTGCACGTTACTTACACATTCTCTTTGGAATAGTTTAACCTATGTGTGTCTTTGCTGTTTTCTAGAAAAATTAAAAAAGATGGCCAATTTTTTTAAGGTGTTTAGGTGCCAAAATAAGTAGATGTGTCCCACAAAGTACCTTCAGAGCTGGCTGGACATCTACTCCCACTCATTTCTCAGTGTCAGCACCTGCCTAGATGCTTCTGAAATTTCTACTAGTCTCTGTATGTACTCTGTACAGATCAATGTTTTCTATAACTTGACATAGCGCCTCCCAGACTGGCAGGGTGTGAAAGAACAGTGAAAGGGGACCACAAATAGAAGGTAATGGAAGGTGCCTTTTCTGATCAGTGCAGCCTGCAAGGTTAAACCAAAGTTAATACCCTCCTGAGCAGCACCGAAGGAGTTAAATAATTCACAAGGACTGGCAGACAGATGAATGAATTCCCTGCAGGGAGCTCTGCAATTCAATCTGGGGTACTCCTAAAAGGAGATTGGGTATATTCATGGGTTACAGTCTATTTGAAGAAAGTGATAAATGGCAATAGAGGCCACAAAATCTCCTCTGTCTCACCTCCCCCTTTCAATTTCCACTCCTGATAGACTGTACACATATTAACAGCTTTCTATGTCTTTCAAGGGTATGTATTTCTGGCAAGGACATATACTTTTCTGTCAAGGTTTACAGAACATTTTGTTCTGCACCATGTATACACATGCTGCTGGATCCTATTCCTATTATATATTCAAACACCACACATAAGATTGCCATCACACAATCTGTCTTGAGCTGTGCCAATGAGCAGAAAAAGTCCAAACTGTGATGTAAAAAAATAATCACCCTTTACTTAATTCTTGTCCAGAATCAGCTGGCCTGATTTTCCTGTACTGATAGGCACACCATGGGAAAAAACCACTAAGGTATCTGTTCCCCACCTCTCCTCATCCATTCTTTCATCCCTCCGCACCTGCTCTTAATAACTTCATGGAGGGTTGTCATTTCAGGACCATCTATCCATAATGGAAGTATTCTATCAATACGAGTCCTCATGCCCTTCTCCATTATGCCACCACAAAACAATTTCAGTGGCATTTAACCATCTGCTTACACAGGTGTGCAATTGCCTTCCTGACTAGAGGGGTTTTGCAGTATTACTACCTTAATCCGTGATGAAGGCTGGCAAGCAGATGAATAGACTTTGTCAAGGATTCTAGATCACCAATAATTTTCAGCTTAGCCAAAAATACTACAGCACTAAATGTACTTTGTACAGTCAGCACCGCGTCGTCTCGGGAAGTACTGGAACAAAGGAACTTACACTATTGCAGAAGAAGAGAGAAAACAAAGTTAAATTAATTCCTAGAAAGGGATTGATTAATTAATGCATATTTTACATTAAACTAGTACTCTTGTTCTACTACTGAACAACTTTACTTGGGTATGGATAAAATGAAAAATCAAACTGATTTTTCATGGGTGATGTAAAATCTAAGAGACATCCACTAAAAAAAAAAAAAATTAAAATGAATTCTAGTCAGGAGAGTTAAACAGTGAGTTATTCTCCAGGTCCTATCACATCCAGAGTAAGGAGAATGTAACTTTTTTCAGAAGACAGAGAGCTGCAGCAAAATGAGAAATACAAAGAGCTGCACAGGAACAAAATGTTGTGCCAACAAGGCTCTGTGCAATACATTTAAATATAAATCGTTCCCTGATTAAATTTTTTATCCCGTATGTAGAAATTCGTAATTTAACCAAATACACCAAAGACAAGTATTAATCTAGAGCTGCAATTATGCCCCAGGGGTAAAAACAATGACTGCTACGGTTTACCAAGGCCTCCAGGGAAGCTACTTAAGTTTAAGGAACCTCAGATCTGTCAATGTTTGAGCCCTTGAAGGTGCATAATCTGCACCATCTGTGGGTAATTCTTTGAGCAGCAGAAAGCACAGATTCCTGTGGAACTGTCTCATGTGAATTCTCCACTGCCTAGAAGTAAGTTTGGTCCAAGAAACAGCTCCTCAAAACTGTTGAAATGTTGTTAGAAGAGGGGGAAAAAAAGACACTGTAGTTGCAACAAACTTCTTTCAGTAGAAAATCAGAATAAAAAAGAATGACAGCCCCAGGGTCGTTTATAAATTTTATTTTAAAATGGCTGAATTAAAACAAACAAATAAAAAAAACCCAACAACAAACAACACCACAGAAGTTGGCATAGAAAAAGCTATTAACATCAGCGTCTCCAAACAGAAGAAATTAGGTATTATTTTCAGTCACATCAAATACCAATCTTTGCTGTAGTGTCTCCATTAAAGTGCAAAGAAGTCATCAGTTTAAATTTTCCTTCAGCATGGCCAGAAAAGACCAGTGATTCATCCATCTAAGTGCCATTGTTTTGACTGGGGAAAAAAAAAGTTAAAAAAAAAAGAATTACTTGGACGCATATGTCCACATAATCTATTTGAAACTGGACATTGTCTCATTTCTGGAGTGATTTTATGCAACTCTCCTCCCCATTAAGCTGTTTTCATACTCTTCCATGAAACAACTGGAAGGAAACATCTTGAACCTTCAAGGTCTAAAGCTAAACTCTGAAAGCTCTGTTCTTTCACCTTTCCCTCCAACATCATGCACTAATGCATTAGTGTCCAGTGTCCTGAGATAGATTTGAATAGGCTGGTACCCCTCACACAGCACATCTTACACAAATAGTTGTTCAAGACCCGAACACGGTATAGCCATGTTAACACAGCACTATGTCCAAGCCAATAAACTCTGCTTCTCCGTAGGCTGACTGGCTCCTCCAGGACATCCTGCCATGCTGACACAGACATTCTGCCTCCGGTCTCCAAACCAGAGCTGTGCTTACTGTGCAACCCTTTCCCTCTTTGCATAACTCACGTGGGTTTCTCTTGCCCCCCCAAAAAAACCCAAACAACCACCAAAGGAACCCCTCCTAAGGAGAAAATTAACCATTATCCAAAGGTGCTAGAAGTTTCATGCCTGTCTGATAATGTGAGAAAAACTTCTCCTTTGGAGACCTGAGTAGTAGAAAATAAAAGGTAATTACCATCTGACAGCTTTCTCTATATACAAAGAATTGGTAGCTCCTAATGGGCATGTGTCCACATTACAAAAAACATTAATTAGTACCCTTGTTGGCAGGCTCAGCTGAGAAAAACATGACTAAATGAGCATGGAGACTGAAGTGCCTTCTGTGACGATAATTGCATGTACCCGCATTTATTGTAATTTGGGATGTGATTTTCCATTTGGATCTGAATCACTGAAAGGGTCTGGTTGTTGTGACAACATACAGGGATAATGACTCTATTAAAATACTCAGGGCCTAATTTCCAAAGGTATTCATCACTCACACCTTTAATGGGATCAGGAAACTTCTGGTACCTTGGAAAATTTGGACAGTCATCATAATATCAGTGCAAAAACTGCCAAGTAAGAATTATGAGAAAGCCACCAAGTAGCAGTGACTGTCACCACAATGAAAAGCAACACCAAACTTAGAAAGAACAGATTTCATAAAAGTGAGGAACACAGAGAAGCCTGAGAGGGAATATGTTTTGTTTTCTATAATTTTACATGAAGAAAAAAAGGCGGCATTAATAAATGTTGATCCTGGGAATTACACGCGTCAGCAACTTCCTTCAGTAACAGAAACACAAATTCAAATACAAGTACATCTAGAAAAATTGAAGGTAACTTGCATTTTTCACAAGGATAGATTGTATGCAAATACAGAATGATACCGAAAAGGCAAGTGTGATTTACCTGGATCCTCAGAATTATTGGATGAAGCCTTTCACAGAGGCTGGTCCCCAAGGCTGTAACACTGAAATGCTGTTCTGGCCTCTAATACACAGCTGTAACCTGGGAAGATCTGAGGCCTTCTGGTGATGTTCCATAAACCTGATTTATCTGACCATTTGCAGAAACAATTACACACCGTCTCATAAAGCCCAGACAAGTCATTTACCCCTCATGTAAGTGCTTGGAGCACTTGCTTTAAATTTTCCAATTGTTATTGTAATCACTATGGTAAACATCATGTTCTTTTAACTTGCTTTACGAAACCCTTTGTAACCATGATTCATACCAGCTTGCATTAAATTAATAATTACATAGCAATGAATTTAGCAAAGTGAGAATCATTCTGATCTGAGGAATTGCATCATCAGGGTTGATTTCAGAGGGTAGACAGAAAAACGAAGATATCTTGTTACTACTGTATACTCAGAAGAAGAAAAGGAGAACTGATTTCTCTCCAACAGAATGCAAACCAAGGTAGTCACTTTAATTTTGGATTTTTCAAATACCACAAAAGGGCCTGAAAGGAAGTCAGAGCCTTAAGCCCTGACTCTGCACTGAGGGAATTCTGTCTAGACTGAGTCTACCTGTGGTCTGACCACATCCAGCAGAGCTTCATGAAGATGTATAACAGATATACCTGCACTTAATTTCACAATCAGGGCATATATGCCTATACGGATAGCATTCTCCAGGCTTCTGCAGCTGAAATTGCTCTGCAAAGAAAAACAGTAAGAGGTGAATGTTCATTGAATGGTTAGGAAAGCCTGGAACTGATCCTCTGTAGTACAAGTGACTAGAAGTAGAGTTTTATTTTTCTAGAAAAAAAAAAAAATTAACTAAAAGATATCAAGAAACAACAAAACATCTTACCTAAAACTTGTTCCCATTTTCTCTAAGTAAAGATTAATTTAGCCTTAAATTTCCTAGTTTTCTGAAGTGCTAAGCATTTAAGAATTATACAGCAGACATTAAAATCCAATCAAGCTGCAAAACTTAGGGGTATCTCATTTATTTTGCACATTGGTGGAAAGCTTATGTTAATAGAACAGTACAGGAACTGTCATGTGCTTGTCTTTTTATTTAACCAGGTTCACACATAACTGAAACAATGTTGGGCATAATCTAGAATCTGAGGAGAAGAAAGTTACCATTAAAATAGGAAATAAGGATGTTTTAAAAATTGGAGAAAAAATATTTAAATACTTCTTCTGACTACACTTATTCTTGATTAAACTTTCGCAAAACAGCTCTTAGGAAATATATTTATAATTCTGAGTAAGAATGAACCTTCTCAGAATTTTAAAATGCAGGAGGCAATGGAGTTAAAAAAAGATAACTGTAAAGTCTTTTCTCAAAAAAGGTAACCATTGTTAACCACAAATAAATAAAGAATAAGGCCAAAAAAAGCCAAGATTGGAATAATATAACCAGAACATTCACAAAACCACCTTAGAGACTCCTGACTTCTATACCATTCAGGGCAGCATATCCAACTTATCAGAAACTGTTCTGCCTCTTACAACGGAGACAGTGCAGTCAGGTCAGGGCATCCCAGGGCCAAGCTGATGAGCTCCACCCTTATGGTGGTGCAGCTTCCCAGCCTAGCGCCCCCATGGATGTGCGGCTGTACTAGCTCACATCAGTGGTACACAGGGGATCTCTGCGCTGTGGCCGGTGTACTGAGCAGACTTATCCTGAGTTTACAAGGGAATGCACTCAGGGTGATAGAAACCAAGAAGGATTCTCAGCTGATAATCAGTGTGTGCATGATGCGCAATAAAGCCGTGATGGTCTTGAGAGTCTTTGCTGCCTGGCATTGCCCTCTCTGAGTGCTGGCTGTGCTACTGCAGCGCTGGAGCAAGGTGAGCACCTCACTTTCATACGCAGGCTGGATCTGAGCATACTCCTACTCTCTACTCTCTCTGTACCGTTGTACAAGTGTTCATCCAGACCAGGAGCCTTCAGCCATCACACAGGACATTGCAGGAGCAATGCTCCTTCACACAGGAGCAGCAGAGGTTGCTCTTTACCATGCTGCTGCTTCTACTTTATGCATGTAGGCATCTCAGACAAGAGGAAAGAGTGGTTAAAACAATCAAAAAAAGTGGAAGAAAAGGCAGAGTTTTGTAATGTCAAAGGGGCAGGGACTCCTTTGGAGCGATGGTGAGCGAAGGGTGTATGATACAGGAGGGCTCAGGAAAGAGCAATCATGCAGGAAAGTGATGGACAGCTTTCTTAGAGACATCAGGGTACAGCAGAGGAGCCTGCAAGATATGTCTGCTAGTAGTAATCTCGTTACATTTTGATATCTTTGTAATAGAATAAAATGCTTTATCCCATCTCATCTCTATTAGAGCACATATTTTTCCTTTTAGAAGCTTACAGCTATTAATATTTTATTACTATTAACACTTAATTAGATTAAAAGCAACAGAAATGGCTAGCTTCATGAGCTGACCTTTTATCACTAGCATCATATATATCAACTTGGGGGTGGTTAAACTTAGAGAGAACTCAAGCTTCGTGTACAAAGTACGTTTTGAAACCTCTCCTGTATACGGCACCGTATATAAAGTACACTGTATATAAAGTGCAATCAGCTGTACTGTCTGAGGAACACACAGATTTGCTGTGTCTGACTTGTAAATCTTTAGTCTGATTCACACAGAGTTTGTCCATATTCCAGGTTAAATGTATTCAAATCCCCAAGAAACAATACAGATGTTTACATGGCAGAATACAAAACATGTCTAGGTAAAAAGCTAACTCAAGCACTAGCAGAGCAGTTATATATATTAGAGCAAGGCTCCTGCAGACTAATTTACTTGTTGACAGTTATTGTTCTTTCAGAGGCTGCTTGGGGATCTCCAGGCAGCGTTGCACCGTGCAGAGACAGCACTCCCTTACAGAAAGGAGCCTTTGGTTTTAGTTTGAAACAATAAATGTGAATGCTATCTCTAGCCTCAGCTGACAATGAGTGTGAGTCTCCTAGAGCAGTCAGAACCCTTTGTCAGCTTGGTCTAAGTACCAGCACAAGGGCAAGAACAATAGCGCAATGATTTTCACCCTGGTTTGCATTTTGATTAATGAACATTTTATACTTTTCTCTCATTTATGATCATGTAGAAGATAATATATTGTACACATTATTAAACTAAAAATGCCTCCACAGTCTGAAAACTAGAGGTGATGCTGTGATCGAGTGTGTGCAGTTCCAGCAGTAGACAGTCCCTGCCTCAAAGATGCACAGTCTATTTAGATAGGACAGATAGTACATGTGGGTTTGAGGGGTAGAGAAGGAGGTGTGTGCAGTGTGATAGCAACAAACAGCGTGCTAGTTTCACAACAGTTCTTTTTGGAAGCGTGGGAGAGTGTGAAGAAAGGGAGAAGAAAGGTTAGTTATAAAGTTAGATGGAGAGAAAAGGGAAGAGAGAGACCGTTTTAGGAAGGGTGATGGGCTGGATAAGACAAGAGAGAAGAGTAAGAAACAGTATGTGGGGGTGAGGAGAATGAGAGGTGAAGGGTAGGAGCAAACCTTTAGCACAGCAGAAAGATGATAGTCAATACCACAGCAGTTTCAGAGAGGGGGCTTCATATCCCCTGCACTTAGCCATAGAACAAGTATTTAGTTTGATTTAGTCATGTTGGCTGTACTTCTAATGATTTGAGCACTTCCACCAGCGATTCATCTACTTGAGACACCTGGCTAACTTGCCTTTGGAGGTGCTGGTTTCCCTCTGTTGATGCTACAGGGAGTCCAAATAACTTGCTTAGATTGTATATCCAGATTTTTAGTGGGCTGAACTTAGGTGACACGAACCCCCAGACGTATGTCCGAAGGTCCCTATTTGGAGTGTTTCTGCTGCAGGTCCTATTATTATCTTTATTAGCTCTGAAAGAGTGGCAGATTGAAGGCCAGGGTTGTGACTTTGTGCATTTGGGGTAAGATGGAGTTTCACCCTAAGGTGGGAAGATCACTGATAACAAAGTATTCATATGGAAAGTGCTACACCCTCATTTTCTGATTTTTCTATTTGGAAGACACCAACTTGAGAAGAAAGTCTCAGTTCTTGAATTCAGAAAGGCTGTTTTACCTCAGCATTCCTCTTTTGTAATGCTTTTGCAGTTCTGCTAAAAAAAAATTTGTATAAACCAGCCTGAATATCAACATAAGCAACTAAAAGTTCAATTTTCTCTCAGGGAGTAGGAAATGGGAAGCATTTTCAGGTATTTTTCAGTAGGATGGAGAGGTATTTTCATTATTAGCATTTTTGCATCATCTGACACATTACTTGTTCTTTTTCAACATATCTACTTTTGAAGATTTTTTTAAAATAGATTTGACAACAAAAGGCTGCTAAAATTGGAAACTGTGTGAGATGCTTTGGTATTTTTCAACTGGAGCCAAATCTGACACTGAAGACAGTTCTTGTTTAACAACTTTCATTGAATGAACATGATCATAGCACAAAAGAAAAGAAAAATGTCAGTTCTCCTAGTTGTATGTTCATCATTTAAGTCTCACAAAGGTACTGAGGAAATAGGTTCAGTTTTGAAATGGTTGATCTGTTCTATTCAGTTGTGAGTTATTTTTACAATGCATCAAGGCAAGTAATAAACAAAGCATACTTTATGAGATCGTTATTCTCTTAAACAGTTTAAATAATGATTTCTAGATTAGTTCAGGCATGCTTCTACCTATAATTTTTTCGTATCCCCAGTCTATAAATATTCTTTAAGTGATTATTATTGAAATCTGGAATTCAATGTTATAAGAATACAACCAGCTGAGATTATCCCTTTGTGGGGGGATGGGGGAGGAGGGGGTGAATTGACACACAGAAGCAGTGAGTTCATGAAAAACTACACATACGTATTATTAACAGCTGAAAAGATTGGATAAGCATGTTTAAGTCTCTTTTCTACAGTGAATGTCCTCTTTTGTGTTTCTACTAACTTTTTAAAATAAGGTAGCTGCTGTTATCTCAAGGTAACTTAGATTTCTTCTACTATAATTCAGACTGTATTCATGAATTGTGCCCTAAAAAGGAAAATAGCAGTTTCTTAAGAGTTTGATCCAAAGGTCTTTGAATTGGTAAGAACATTTCCACTGATTATAGAGCTTTTCACCTTGCATTAATTGTGCACAGCCACTCTACCTGCAGTCTGGAGATTTAGATGACAAAGCGTATGTAAGATTACCCACTCTATCTTGAAGACTATTTGCTGCGATGTAATTTATGCTGGTTTGTTGAATGTAGTTTTAACAACCCTAAGTAAAAAGCTTTCCACCTTTTTAGTATAGCATCACCACATCACTTTGTTGCCAGGATATTTGTCTCTGTTTTCAGCTTATACTTACACTTGCTTAGTTTCACAGTGTAAGCTAGAAATGTTGTATGTGAGACTTAAATACTCCACTGCAATTACCTTCATCCATAATTTGTTAGAACACTCAAGCTGAGCTTCTCAACAGCAAACAGTACGTACAGTTCGTTGGCTGCCAAAGTACAGAAGTGGAAGCTCTCTTAGCATTTAGTCAACCCAACTCATTGTCTTAGAAGGGATTTTTACTGTGATCTGAGGGAATCAAATAAATCCTCAGGCATTCTGTAGGGGCTTTGTAATGGGAGATTAAAATGAAGCTGGTCTACTTCACCCTCTTAGAGCAAAGAAACAAAGAAAACATACCTACCTTTAATCATGTAATAATACCACAAAATTATTTAAGTCCCACAGCTGGTTTTTTAGATACCCAAAATATTTCTTTATTAACATCACTGTGTAATGTTCCCATTAGTTCCTTAATAGCCATTTCATATTAATGCTTAAGTAACTCTTCTACAGTTGACAGCAGAAGCCACAAGTATTTAACAGCATAAAAATGTAATTGTTCATAAAATAATCTGCATCTTCTGGCACTGTTACCACAATAAATTAAGGATACTTAGATGCTCGTAGTTCTGAGGTTTGCTGCCAAAGGTAGGATATCATATTTTTTTAGATTCATGTTCTCTGTAATCAATTTTAACAGTTGAAAAATGTGGAGTTCTTTTTAGGTTATTCAAGAAAAACTGAAAACCTGAAACTTACTACAGCTTAGATCTTAGAATGGCAAAACATGAAGTCTCTCTCTCTCTTTTTCTTTTTTTGTTTGGTTTGGGGTTTTTTGCTTTGTTTTTGTTTGGGGTTTTTTTTTGGTTGGTTGGTTTGGTTTGGGTTTTTTGTTTCATAGATATGAGTACTCTCTGTCCTGCAAACTCTTCAGATTGTTTCTTCTTATCTTGGTCAAACAATTTTTTATTTGTGTTCTGGAGATGCAAGTACATTAAGAAATGTTCATACATACTCTACAGCAGTCAGTAACATTTATTGATGCCGCTTCTGTTGCTAGAAACATTTTTTACCCTCAGAACTACCACATGCCATGCTCATTGTTTAATATGTGAATATCTGTTCCTCCTAGTTAGAGAATGACAATGTATTTGCAATGGATTTAATACACGACTCTGTGAGCTTTGTGTCTTGAGTCTGAGGGGAGTTGACAAGCTTCTCCAGAATTGCTGTTTGATTTTCTGCCTGGAAAAAAACAGAGATTTTTCCGTACATACTTCACAGACTAAGTGTGAATGATGAGTAAGTTAACTAAAAATTATGAGAAATGTAAAAACTATATTCTAGAACCCAGAGAAATAAATTCAGTTCCTCCTGCTGTTGATGCAAATTTCCTCCACGTAAGGCATCTCATATTAGAGCTACTGAGAGTGCTTTATGACATCTGAACACATTAATAAGCCATATTCACCCCTGCTGCTCGATAGCTCCAGTGACCCCAGCTAAGGTATGTCCTCAGTGAACTCTGCTCACTCCATCTATTCAAATACTGTATTTTAAGCCCATTCCAACTGATGCAAATTGAAATCACCTCTTGAGCCCAGCACAGGATTGTTCTCTAAAATGTATTCTTAGCTATTCCAACACTGGGATCACTGCAAGGGAATGCAGATTACTTGGAAGTATTCTCACCTTTAAATCCAATTTGCTTGAGATCACACTGTGCTGGATCTTGCACAGATATAGTCATTACAGTCCCTACCACAAGAGATAATTCTAGGAGACAAGACAAAATAGGCATTTGGGACCAACCAGCTTTCTTGGGATGGGCAAGACAGATTAATAAAAATAAACAAGATATACACTATTTTTTAGTTCTGGAACAGTGAGGCATGAAAAGCAGTTCACATAAATATAGGCAGGTCTTACACACACCTTGAATTTTAGTAATAGTAGCATAATGCAATAACAGCACATCTCATTGTTAGAAGTCCTAAAGACGGGCTATTAGACTTTTTTTTTTTCCTTTGTTGGATATGTGTCCAGACAGAAATGGAAGTTCCTACAGTGTTTTTCAAAAGGAAGAGCTCCAACTCTTTCCAACAATCCCTCTCCACCTAAAATAAGCTATGCTTTGGAGAGCTGAGTGTAGGCTATTGCTAAAATGAATAACACGTAATGAGTGCTGCATTTGCCTACACACTATTGCCTAACAACCAGTACCTAATTCATTACGGTGAAGCATTTGAGGATGTCACGAGTATGAAAGATACTATATAAAATGAAATTCTATTATTCTCATTTAATAGTGTTTCAAACATAACACCATTTCCACATAGTTTGAAAAGTAATTTAAGATATCCCAAGATAGATTACTCTAAGCTAAAATTTCAGAAAAGGTTCCTCTCTGCTTCTTGCTCATTGAATTTGCATTTAGTGATTGAATAGCTATTGCCTTAAAGGATATATCAATGAAATTACTAGGGGTTTGCCATGGAATTACTTTCAAAAGTAACAGAGCTTCACAAAAAATGTGTAATGGATATAACATATTTGAGTTCTGATCCATAGTTCAGCTAGTACAGGACTGACGAAATAGTATTAGAAATTTTAGCCAAAGTTCTAGATTACTTCAATAGATTCCTAGCATGTCTGCAGACCTCTGGACTTGTGAACTGGCATAAGTACAAGAGAAGTTTCAGCCTGCAGTAAACAGACAAACAAACAAAGATAATGATCTCACCGATTTGTGCCAGCTGAAGCTAACAGGCATTGAAGAGGAAGTTACAGGATGTGCCTATGCCCTTATACCAGAAAAATTACAGGAAAATCATGCACTCTCTTGCCCAGTAATTTTTCCTTACAAGACAAATGACCTAGGTACACAATATTTTCATTCTCATCTGGAAATTGATGCACTCCTCACTGGCTGCTCATGTATGACACTGAATATGTTAAGTCTGCACTGCCTTGCTGGCACTATTGACATCTTCTGCACCCTCTGACAGAACCTATGGCAGACCGTGCGGAAAGGGAAGTCAGGCAAGGAGAGCTTGCCTGGTTTTCTTTGGCTGAGTAGTGAAAGAGTGATGTGAAGGCCACACTTTCTGTGTTGGCACTTAGAGCATCACATTAAACGCATGAATGTTGCAACAGCTTGATAATGATGTGAGATTAAATTCAGTGCAAGACAGGACACCACAGTCTCGAGGTACTGCAGGATGGGTTTACTGTTCGTTTGCCTTAAGGAAGCTTATATAAAGAACACATCTTTAATCTGACTATTCAGAGAGAAAAGGCACCAGGAGTTGATAATAACATTTAAATTTCACAGCAGTGTCAAACAAACTCTTCAAAATAAACTAAGGTCAGGCATGCAGCTGAAATGAAAATAAGGGGAATGGGAAAGGTAAGGAGGGGAAGGGGGGTGAGCAGAGGGGAGAGGAGAAGAG
>VWZZ01000597.1:45090-60506 GCA_013399095.1 Psophia crepitans
CATGCTTCACATACCAATTTACATTTCACACATCCCTTCTTGCATCACAGCAATACCGTCACTTGCACTTTACATGCATATCATTTAAAATACAAAGAGCAGGATTTCTTGCTTTTTATGCACCCAGGAAGATGGCAGCCATCTCACTCAGGTGTGCAAGGGCAGCACACGTCTGCACACAATCCAGTCTCTTACAAGAGCAGTCTGTCTCTGCTGCTTCCCTGAAGTTGTGGAAGATATCGGTTCTTGGTCCCAGAACAGTTGCACTGTCAGCAACAACCTGGATTCAAAACCTTGCAGAAATCACTCCATGCTGTCTGTGTAGCTACAAAAAAAAAAAAAAAAAAAAAAAAGGCACCTCACTGTGTTAGGAAAGGTGAAAAATAAGGCCTGCTGTACTTGAAGTGCCTTCTGAAGTGGCAATTCTTGTTTACCCAGTAATCTCAAGAGGGAATACTACCAAAGTTCATCCTTAAAGAGGAGTTCTGTCCTGAAGTGAAAGTGTTGTTTGGTTTTGTTTGTTTGTTTTTTAAAGGAAGCAAGTCTTATTCTGCTGTCAGTCTGCATTCATAATCACATCTGCTAAAGTCAGGACCAAAAGTATGTTTTAATGGTTTCCCCCTACACACACTTAATCTGTTAGAACTCATTCTGTCAGAAAGGATGGAATTCCTTCTTTAGCTGCCATCAAAATCCAAATTTCTTAGAGGTGTTCAAATTTGCTTAAAATATGTCATTTTGATAGAACAGACAAGTGGAAAAATTTGCTTAGAGTTTTCAGAACTTCATGGTGTGTATGTGTGCATGTACTAGCGATTGTGAGAGAAAGGGAAAAATGCAAAATTTGAGAGAAAATTAATGCCAATTCAAAACTTAGGGGAAAACAGTACAAAAAGATTATTTTTTTCAGTAAAACACCTGGAAAATGGGATGTCATTTTTTAACCTGTCCTATTGAGAAATGACATTCATACAAGAGTACATTTATCTTCTAAAGAGAGAAGATCAGAACTTCAGTAGTCCTGGTCATCTCTCAGAAAAAGTAAACCAAACTCTTTCAGTATTTTCAAATGCAGCTATTAGCTGAATCTTGCCTGCCATTTCGTGTTGTCTCTCTAATAAGGAAATTCACACAGGTGACAGTATCATAAGCCTGAGAACCTTAGCTTTCTTCTTTAACACGCTATACCTAAACTGCTGCAGTGAAGATACGCAGTCTCTTTACATGTAAACGTTTCTCTGTTTACCTGTCTGTGGTCTTGGGCCATTACTGGAGGAAAAAGTACATTCTTTTAGTGCTTGCCTTTACAAGCTTCTTGAAAACAAATATTTGATCATTAGCAGAACTCAGAGGCTCAAAAACATAACTTTCTCCTTATATGTTACATTTCGTTCTTTCACTTAAAAGGAAATGACATTCTAGTCTCCTATGCCCTTACAGTAGACCTTATCATTAGTAAAAAGTATTTAATAATATGCAAGAGCAAAGTATTAATATTTAAAAATCACAGCTTGTTATTAGTCTAATAAATCCAGCCTTCCATCTTCAGGGCTCAACATTGATCTTCCCCAACTGTTCTTTCCTGATAAACTGTAAGTTCTCTAGCAGAAGGAGGTGTTTTAAGGTCACATTATAAAGCAACATGGACACAAATTACTGATGATTTTCACAGTCCTGTGCTTTCCTTTGATGATTAATACCATGCAAGAAATTGCCATACAGGACCTCTGTTTTTTTAACTGGCACTCTTGTGCTATTTCTTTCTTCCTCCTTTTTTTTCTTTCATAGTAATGCATGAATCTGATGCTGAATGCTACATTATCAGGATGGCTTAGGGCATTAACCTCACTGCAGATTCAGGACATAACCTTAAACATTTCTCTTAATATGAAATGCTCTAAGGGGCATGCACACAGTTGTGAAGCACTATCTGCTTGTTTTGTGCATTCCAATGTTTCCAATGTTTACTACGAAATGTCAGCTTTTTGTTAGCAGAAGTCTAGCTTTCTGAAGTGCAAGTAGTAGTGAATTAGGTTTAGAAAATATTTATTTTAGATTTTTTTTCACCAGATAGAAGACAGTACTGGGATGAGACAGAGATGGACAGACCTCACCTCCTCTCAAGTCATAAGATGATCCTACTCTTTTACATAAAGCAGGAAGTGTAGCTCTTGTGACAACCTCTGCAGCAGGGTCTGCTCATGTCATAGCCAAATAGCATTGGAATACTATGTCTATACCAGCAAATAATACCTGGAAGGAGCCACTCTCACACCATTCTCAGCCTGTGGCTTGCCACAGCACTGTTTGTTGGTACAGACCTAGCCACAGAGAAATGCCACCTTGATGAAGCCTGTCCCAAGCCGTTTTAGTAGCTACTGCAGGCCACCCTGCCCAGAAACCCACACCTTGTCCCAGACCTGAGATAGGGGACAGGTGGCATCTGTTTGGGGTTGCTGCCCATTAAAGTCATATTTTGGAAGAAATTCTTTCCTCTGCTGAGGTTTTTGAGGCAAAATGGTGCTTAGATCAGGAGCTGACATCTGCACACCAATGGCCCACGAGACCCCCTCTCGCAGCCACAACAGAGGTGGAGGCAGACTCCCACATCCATTATGAATAAGTGTTGATGCCTGGCCCTTTTCCCTTTGGCTTTTCCAATTGAACTTGTTGGCTGTGGTTAAAAACTTTTGCATTTTGAAGACAGCTGCTGGGTAAGGGACAGGTAACCACTAGCTCTGCTTACCCACAGGGCTGGGACTCAGTTACTGAAGATGCTTATGTAGTTTCAGGGATCATAAGGGTGAGAGCAGCCCCACTGCATCTTCTCAAAACCACCTCATTAGAGTGTAAAGGGCTTTGAAGGGCTGAATGTTTTAATGCAGTTCAAACTCTGGGTCTGAAATCAGGAGACTGGACCCAGCCTCCATTTCTTTGGCTGAGATATGCTTTGGGGCATCGGTCCCTGTTAAAGGGAATTCCACCAAATCCAAGGGCTCTTGATTGGCCAAGTCTTCTGTCAAAGCAGGCTTAGTTACAACGGCTAAAATAATTGTCTGAAACAACAAAACAAAATTAGATTTTAAAAATTATGCCAAAAACAACTGACAAAGACAAGCAGGTTTGATTTGGAATCCCTCACGGATCAAAGAAATAAATGAAGCAGTACTTCAGTCAGTTCATTTCAGTGTCAGAACTAGTACCATACCACTCACTCCAGCTTCTGTCTGAAATTCGTTTGTTTGTAAATAAGTGCTTTTGTTCCTTTGTATATCTGTTTTGTGGGATATTCGTTGTCATATCTCTTGTCAGAAAGTCCTAACACACTTGCAAATTTTAGTGCAGACCATGAAAGACAGGAAGATTTCCTCCTTCATTATCACTTTGAATAACTTCAATTACTCCAACTACATACACACACATGCGCACACACAGAGAAATAAATAGAAGTTTCATACTTCATAGTTGACACAATCCAGAGACTACAAAACAAAAAAGAGAACCACCCCACAAACCACCCAAACAAAACCCAGAGGTGCAGGCTATTTATGAGTACAGTTAAAGCCCTAAACATAGTAGAAATATATAAAGGATTAATCTCCTTCCCTCACATTGCCACTTGCACTCAAGTGTATTTATATTTTTATATATATATATATGTTTGTTTTTTATTTTGTCTGTTCCCCCAGGAGAAGCCCAAAAGAGAAACAGAGATGGCCAAATTGACAGAGTCGATGAGTGAGTACAAATAGGAAGTTCAACCACTTTCTTTCTCCATCTGTCCCCCTCCCTTACATAATGCCGCAAAACCTGAAAACAGCACTTGCATTCAGGGATCTCATTCAACCCTGTCTTCACTCCTAACTTCATCATAAATCATTCCACTTCTAAAAAAAGATGGAACCCCCAAAACAAGGACTGCTGTTTTCTTCATGCACTGTTTAAATCACCAGTATCTGGACCTAAACCCAGCAAAGCAGCTATGACATGCTTGACTTGAAGGAAGCTTGACATAAACTTCCTTCACAAGCTTATAAAAGGTCGTACTAAATCCAGTGCAATTATTCAGGATTGTTGCCTGTGCCAGATTCATCCAACAGGAATTATGCCCAGAGATATATGTGGAAAGGTTTCCATTGATTTCACTGGTTTCTAAGAGGTGCGCGTTGTCTTAAATATGTAACCAACAAGAGGTAGTTTGTACTTCTCCCATAGTATGGGATATAGACAATGGAATAGTCCCTATAAACACTTGTAGCTGAGAGACTCACACTGGATAGTCTATTTCTGGGCAAAATTTGGAGACAATTTAAGATGAAATCCTGACAAACTATTGTCTCTTTCCCAAAACTTATCTAGCTCCACAGCCTATGCAAACGTAAATAAATATTGACTTTAAAAGGGAGGAATCTTTTACTCAGCTTACCCAGAGACTATAGAAAGACAGAAACACAGACATCCATAAGACTCATTTACGCTAGAAAGTTGTTTACAGTTAGTTTTTTTCTGTTTGTGTACAGAAGGTCTGTTCCTAGGGCAGCACTTTCCTGCCTTTTTGCTCTCACAGTTCACTTTGCTTCCTTCTCTGTATCTCCTTACATATGCCATTGCAGAGCAGAGTCACCACTACTAGCTATAAAAATTATTTCCGTATCAGAAACAACCTGTCCCACAAAAAAAAGGTGTTTCAGACTTGGGAGATGCAATAGAGGCAGCAGAACATCCACGTAGCAAAGGTCCTATTCCTAAAGCACAAATGCAGGATGTAGAAGTGAACCTAAGAGCTCCTCTCCCTATGGGGAGAGCATTGCTAATCAGTAGCTGACTACAGGTAATGGCATAAGATATGTGGCAACCTACTGACTGGTAGTTAAACTCTTGTTAAATTACTTGATGGAGTTCTTACCATGGAGGTCTGTGTTGTTATCTGAATGCTGTTCTGTCTTCTTCTTCCTCTTCCTTACTGTCTGCATCTCAAAAGACCTGGCAAAAGTTTCTATGAGAGAATCATAGATGAAATTTTCAATATGTTTTGAGCTATCAACAGGATCCACATTCCTATACTTTCTGCAGTATTCAGTAGAAGTAAATATTTCTCCATGGTGCAGCAAAGCCTAGGTGGTAACAGTGGAAAGGTCAACATTACAGTTTAGCAAGGCCCAAAAGGACAGTAATACCAGACCCTTGAGAAACTCACTGCTATAAGGAATGGTACTCTTGCTCTGTTAATCTCTGTGGATGTACAATGTCATTCTTAGAAACATCCCACAACCCCTTTACTTCTCTGGTATTACTGGATGCTGGATAGCTGTATAATTATGTCTTGATGGATGGGTGGAAGATGGATGGAGCGGAACCTGTTAGCAAAGGTGGAAGCAGATAAGTAGTATCCGCCCTATGCTGGGCTTTGCACAACCTTTCTGAAAGAAGGTGAAGGAATCTCCCCAGAAACTGTTAGGGGAAAACACTTTCTTAATGGTCTGAAGAGTCAGAGAAGCAGCCTCCATGAAACTATAACTGATCAGGAATATGATCTCAAAAATGCACTGTGTGGTTCCTTTAGGATTCC
Source organism: Psophia crepitans (assembly GCA_013399095.1). Taxonomy (NCBI): domain Eukaryota; kingdom Metazoa; phylum Chordata; class Aves; order Gruiformes; family Psophiidae; genus Psophia; species Psophia crepitans. Next base: position 50,660 of record VWZZ01000597.1, read on the forward strand.
TGTTTGTCTTGCGAATTGCTTCTATTTGGCTTCTTTAAGACAGCATGCTTCTTAAAAGGATTTACTACTGCTTTGTATGAGGATTTGTTCATACTTCATGCAAGACTTTTATGAAATTTTCAGATGATTTCATGACATTTTAAAATATTTTTAATAAATGATAAACTGTTGCAAGCTGGAAAGAAAATTCTTAGTGAGTACAGTGCTCATTTTAAAGCTAGTGCAGGTTAAAATGAAATAAATGGAATGGGGAAGCATGCATAGGGTGGACCTCTGGTTTGCAGTGCAGGGTATTGTTCTTGGAACTGAGAAAATAAAGAAAGGCCTTTGAGACCTCAGAGGGTTTCAAAGACTTCAAGAAATGGCTTGATCATGGTATCAATATCACAAAATTATTATTTGCCTTTCAGTTTCATGCAAGAGCTGTGCTTCTTGTCTCTTTCTTCTGTTCATATCTTTGCACAGTTCCAGAAAAAAAATCGATCACCTTCCCTCCACTGCTCTATCTTTCTTCCTCTGTCAGAATGCTCTGATGAAGTTACCAAGCACTGCCCTCTGCCCCTTCTTCTCCATAAAGATTCTCTGGATGTTTCCACAGTAAGAAAATCCGTGTACCTGAGATTCACATCACATTGCACGCTAAGAGGAAGACTGGGAGAACACTGATGCAGTAGTTGTTCCAAGCCTGTTATCTTTGCCAGCAGGGATAACAGTCTGTATTTTTGTCACATTTTTTATTTCTGTTCTCAGAGGATCTGTCACATTGTAGGCAATATTGGTAAGGGAAAAAAGGTGTTTTAATGCTTTCTGTCCTATTTCTATAGCACCTTTATCATGATGGAAAAATATGAGGTATCACGACAGAGCCCTATACTTGTGTGCGTTGAGAGAACTGTCTGCCTTGAAAGCTAAAAAAAGAAAAAAAAAGAAAAAAAATGAGGGGGAAAATCATTTTAATACAAGAGTTGAAGTGCAAACCAGAAAGAAATGTGGTGTTAATTTTTTTGGGATAGTCCCTTAGAGCTGATACAGAAGCAGAAATGCATACCAAAAAAGATCACTCTTTGCCCCAAGTTATTATTCTACAACACTTGCACAGAATTAATAGAAAGCCACCATAATTACATTGAGCCCCAGGGAGCTGTCCAAGAATTCCTTTATAATGCCTTAAAATCTATATGCATTTTGAAATTTCTTTATAGCCTGAGTTGGGCAATTTACCTCATATAATCTCAGAATACTTAAAAGCTGAGTATATAAATGAAACCAGGAACCAAATTATTTTCCCTGCTGTTTTTGTTTTTCTTCTGTCCCTCTTGTTCTCGTGCTTCCTGTGCACTGGTGGTCATTTTTAACCCAAAAGATGCCATTGTCTTGCCTGCGAATAGCTAAAGCACAGCAAGCAGGGTAGGAGAGCAAATATGAAGCAGTACAAGAGGGTAGCAGATGTTCAGCCTGATGTATTTCGCCAATATGAAAAATTAGATATTCAGAGAAACATCCTGTACAGAGCTATTCAGTCCTCGGGAATGATCACCATTTTGAATACTTTGGGGTATGAGAATTATTACAAGACATTTAGTGGGTAGCCAAATATGGCAATGCCTTGATTTCACATTAGAAAAGACCTTTTACAGTCCAGTGTTATATTGAAAGGAATTTCCTCTCTGGTTTCATCAGTTTTTCTTCCTGATATCCAGCTAGTCAAGGTGTGCAGCGTGTTCCTGAGTTGCCTTGGGTGAAAGCAAGCTGTCTGCATCACAACTCCTAATTGGCATCTGTGGGATGTCTACCTTATGTCAGGGGCTAGATGGTTGCTTCTTTTGCAACATGGTGGCTTGCCGGCTTGGATAGCAGCTGCAAAGATCTTCTCAAGGTTCTGGTATTTCTAAAAGCCTTGCCAGAGCTGTACTCTTTGCTGAAGACCAAGTGAGAATATGAGTGTGCCCCTTCTCTTTCATCCAGACTGATCTGTGAGGCCTCCAGCTCACTGTTGTGCAGATCAATTTGTACAAACTCTTCTCCCTAAGGTAATGAGGAAGTCCAAGGTCTCGCCTCCAAATTATGCAGAAGCATGGATCTAGTATGCCACATGATGGCTGCAGCATAATCAATGTGTGACATGAGCAGTGTGAACTTGCTACAGGCTAGAATCGAAAATGGGCAAGGTTGGCTGCCTTAAAGCGTTTAAACAGAGAAGTGACATCCAATTAAGATGTTGTCTGGCAGTAGGGGCACATCAGTGAACAGTCATGTTTGTTCTGTTACCCAGTTAAGCCACATGATACACCTGCATAAGGACAGCCAGAGGCAGAAGAATTGGTTTAAAATAAGGAGGTTCCTTCATTTGTTACAAAAATGTGTACTCCAAATGTATGTAAATTTACTTGCAAAGACAGTGAAATAATAAATACTGAGACCTTAGATGACTCCAGGTAAAAACTTCTGAATTATGGATGCCATGAATTTTACTCAGAGGAGGGTTAAAAAACTAAGGCTAACCTGAAAGGATTTCAGGAGCAGACAAACCCTATGAGAGATCTGGTTTGTGATAGAGTGCTCTTCCCAAAAGCGTTCTTTTTCTTGTCTCCAGTGTCTGAATCTGAAGTGTCCCTTTTGCTCTCTCATACTTGTAGAGAGCATTTATATAGAGAAAAATATTTTTGCTTTGAGTTAGGTAAAAGTCACACTATTTTCAGATTTACATGTGCCAGATTTTTTTTGAGCAAGTGCAGATTATTTTTTTTAGCAATTGTGGTTATCATTAATTATTTTTTTATGACATGGAAGAAAAATGTATGGTATGTTACAGTAAATGCATATCCAATATATTCTCTCTTGCTGTAGGACATTGTGACCTTTCTACTTCAACTTTCTTTTTCCAGTACTACACCTTTTATCTTTGTCTTTGGTTCAGAAACCTAACCTTTTCACTATCACCTCATGAGTTGGTGGTGCATGCTTAAATGCTGTCTTGTGTGAACACACCACCAGTTGTGCATATACAGAACCAAGACTTAGAACTGACCTTAAAGCCTGAGCTTGCATCTCATCAGTCTAGAATACTGATTCTTCAGTCTCAGAAAGCATTTCTAAGTACAAATATTCAGTTCAACTTTTCCCACTGATATTGAGTACCATCAATTTGTTAGAAAGAACAAATTCTTACAATGCAATATTCAAGGGCAAAAACTTCAAAGCATTCAGAGAATTCATTCAAGACAGACATTTGCCCATGCTGGAGGAAGTTAGACTCATTTATTTTCAAGAGACTCAATTATCCTTTTATCGTTAGCCTTTCTGTGAGGGCATGACAAGAGTAAAATAGGAAGGCTGGTTTTCTCACAATATGTATTTTCACCATCTCTTACTTTTCAGTAAGAAGAGAGTTCTATTGTGATAGTTATTTCTGGAGGAGTAGTTTTGTAGCAAATATTAAGCCATAAAGAAAAATGTTTTATTAAGTGGAACATCTAATTACTGTTGATTCGATACTGTATATATAGGTTGATGACAGTTATTTCAAAACTATCTCCTAAATTTTTGGTCAAATTTATATTATGAGTAACCAGAATGTGTATTATTTTATTATTATTAATAATATTGTTGTTATTATTTAAGCAGAAATTAACTGATGCATATAATGAAAAGAACAGAAAGAACAATGCTATTATTAAAAGAAAATACAGTCTATTCTTCATGGTAAAGGTCAGGTTTTGAGACGAGAATGAAATTCTAAAACAGGAGTTCATTATGCAAGAAAGCAAGAGGTTCTATTGTTTCAGTGATGCACTAGCAGGGGCCTAGAAGAACTGTGAACTTATATATGCAATAAGAAACAAAAGACACCTATCTTAATCATGAAGCTGATTGGCAGTACTTCCAGTCCTCAGTATATAACAATGTGAAGAGTATTTGCTTTGTATTCTCTGAGCCTTTAAGGGTCTTGTCTTTAACTTGTCTCTGCAAGTTTGAGGGACAGGATTATTTTTTTTTTTCCAAGTGAAAACCAAGACTCTCATACAGTCATACGATTCTAGAAGCTTCAATTTTTCAAAAACGTATTAAATTTTGATAGCACTGCTAATATTACTTTGCTAAACTAAAATCTTTGTGAAAATTAAAATATCAGGGATGAAATAACCAAGAGCTGAATTATGAATGAGGAAAAAATGTCTGTTTTTCTAGTAAGGAACAGTGATTACATATAGGTTACACTGTACTGCTTCTTATTGAAATACAGTATTTCTTGTTACTTACACCTTTAACAACTCTTATTTTATTGAGGTGGTCATTTTCCATGGTAGGTGTGTGTTTCAGCAATTCCCTTACTTTTATTAGCACAGGATCACCCGTTTCTGAAACAGAGGCTAGAGCCAGTCTGACACTATTTAAGAACTGTCGGTGCCTTTCCTTTGCATTGCTATGGTCCATGGCACAGCAAAGCTGGGTTTTTCAGTCACATGCTTCCCAGAGCAAACACTCATCTTCTGTACTAAATCTAAGTGGTCTAGACACAAAGCTATTAGATAAAGCACCTTCACAGCACTGTCTTCTACAGAAGCCAATCCACAGTCATACTGCAGTAACACCTTTCTGATCAGCAGTAGGGCAAAACTGTGAATCCATATGAGATTTGGTATGAGATATTTAGGTGCAAGACCATCTTTAGAGGGGAAATACATGCCCAGTGTTTCTGGCAATGATCAGAATTACCTTAAGCATGTGCAGATATTCAGTATCAAAAGCAGAAGTCACTTCAGATTTTAAGTACTGGTTTTTGAGGACCTCAGTATGGGACTGAGTTGACAACAACATCAGGTGGCTAAAGCCTTTGAGACAATGTGTTCTCATCATACTTTGAGTAATACGAGTATGTTCACATCTGGGCAGTTGGCGTTGCACGCTTAACTCACTATTTCCAGCTACTTGGGGCTTGCCTTCACAATTTTAAAGCTCTTCTAATGCAAAGCTTTTTCTGTATTTATTTAATATGCACTTAAATCTTCCAAAGGTGCTGACAAACACTGGACTTCAGTTGGAGTAGTGAGCAGTATGCAGTGCTGAAAGAATAGCCCACACTGTATACATAAAGAGCAGGGCATTCATATTCACTCAGGATAAAGAAGTCATTAAAAATGGCCCATCAATTGTCTTCACAGAGAGCAGACGAGTTAAGTGTTGAAAAACAGGATCAATGTTTCTGAAAGCTGCAGAGAACTGTCTGACCTGGATCAGGCTTATTGAGCTATCAAGCAGATAAGAGACCATAATGGATTTTAGTTCTAGGAAGTAAGCAAAGCATGATGAATAGCAGAGAATGCTCGTCAATAGTTAAGGGAAAAACAATCCAGAAAAAAAAAAAAAGGTATCCGAGATGTACAAGAACAGCTGTTAAACAGGTAGTACCATAAATGTATGGGATTTTGAAACCCTTAGACTCTGAAAATGAGTTGCAAAGTCATCCAGAATCAATTAATGGAAAATATCATAGAACATGGTAGGATAAACTGTTTCATGTGAAAGAGAAATATCCCACTTCATTGGGAAAAGGCCCCATTGCATTATTCAGTATAAACAATGACAGAAAGGTCTTATCATGGTATTTTTGACAGATGTCTTTTAAAAGCCTTATGATCAGGTATTACATTAATCCTTATAGCTAGACTATATTCTCCCTGTATTTCTCACCTGCCTCCATTGCTCTTCAGATGTTTGACAGAGGACAAAAGGGACCATATTAACCATATCACAGGCAAAATAATGCCTAAAAGTCAAACTCTCTCTAGTGCACAGAGCACATTAACTCAAAGTATATTACTTCTGAACCACTTGCTGCACTCGTAGCTCAGGCTCTTCTAACTTTATGTACCACTATACCTTTTACCATAAAATATCTTGAACTACATGGAGGAGAAAACCAAAGACTTCAGTGAGAGTCATTGCCAACAGTGAGAGAGCTGTTAAAATACAAACCAACGAGAAGGAAGAGACCTCTAAGATCTGTCCTCCTTTGAATCAGTGCAACACTGTTGTCAGATGCAGGGATAGCTGTGACTGTGTAATGGGGCTTTTCTGCACCCCAGCATCAGTCCATCCCAGACTTCAGTGTTGCTCCCTTTGCTGTCTCAGCCCAAGTATGTTTCACAGGCATATCTCTCTGCAGAAAAGGGAGGACACAGTTGTGTGCACCTGCTCATCCTCACTGTTAGCACTCTGTGTTGCATGAAATTCTGCCATATAACGAGAGAGTGCTCCTTCTTCCTATTAGCATCCCATCTGTAAATAATTCCCCTATCTCCCTTCTTCAAATATTTGCCAGCTTGCAGAACCCCTCTCTAATCACCTCATAATTAAACTGCAGATTTAGATTTTTATAGTCTACTTCAGGATCCAAGGCCTCCAGTCCTGGTTGTTTTTTGCTGAACTCCCTCTACTTTGTCACCATCATACTTCATAAGCACATTTCTTAGTCCACATACCTATAAGCAAAAGAATGTGCACAAAAGAAAAAGAACAGTGGCAGCAGCAAAAGCAGGCATGCAGCTCTTACTTATCTAATTAAAAGGAATGCTTAAGAAATGTGGTGTTCCTTTCACTCCCAACACAGAAGCAGCAGCAGCAAAGTTACTTTGAGAAGCCTAGCTCTTGCACTGGCATATTCCTTTTCATCTGAAGTCCTCCACTGGATATTGGAGTCAGAGCCCAAACTTCATTTTCTGTTCTTAGTTTGGCTTAATGACTTGCATCTTTAAAAAGTAAAGCAAAACAGGAAAGTAAAAGCAAAGGAAACCACTAGGAGGAAGGTTAGAAGGAGATGATCTGCTAGGAGGAAGGTTAGAAGGAAGTGATCCACTAACCAGTGAAGGCTAGGCAAAAAGTTATTCTGTGGATGGTTCCACAGAAGAACTTCATGTCACTCTGCTTGAGAGGTAGGTTTCTATCTCCCTCTTCATCGCCTGTTAGCATCACTACCACCAGCCCCACATTAGGGGTATCACTCAGCAGTTAAGATAACTTTCCCTGTCTTCCTATAGTTTTAAGGCTAAGTACCCATTTAATCCAGTGTCAGTATTGGCCACCTATGTCCACCTTAGCACTAGTAAGAGCTCTAAGCATGGCTGCAAAACTATTCCAGTTTGGTCCCAAGGCCTTAGAGACCCTTCCCGAAGGCAAGGCAGCAGCTTACAAACAGACAGAAAACCCATGACACTTCTGAAGCTGAGAAGAGTCACTGTCCACTGTTACAAGGGCTTTCACTGAGCCCTGTCCTTCCCCAGCTGAGTCCTTCCTCACCCAGCCAGCAGGAGGACTGAGCACGGTGTGGCCAAAGAGACCAGAGACAAAATCCACAACATATTTGGCTTGTATAAACACATACTTTCTGCCTCATTTCTTTCAAGTCAGTCAAATTTTAGTGGTATGTAAGTGACTGGGCTCAGTCCTTGGGTGAAATTTAATTGGTTTTTTGTCTAGGAGGTCAGATCTGATGCTCCTGCTTGACTCCAAATCTGTATCCATATGTCTTCACACAGCTCACACTTTACGCATGGCACAATATCAGGCTTCACTCTACTACAACTGATTGTGAATGACTGATACAGAGATGATTATGCTTCCAAATCATGACACTTTAAATTACCATTTTCATTCATTCACAAGAACTAAATTCATAGAATGATTGTCATTGTCTGACATATTTATCATTGTCAAGCTGAGCCTGCTATCTCTTGCATCGCAGGTTTCCTCTGTTGCTCCTAGGAACTTACACAATGGAGTCATGTCACGTGTCATGAAGTGTTTGCTAACCTAGCTGCAAATTAAAAGGACAACAAATAGCATGATTACTCGTCCATAAAAGTGGCACATTTTTGTGGAGTTTAGAAAACCTATACTTTCACTTGACAGATTTGAGAGGCAGTTTGAATATCTTGTTCTGCTCTGTTTTCTAGTATTGTTTGAATAGTTATTTTAATGATAGGCAAGGAATAATTTCCTCTGAAACCTACTGAAACATAGGATGGTGTATTGGCGCACACTTTCTTATCTTTTTTTTTTTCTTTTTAATAAGGCAGAAAACAAGTATCTACAGACCTCCTGCTAAGTCAGTTTGTTTCCTATGGCATATTGCTCTTGCATGTGGTTGAGTGTCTTTTTGGTGATAACATTATTCTTTAGGGGAGTATTACTATTTAAGGCGCAAGTAACTCATGCTGTTGTACTAATTTGTGGGTGAAAGCTGCATATTTTTAGTATCCATTCAATCATATGTTCTGGACTATAATGTTTAAAAATGAATTCATGAAAAGCATGATACAAAACCCATTAAAGTGAACAGAAAAACTCCTACTGTTTTTCTGCCTCTCTAATTTTATAACGTGCCCATGATCTTAGCATGCACAGGAAGGAGGGAGACTCATGAACTCATTTAAATTATTTCCTTATGTCAGTAAGTTTGAACAGTTAGACCCCTGCATTACAGTATGACCTCACTGACTGCTAGTCAGGTAGAACAGTCCATACAATGGAAAGACTGCCAGTGTCAAGATCTTAAATACCACTGTGTTGCCATGTCTTGAGCACGTGATAGGTTTTTAAAACCCGGTGTTGTCGCAGTGCATCAGTTCCATCCCCAAACACCCCGGTGTTTAGGAGCAGCCAGCTGACTCCCTTTGCCTGACTAGGAGGGTCCAGTTCTCCATGAAACATTTCACTCCCGCATGCTCCTGTTTTGGACACCCCAACTGTAATCCAACCCTTCTCTTCTCCCTCCCTTCCTTCTCCCCTTCTAAATCCTTGACAAAAGATCTTGCAGATCTACGTCTTCACACTCAGCAGCAGAAAGCCTGGAAGTGCTTCTTAAATGCTGTTGAAATTGATCAGTGGATAAGTAATAAACAGACTCCGTAATAGTATGTGTCTTAAAAAACTAGTGTAACAATCTAAGGCCTGCCATTAAACTTGATAAAGGCCTTTCCAGTAACCCTTGCAGGTGGTGTTGGTTTAAATGCAGTTATCCTTTTTCCATGGCATTAAACAAACATTTGTTGCAAAAGAACTTAATAATTTAAGAATAAGTGGAGGCCAAAAAGCAACCAAATTATACAAAATTTATAATGTACTAGGAAAATGAGTGCTGAGAATGTGTATTTTTAACTTTAGCATTACTGTTAGATGATAGGTTTTAATTTTAACAAACTCCTTTTAAACTTCATTTGGAACAGAAAAGAGGTATACCATTGTGGCAAAACCTTTTTTTTTTAAATTTGCTGAGAAGGGAGCTGGGGGAATCTCATCTTCATCAAGAGATTATAATTTCAAATTAAATCTGCGTTGTGTGTTACTATAGAAACTCCCGTTTCGTGGCATATTTGTGGGGAAAAAGTCAAAAGTTGCATTTTAATGAAGGCAGATCATACATTAGCTTCCTCAGTAAAGCAAAATAAAATAGAAGTTTCTATCAGAAATTTAACAATTACCAAAAATAAAGTGAGCTAATTAAGGTCATGGGGAAGGGATATTAAATCCTGAAGTGACAATATGTCATGTTCATTTTCAACACTAGTCTCCGCCTTACAGATTATGTATTAGATACTGCAGGAGCCTGACGGATTGAGAGGCTTGTTGCCATGGCAATATTTGCTGCTTTGCTGGTATTCCCTACAGAAAGTAGAGGATAATTTTTTTTTTCTACTCAGTTAGACAAATTGACTATATATAGCAAGAGATGCTGGAGAACTGAAACAGCAGAATCTGGTGAGGGGAGGCTGGGGAAAGGACTGACATTTAGAAGTCTTAAGGAATCACAGCAGACCACATCTGTGGGGTGTGAGGGGGGCTGCTGAAA
>VWZZ01000597.1:60577-92486 GCA_013399095.1 Psophia crepitans
GGAAGGAAGGAAGGAAGGAAGGAAGGAAGGAAGGAAGGAAGGAAGGAAGGAAAAGACGCTTATATCATACATTCATAGTATATCTTGTTTTTAGGGGCAGGGAGGCCAGCAAAGGAGAACAGGTAGTGCTGCCTAGGAGAAAGCTACAGTTGCTGTTGGTTTACTGTGCTTGAGGTTGTTTCAGGGAGGTTTGTCTTCAGGGAGAGCTAAGAGGTAAAAACCTCAAAACCTGGGAAAAAAAGAAGAAAAAAAAAGGAATTGCTTACCACTGAAATTGTTGGTGTAAACCACAATTTGAGCTCCAAATATAAGATGCTTTCTTCTGCTCTGTAGTTTTGTGGGGTTTTTTTAAATCTTTGCTCACAGAATTTTTAAAGCAAGGTGTTGATACCATTTCCATCCTCCTCTTGGCACAGTAAAAGCAAATGTGCTTCAGTCAGATGTTAGGGAGTACTGTCTCTTATGTATGGTTCAGTCTGTTTCTCAGAGGTGTGGGAAGAGTGTGACAATGTGCTCTCATTTTAATATTAGCCCATCTCAGCCAAGCATCTATGGATTACTGCAGAGGGGAAAAAAGACTGGTTTGTTTCTTCCTCTTTTCCACTCCTATCCCTTTTCTATGCAGAAATGCACCAAGCAATCTATGGTAGTTGCCCTGAGGCTTACAAAGACACTATTCCAGTAAGCCTAACTGTCCTCAGTGCTAATTCACTTGCCATACCCCTATCCACTTTTTCTTTCTCCTTTTTATGCCAGTCATCTATTATATTTTTTAATTTTTAGAGTATCAGACATGTGCATTGACCTGTAAAAAAGACAATCTGTGGCAAATCATTAATACAGCTCTTGCACCAGAGAATTCACACTTACAAGAAGGAAGGGCACAACGAGGAATACTTCAGTGACCCCAAGTGACCAGCGATTTCATGACTGTGGGACATCCTGAGGAAATGCACTTTTAAAGGATGCAGGGTGAATAGACAGAGGAGAGAAGGGCAGATTTATAATGAGGATCTGATTTCCTGTGTTTTTTGAAAGGCAGAAGAAGATTCAATTTAATAATAGAAAGAAAAAGTGCTAGCAGAAAGACAGAAAAAACTGGGAACACAATTGCAACAGTGAACAGCGGAGGGGGATATGAGAGTATGTGTGTGCAGAGGGGAGAAAGGAGAAATCTTAGCAGCAGCTTTACAGACTATGTATATTATACAGAGTGTGTATTACAGAAGTTGTGGTAATGTGATTAGATAGAAAAGACATACAAGATCATTATAAAAACACTTAACCAGGTAGCGAAGAAGTGAAGGAGAAGCAGGGGAATTAAAGATGTTACTGAAATGATGAAATGCTATGGAGACAGAAATAACAGAGACCTCTGTTCACACCAATAACTAGAACTAGGAATTAATACAAGAGAGTTTGGAAGGGAGAAGAAGAGTAAGAAATCCTTTCTCAGACATATTAACATCCAGCAGTCAGATAGACCTTAAGAAAATTAAACTAGAAATCAGAATATTGGTTATAGTTCAATAGAAACACAAAAAGTTGAGAGGGTAAAAGAGAAATATAACCTCCTAAAAACCTGCATAACCTCATAAAAAACACACCTCTCTGTAGGTACTAGAAGATAAGTCCTCACATAACTCACAGTTCAAAACCACCATGCAGAGAAGTGAGGGACAATGAACAGGGATCAGAAATGGAGAGACTATTGGGACAGAGGGCTCAGGCTAATGGGAGTGGGGCTAAGTGAGCAATGACAGTGGGGACAGAGGTAAGCTTTCACTCCTGTCACTAGGAGATGTGTATAACCACACAGCTGTTGAATCAGATTGCTGGGGAAGAAGTTGCCGCCTTTGGGTTTTTTGTTGGGTTTGTTTTGTTTTGTTTTTCCCTGAGGGGAAGGTTTTTTCTTTATCAATAACCCACACATGATGAATTAAAAAAATGCAGCATGTCATGGAAGGAGGCATAGTAGAATCAACAGGAATGAATAAGAGTGTAAAAAAAGGAAGAAAATTAAAGGAGCTCAAAAATGGCAGAGATTCAAGGAGAAAGAGCAAGGGACCTAAAACAGTCAGAAAGAGAAGGGTACAGAAAATTCATTGCAGATCTACAAAAGCATAGAAGAGATTGATGAACTCTTTTACTAGAGCAAACAAGTGGAAGAGGCTATTAACAACCTGAGTAGGATCAGTTTCAGAGGAGTAAGTAGGATTATAACCCTGGACTTCAGGAGGGCTAACTTTGGCCTTTTCAAAGGCCTGCCTGGGAAAATCCCCTGGACTGAGGCTCTAGAAGGTAAGGAGCCCCAAAAGAGCTTGTCCATATTCAAACACCACTTCCTCTGAGCTCAGGATCAGTGCATCCTGAAGAGTAGGAAATCAAGCAAAGGATACTGGCATGGATGAGCAAGGAGCTGCTGGAAAGACTGAAAGGGAAGTAGGAAGTTTACAGCGTGTGAAGAAAGGGACTGGCCACTTGGGAGGAATATAGGAATGTAGTCAGAAAAATTAGGGATCCAACAAGGAAGGCCAAGACCCATTTGGAAATAAAACTGGCAGGGGATGTCAGGGACAACAAGAAAGGCTTTTTCAAGTACATCAGCAGCAAAAGGAAGACTAAGGAAAATGTGGGCCCACTGCTGAATGAGGTGGGTGCCTTGGTGACGGACGATACAAAGAAGGCAGAGTTACTGACTGCCGCCTTTGCTTCAGTGTTTACTGCTAAGGCCTCCCCCCAGGAAACCCAGATCCTGGAGGTAGGAGAGAAAGTCTGGAGAAAGGAAGACCTTCTCTTGGTCAAGAAGGATTGGATTAGAGATCATTTAGACAAACTCAACATCCACAAATCTATGGGCCCTGATGGGATGCACCCATGAGTGCTTAGGGAGCTGACAGATGTTATTGCTAGGTCATTCTCAATCATCTTTGAAAGGTCATGGAGAACCAGAGGAAAGCCAATGTCACTCCAGTCTTCAGAAAGGACAAGAAGGAGGACCTGGGAAACTACAGACCAGTCAGCCCCACCTCTATCCCTGGAAAGAAGATGGAACAACTTATTCTGGGGGTTATCAGTAAACATGTAGAGCAGAAGAAGGTTATCAGGAGTGGTCAACACGGATTCACTAAGGGGAAGTCATGCCTGACCAATGTGATAGCTTTCTATGATGGCATAACTGGCTGAGTGGATGAAGGGAGAGCAGTGGATGCTGTCTACCTTGACTTCAGCAAGGCTTTTGACACTCTCTCTCATAACATCCTCATGAGTAGACTTAGGAGGTATGGGCTGGATGAGTGGACAGTGAGGCAGGTAGAGAACTGTCTGAATGGCAGAGCCCAGAGGGTTGTGATAAGCAACGCAGAGTCTAGTTGGAGGCCTGTAGCTAGCGGTGTGCCCCAGGGGTCACTGCTCGGTCTAGTCATATTCAGGATATTCATCAGTGACCTAGACGAGGAGACAGAGTGTTTCCTCAGCAGATTTGCTGATGACACCAAGCTGGGAGGAGTGGGTGACACATAGGAAGTCTACGCTGCCATTCAGCGAGATCTGGACAGGCCAGAGAGTTGGGCAGAGAGGAACCTAATGAAATTCAATAGGAGCAGGTGAAGGGTCCTGCACCTAGAGAAGAACAAGGCACCAGTATAGGCTAGGGGTTGACCTGCTGGGAATCAGCTCTGCAGAGAAGAACCTGGGAGTCCTGGTGGACAGCTCTCCATGAGCCAGCAGTGTATCCTTGTGGCCAAGATGGCCAATGGTGTCCTGAGGTGCATCAAGAAGAACGTGGCCAGCAGGTCAGGGGAGGTTATCCTCCCTCTCTACTCTGCCCTGGTGAGGCCACATCTGGAGTGCTGTGTCCAGTTCTGGGCTCCCCAGTTCAAGAAAGACAAAGTACTACTGGAGAGAGTCCAGTAGAGGGCTACGAGGATGATTAGTGGGCTGAAGCATCTCTCATATGAGGAAAGGCTGGGAGAGCTGAGTCTGTTTAGCCTGGAGAAGAGAAGGCTGAGAGGGGATCTGATCAATGATTATAAATATCCAAAGAGTGGATGCCTAGGGGAAGGGGCCAGACTCTTCTCAGTCATGCCCGGTGACAGAACAAAGGGCAATGGGCACAAACTGAAACAGAGGAAGTTCCTTCTCAACATAAGGAAAAACTTCTTTATGCTGAGGGTGACAGAGCCCTGAAAGAGGCTGCCCAGAGAGGCTGTGGAGTCTCCTTCTCTGGAGATATTCAAAACCCACCTGGATGGAATCCTGTGCAACTTGCTCTAGGTGATCCTGCTCTAGCAAGGGGGTTGGTCTAGATGATCTCCAGAGGTCCCTTCCATCCCCTACCAATCTGTGAATTCTTTATAGGTGTGACAGAAGAAAAAGGAGAGTTAAGATCGTCTGAGGTGTCCCTTTGGAACTCTGTAGCCAGAGTTTGTCTCTCCATGTTCAGCACTTAGCATTTCAGAAGTATTAACTACATACTCACCATTATACTACTGAGAGTTACCGTTGGGGACAACATACTTTCCCATTCCTGACACCTGGCTATGAAGCCAATGGGACACTGTGCTTAAACACATGGCAGCTGTACACTGTACACACTAGATGTCTGATTCGCTTAGGCACAAGCAGTGAGGATCTTCAGTTTCCACAAAGGGCTGTAGGTTACCCTGCCAAGATTTTCAATGGAAAACGTAAAGAAATGAACCAGAACAAATATCTGGATGGGATACATAGTATCAGGCAGAAGAACAGAAGGACAGATGTGGTGGTTTAGCTTTTGTCTCCCACCAGCAGTGCCGAAGCTATTAGAGAAGCGTCTGTTATTGATTCATGCTGCTTAGAATCCATTTATACTGGCTGGTTTTGGAGCCATTATAATTTACAGTCTGTCATGTAAATTGTTCTTGGTCTGTGAAATATTGATCTATTAGATAGACATGCCATGCATGCACACTGAACACACGGGCTCAAAATCCTTGGGGATTTTGCTCTTTAAACAACAGATTATTGCCCACGTTCACCATCTACTTCTACAAACAGCTCAGTAATTTCAGGCTTTAATATCCTCCTCAACTCTCTTCCCACATAACTAGAGGGAATACTTGAGATACTAGGGATTAAATACGTGAAGTTTTTCATTTAAAGCAAATTAATTTTTGTGTGCACAAAGTATTTCTTAAATATCTTAAATGGATATATATACACACATATGTACACATATTTGTATATGTATAAATGCATATCTATCTCACACAACCTTTGATTAGATTGTTTAGCTTGGAGGAGGTGGCGATGGACCGACTTCTTGGGTGAGAATTTGTTTTGGCTTTAAACCTTACGCTGCCAGTAACAGAAAAAAGAAACCATGTACAGCTGATCTGTAAATGACAGTGACGTATGAGAGCAGCAGGGAAAAAGCAGTTGTGTCTATACATATTCTGTGCCCATCAGTCGGCAGTAAAAGGCTTGAAGCAGCTGTGGTCGCAGAGCACTCTCAAGCTCAGAAGTGCCAGTACTAACATGCCCAGGTCACACCACTTGCTCACACATTTCCTCCTGGGCTGTCCCATGGGGCTTTTGACACGGCGTCCAAGTACTTTGCACATGATAATGGAAGTTATTGCTGTCTCCACCTTGCAGACAGAAACTGAGAAGGGAGCCCAGACTTACCTGCCAAAGACCACTAGACGAAACAGAGATGAGAGCTACACTAAACACATCCCAAGCCCCAGTCTGTTGGTACCCCCAAAGGCCTTCTGCTAAAGGTGCTAAGCTTCAGCGGTGTCAGGTGCAAAGGCTTGGTAGCAAGATTAAAACATCCTAATTTTGCTAACACTGTGGCTTTAAAAAGGGTTTTTTTTTTCTAATACAGTTATTTTTGCATACAATCTCCTCTTTTTAAAAGGAAGAGGAAGCTACCTGTCATCATACAGTGATGGGATACAGATGGGATACATGTGTATGTTCCATCTGCAGCAGAGTAAAATACAGATCCCACACTAGTGCAGTAGACTCCCTCCCCCATCCTGCAGAACAAAAATAACTGCTTAAGCGGCAGAAGGCAGCTCTCATCCTGCTTGAACCAAGCACTAGAGAAATAAAGTATGCTGAAATAACAGTAGGTGTGTTGTTACCCGTGCACCAGTAGTTGTGCTTTGCAATCAGGATACTCCAGAGTAAAGAGGCACGGTTTGCTCTGAAACACAATGCCAGTGGATTTGGTGGGCAGACATGTTGCTGAACGCGTGATCTGATTCTGCTGCCAGCTCTACCCCATCCCATAAAAGATGAGGCCTAACCTTCTTTAATGAAGAGCCCTTGCTCTTCATTAGACCCCCAAAGAATGCAGTTCCTTCTTGTCCCAGTAATTTCTGACAGAAGAAAACATGGTAGTCATGACCAGACATCCCCACCATAACTATTTCTCATCAGACTGTTCAGCATCTGTTTTAGAAGTAAGGTGCTAGAGCAATGTATTAAGTGCTATAAATCACTGATGGATTTGGAGGAATGCTGCCTTTTTGTATGGCATAAATCATAGGCAGAAAGTGGCATCTAGAAGTCATTTACTGAGGCAACGCTAGGGAGATTAACGTCAGACCAGAACAAGGCACTCCTAGTCTCCAGTCAAACATAAATGTCTCTGCAAAAAAGTTGCAGATAGTACGACATTTCAAAGAAAAATCCCCACACAAAAAAAGGAAATAAAAAAGGAAGCAGTAGAGAACATTAAGCTACCTCACCATGACAGATACCTGTACCTGCTGTAGGGGTGCAGAAGGCTGCTGGACCCCTCTGCACTTTCTATGGTGGCAGATGTTCGCTGTACTACAGCCATATGCAGAGAAGATCCAGGTTCTCCTCTTCCATTTTTTGGTAAAATTTATGGACTACTTTTTCCCATTAGTCCTTTAAGAATAAAGAAACTAGTCTTTATAAACTGAAATAAATCTATGTGGCAAGTGGTTGTTGTTAAGATGCCTGCTGGAGATTTAATATCAGAGAAAGGTGAACTGCCAATGTATTTGCCTTTGCACATCATATGAAAAGTCATCTGAGAGAATCAGTGGGAATATGTTCTCACAGATACAGTGGAGAAGCACTTCAATTTTTCATATCTCTGCCTACAAGACAGGTAATACATCACTCAGTCCTCACACCAAGGTGAGCAACACCAGTTACAGCCATGTGTGACAACAAGTATTAGTACAGCACCTGAGATAGCTACCTATAGAAACGGGACATGATTTAGCAAGTATTTTGTATTCACTTCCAAAAAACATATCAGCAGTAAACCAGTTACTGTTTCATTGTGAGAAACAGACAAATTACCTCAAACCAGGTAAACCAGTTTCAAGAAGAGCTGAGGATCTTCCCTCTATGTGGGTTCTCCCAAGGGTGTCTTGGACTTGAATTAATGAAGCAGACTTCCCTATATATTATGAAGAAAGCAATAATAATTTCATCTTAAAATTATCTTGAAATATGGTCACACAGTGGACGAAGAAAACTATCTGTTTGGAAGTTGTATTTCTGTGGGAGGAAAGTCTATTTAACTAAGTCAACAGATCTGGAGTCACTCCAAGCACACATCAATACAGGTTTTAAAATAAAAAGGAATCAATCAGTTCTTCCCTAGTATCAATTCATAAAAAGCAAAATTTTTATTTTTTTGTAGGTTTTCCCCCCAAAAAATGAAGGCATTTAAATGTATGGCAGTCCTTTAGCACCATCTTCAGAATAAAGCAACAAGGCTAACATAGTATTATTTTGCTGCAGCAGTCATTTCATCTATAATAGTGTAGAAGAATGATGGGGTAACTCCTTGTTGCTTCTTCCTGTAATCATTACTTTACATAATTTTATATTTACCTCACTAAATGCATCCCAAGAGCAGAACGTATGTCGCCGAAGATTATTATTTGCTACTGAATTCATTATATAAGCAATACAGTTCAGAAAATGATAGAAAGCTCCGCAGCTACACTGGCAACACCCTAACGAATAGTCATTTAAAGATACATTCTAACTAGTTTTGACGGAAAGCAGTACAGAAAAGTTATCACTCAAGTTCTTAAAAGTGATAAATATTATGAAGACTGTAAAAACATGACAAGTAGGAGTTACTGCTCTGTATCTCATGAGATTGTTTATTCCAGCTTTATAATATAAATAAAATGCTCTGTGAAAAATCTGTCCTAAATATTATTTTACAGACTTTTTCTATAAATAGCTAATGAAAGCATTCCTTTCCGTTCCCTTAATTTGTCAGGAGCAAAAGGTCAATAAAAAAGAACTAAACAGTTAAAAGAAAAAATTGCTACAATTTTTTAACTCCAATGTGCATCAAGACTGAATCTTAAGCAGTGCTACAGAAACCTAGTCACATTCATGTGACACACACAGGTGTATATACACAAACACGCAAGACAAATTTTCTAAATATTCACAGTCATTACTCCATATATCCGCGGTTGCTAGAGACATGACATTGCCAAAATTAATAATGTATTAGGTAAAATACTTTTCATGCATATTTCAGCAAAATTGTATAGGCAGTACTTCAAATCACTGCTGTCTGAGAGATCTTAAACTTCTGTTCTGATTTAGTACTTATGCAAATGCAATGGATAAAGCCAGGAGCAATTGAGAAAGACCTTTCAAGTTTCCCTTGACAAGTTTGCCAGGGCACCTCATCCTCATGCTCCCATAACCCTTCGTGGTCCTGCAGGTCCTGGTTCTCTCAAACACGTGGTAAAGAGCAGTTGATTATTCCAGTTTCACATTTATGCAGGTCCACTTGCAAGCTCTCCTGCAAGATTCATTTCAGCATTTGTGGTCTGTCACTATTTCCCAGTAGTGCAACCAAGCGGAGCATAAGCAGCGTGGCAGCAAGCAGAGTTTGTGGTTCTCAGAGCCAACAGCTGTAAATGTGAGAACCACCAAGGAGCTTCATCTAATCTCAGGGTGCATTCATGGCAAGTTATGTGCACATATTCTTTGCTCAGCCTAAAAAGCCTATCATGACACTTTATGGAGACAAACAAGGTGAACAAGTGCCTTCCTTCCCATCAGATTTCCCTGCCTTGTTCTGCTCCCAGGATAGCATTACTCATATCACAGGGTAGCTGGGAAGTATGGCACCAATGCTTTAACAACTGAGATTTGTAAGGAAAAACAAGTCCTCTTAGATAGCTTTCCATCTGTCTGTGTTCCCTCACTGGCTTCTGCACCAAGGGAGCCCACAGTTATATTACGTGCCCACACTATTTTCTAAGGACAAGTGCAGTAATTACTGTTGGTTTATGATGCATTTTGCCCTCCTCTGGGAACACGCAAACTGAATCATCACCTTTTTCCTCTTTCAGTACTTTCCACACAGGAGGTGGTCACATTTCCCACCATCACTTAGATTTTGGCATGCATGTCTCAGCCTCTGCAGAGAACCACTGCTCTCCTGTGTCTTGTCCTTGGTTCACTGGCTGAGACCTCCCTACCATACCATAGATGAGACTGGAGGTGAAACAGCCAGAAGAATGCTCTATTCCCCTATCACAAGGATATCAGGTTTTCCAAAGAAAACAGAAGATTCTGATGATAGCGCTACTGACGTCAGTAGTAAGCAAAAACCTAGACTTCTTCCAAAAAAAAACTGCCTGAAAATAAACCCCAGACAAAACTGAAAAATGAGCGTTCACTTCAGCCAAAGTTACACAGCAGATGAAAGGTGCTTCTTGAATCAAAGGTTCTTCAGTAGCTGTTGCAAGGTCTATAAACAAAGAGCTACAGGTCTATCAAAAACATCTTTGGTCCTGCTCTTCCCATAGGGAGCTTGGTTTCAGAACTCACAGCTATGAAGGCATGAGCAGGTTTCTGGTGCCAGCAGTGGCAGTCACTGATGCTGAAGTCAGTGCAACAACATGCCAGAATCTTTGATACTTTATATTCCAAGGTCAGAGCTATAATCTATGGATGAATGAACAGACAGAAAATAAAATTATGTATAAATAAAAAAAAAAAAAAGAAGAAAAAACAGAGCACATTATCATTTGAATGGTTCCCCTGCATCCAGTATTCCTCAGTAGACCTACATGTCATATGCCTAGGTCTAGAAAGCCAAAATTTCCTCTGCAACGAAAGAACACTGTGCCTCCAACACTGTGCCATCTACAGTATCGACAACTATGTGGAGCAGAGATGCTTCCTGGGTGCAAGAGAGGTTGGTGCACATAGGCATCTTTACCTATTGACCCTGTCCAGAGACCACTTCAATCTAGCCTATAAACCAAGCAAGTTCAAGGCAAGTCTTATGATTGAACAGTACTTGCACATACTACATACAGTGAGTAGGAAGCACCAAGAAAAGGGAATGTTTCTAACAGTCCATTATATAAACAAGAATAAAGCAAATTGAAATACATCACAATGTTTGTGCAAACAAACATGCATGAACTGAGTACCATAACATTTCACATCACAATTCTAATGGCGCTGGGTAGCCTGACGATGTGTTTTGAAAATGTGTTTGTATTTTGCCCTAGGCTAAAATAGTCAGCTGCAGGCTGGATAATAACAAGCACTAATAAACCCTTGGGAAAAGGCCATAGCATAAATTCACCTGTTTATTAGATGCTTAATGGTATTTCATCAGTCATAATTTTGTTGTTGCTTTAAACCGGTCAGTAGTTGCCTAAACTAGTTGCTGCATTCATAGAATCATAGAACGGTTTGTGTTGGAAGAGACCTCAAAGATCACCTAGTTCCAACCCCCTGCCATGGGCAGGGACACCCCCCACCAGACCAGGTTGCCCAAAGCCCCATCCAGCCTGGCCTTGAACACTGCCAGGGAGGGGGCAGCCACAGCTTCTCTGGGTACCCTGTGCCAGTGCCTCACCACCCTCACAGGGAAGAATTTCTTCCTAACATCTAATCTAAATCTACCTTCCTTCAGTTTAAAACCATTACCCTTTGTCCTGTCACTACCTGCCCTTGTAAAATGTCCCTCTCCAGCTTTCCTGTAGGCCCCCTTCAGGTACTAGAAGGCTGCCAGGTCTCCCTGGAGCCTTCTCTTCTCCAGGCTGAACAAGCCCAACTTTCTCAGACTGTCTTCATAGGAGAGGTGCTCCAGCCCTCTTCATAATTCCTGGTAAAACAATCTAATACAAAGGTTTAGAACTAACAGCCTCCTAGCCAAACTGATAAATGTTCACGTTCCCGCTGCAGTAGACCCTTAAGCATCTGGTTGAGTTGGATTGTTGAAATCAGAAGCAGATTTGAAAATCTCAATATCGTTTCAAGAGAAAGAAAGAAATTTTTTACAGTAAGAAGAATAATTCACTGGAAAAACCTCCCCAGGGAAGTGGTAGAGTCCCCACTGCTGTAGATTTTCCAGATGCAATTGGACAAGGTGCTAGATAATCTCATCAGGCTCCCTTCCCCATCAGGGAACACACCATCTTATTAAACACACCATCTTATTAAAGCTATCTATTTACCCTTGCGCCTCTCTACCCATGCCCTTATTTACCCTTTCTCTATTTGTAATTGTTCACATAATTACATTACTGTCATCTGAAACGTAGTCCTCCCGGATAGAAGAGACTCCTGTCTGGAGAAATTAAGGTCATGTAAGATCACAGTTCTGTTTATCAGAAATCAGCAAAGAAATCATCAATACAATTTTTACCTAATTAGCCATTATAGGCATTTGCTGTGTTCAGTATTCCAGGATAGACTCCAAGGTCCTAATGATGCAACAAGCTTACATGGTGTGGACGCCAGGTGCCCCCCACAGCCGCTCTGTCACTGCCCTCCTCAGCCGGACAGCGAGAGAAAATATAACGAAAGGCTCCTGGGTCGTGATAAGGGCAGGGAGAGATCACTCACCAGCTACCCTCATGGGAAAAACGGACTCAACTCAGGAAAACTAATTTAATTTATCACCAATCAAATCAGAGTCAAGTAACGAAAAATAAAACGAAATCTTAAAAAACATCTTCCAGCCACCCCTCCCTTCTTTCTGGGTGTTGTGGTTTGACCTGGCAGGCAGCTAAAACAACCACACAACCATTCGCTCACACCCCTCTCCCGGTGGGGTGGGGGAGAGAGAATTGAAAATGGAAAAGAAAAAAAAACCTTGTGGGTTGAGATAAAGACAATTTAAAAGGGGGAAAAAAAAAAAAAAAAGGAATGCTCCACAAGACTGACGATGTTTTTCCGCCTCTTCTTTTCCACTAATTCAGATCCCCCAGTTACATCTGCTTCTCAGAACAGGGGCTCTCACTTGCTTTGGTTCTTGCCAAGTTTTTGTAAATACAGGAATCAATTTAAGACAGTTTCTTAACTGTAGGAAAAGCTGTAGGAAAAGAAGTCATCCCAAATGGTCAGTGCTTAGTGATAAACTAAACCAGCAAGCATGCTTGACTGTAGTAGCATGGAGTTGATTTTTGCAAAACATTCCAGTATTTTGCAAACATTCCTGAGAGGAGCAACGACGTAGTAATGAGTGACTAGTCCATCNCAAACCTGCTCTAGCGTGGGCTCCTCTCTCCATGGGGCCAGAGGTCCTGCCAGGAGCCTGCTCCTGTGCAGACTTCCCACAGCATCACAGCCTCCTTTGGGTGCATCCACCTGCTCTGGTGTGGTGTCTCCCCCAGGGGCTGCAGGTGGATATCTGCTCCACCATCAACCTCGATAGGCTGCAGGGTGACACCCTGCATCACCACGGTCTTCTCCAGGGGCTGGAGGGGAATCTCTACTCCAGCATCTGGAGCACCTCCTGCCTCTCCTTCTTCAGTAGCCTTGGTGTCTGCAGAGCTGTTCCTCTCACATCTCACTCCTCTCTGTCTGCAATAGCCCGTGGTGCTTACTTTTCTCTTCTTAAATATATTATCCCAGAGGCATTAACACTGTTACTTCTCTCAGAAGCCACCCCTGTAGCCCCCCCACTACTAAAACCTTGCCACACAACCCCAGTACAGTGGACCATTGTTGCTGGACTGGAGCCTCAGGATGTATTTGCAGTGCAGTCCCTGCTGTGGCCGTAACTCATGCAAGTGTTCCCAGATAGCTTTAAACCAGCTGGTTTAGGCCTGGCTCACAGTAAAAAAGCAACAGTCTGGAAGTTCACACCAGGCACAAAATCTGTCTGATAAACTGACAGATCTGGCAGAGAGTGGTAAAGGCTTTTCTTGGGAAAACTGAGGATGCTCCCCGACGTTGCTACGGTGGTCAGCCTGTGGGCCTCTGCCCAGAGCTCTGAGCTGCTCAGCAGGCAGCTCTCCAACCACTGCAGTTCATAGCATGGCATTTTAAGGCAAATAATCAGCAGTCTCCATGACATTTCAGGCTCAGTCGTACCCCATCATCAATTAAAAAACTGAATAATTACTCAGGTGGTTAGTCTGGGCTAAGCAGTATCAGCTCCTTTCCCTTTCAGAGGCAGTGAAGGCAGCTCAGCCTGCAGGGATTTGTGGAGCCTCCTGTGCTGGTACGTCGTGCTCTTCACTGACCCACTGGGGCCCTGAGCACCTCTTCCAGATCCTTCAGGTCCCTTTCCTGGGACCATCTGCCTGACTTAACGCTGTACCAGGCCAGGGTTATTATTACCCTCACAGTTGCACCAGAAGTCTTAGGAAAGTCATCTCAAATGTGGCTTCAAGGAACATATACAAATTTTTAAGTGCACTGTCTTAGGTAAACTCACCATTCTGAAAAGTTCATGCTCTCACAGCTTTGACAGAATCACAAGCAGCACTATAACTTGTTTGTAAAGCTGTCTGACAAGGAGCATGGTGTTCTGTACACTCTACAAAAATTGAAAACACAGTCCCTGCCCTGGGGCACAGGATCAGAGAAACTAAAACCACTTATGCAACTCAGAGCAAGAGATAATTTAGCAATGAAGTATTGGAGCTTTATTTCTTATACTATTTATTGATTATTAAGTCACTTCTCGCAGACATTCCAGATTTTCTGCCTATTTTACACTGAAGCGTAAGATCCACGGAAACTATTTCATTCCTATCGACTGAAAAATTATAAGCAGGACTACAGTAAGAAGAGAGTCAGCTAACCTGGGAGAAATTCATATCTGCTTCAAGAATGAGTTAAAGGCATCTTAACCTTCTTGTTCCATTAACTGTTTCTCCAGCTGATCACAAGCAAGTTTCACCAATTAGTAGCATAAAATGAAAGGATGGGCAGTATGACTATGGACAGCAGCAGCTATCTAAAGATCTCCCAACCATTGACAAGCAATAGCAACATTTTATATACCAGTTGCTATCCAACTTTGGAGAGGCCGATGAATTAAGCATTGCAGCAGTCCCAGGGCATACAGATTATTTTCATCTCTGTTATCAACACTGAAAAAAAATCACAAGATCTCACAGGGAGTCCACACTTGGTATCTGCCGCTTTTCAGTAATCTCATTGCCAGTGCCTCCCAATCTCTCCCAGTGACTCCATTTCCACAGGTATAAGGAAGGGTAGTAACACTAATTGTGTTTAAAGAGCGTTACTACACACATTATATATTACATATGCATTTTCAAGAAGAATATTTACAAATATTTAATGAGCTCAA
This sequence comes from Psophia crepitans, assembly GCA_013399095.1. Taxonomy (NCBI): domain Eukaryota; kingdom Metazoa; phylum Chordata; class Aves; order Gruiformes; family Psophiidae; genus Psophia; species Psophia crepitans. The sequence goes on from VWZZ01000597.1 coordinate 75,162, forward strand.
TGACCAAATGCCTTCCATGTGTCTGAAAACCAATCTAACTCTATACAATATATTGTACACATAGTTTCTAAGTATTGCTACATGCGAAAGTTCCCCAAGCCAAGAAATTCAGTGATTAAAGCCTAAAGAAGATACAAATACAGAAACATAAGACTAGAGACCTTACAGTTTGAAGCTTCTGATAACACCTCAAGCTTTACTTGACTGTGCAAGATTAAAATAATCAGTTTGTGTATTCCATAAGCAACCAGAACTTGCATTTCCATTTATCATTTATACAGCAATGTCTGGCAATAGTCAGGTAATAATAATTACATTTGTAAATGCTCTTTTAAATGCCAGCTAGCAGTGCAATGAGAACCTCAATGCATGTTGCAGTGAAGATGTGCCACGGCCAGTTTGTTCTGCTATCCAAGAAAGATGTAAGCAGTCTATTAAACTTCTGGCATGACAACCGATGTTACCACAGGGCACTGCAGAGTGGATTAAGGACAGAATTATTTCCAGTTTTAACTCTGGGTCTGAGTCAAGCTCTTCATATTACTTAGCATTTGTATTTGCTTAGGTTTAATAATATGTCTTTAGCTGTTTGAGGGGGAAAAGAAAATAGCCAGTTTACTGAGAATGTTTGGCAATAAGAATTTAATTTTGTTGTTATTTAAAGGCGCTGACATATTATTTGAGCTCCTCATAAACATCAGATCTACCTTTCCTTAGGACTGCAGGGTGAGGCAGTGTTGCTCCCTGAGGTGCAAACATAGGCTTATATTTTTCAAAAAGCCTGAGCTGAGCTATGGTGCACTGCAGCAGAAATGTGTGTGTTTGAAGGGGGCAACAAAATCCAAAGACCACAGTTTCAATGAACATGTACCAGGGAAAAAAATAATATCTGCTGATAAGACTTGCTAGCGATCTCAAAGGATATCTATGGTAATGTGGGGAACAGATTTCCTGGGTTTTGTGCCTTGGGCACAAGTACAGTCTTCTTCTGGGACACACCGCAATATAAATGTAACTAAGGTCATTAACAGAAATACCTCAGGCCACCTCAAATGCTCATTGCTAGCTCCCCACATAATGTAAATATGCCAGTTAGCCCGGGAGAAAATCTAGTCTCAGATACACATTCTGCACCGGAAACCAATATAGCATTAATCACTTGAACCTAATCCTGTTATTCAGCTCACAAGTAAGAAAGGCGCAGCTATGTTTTACCTTCATCAACAGCTATGTTTCATCTCATTTGGAAAGATGGAGTAGGAATAGGGAGCTGGTAGAATTGAATTACACCTACGAAAATGGTACCTTCTCTGTCTGTATTACCCAGTGGCAAATATGCTTTTGCAGGTTGACAAGAAAAACGGCTTTTCTTTCACAAAGTCTGCTTCACCAAGTGCTATAGTTCTCATACCATTTGGATTCTGGGTGCGATCACCTCTCCATTGAATTGCAAGCAGCCTGGTGTCCACTTGACCTCTAAACTGGGAATGAAGAACTCTAGTAAACACCCAGTTCAGAAGCTTAATTTTACTTTTCATGATTAGTGCGTGCACACCAACTGTTGCCTTGCTTGTGTGCGTGCTCGGTTCAAGCAAATACTCCAAGCAGGTGGATGTCTGTGCATATTTGCAACAGAGGCAGATCTCAAACAGAAGGGTAAAGGCAAAGAGGAATCAGAGTTCCCCGGCATGAAATACCTTAACAGGCTTCCTGACAGGGAGAGGAAGAGTCCAAGGCACCTTACAGGCCTGGCAGGTCCCTTCAGGCCAGAGATGCAGAACTCTGTATTTGTGCTAGAAAAGGCCCTCAGGGATGTGCCAAACTGCCGTTAACTAACCAGTGAGCAGCAAATACTGAGTAGCTGCTCTTACTGCCTTCAGTCGGAAATGCCCCGGAGTGATTCTTTCATTGAATTCCCAAAGACTGCTTAGGTACAGGGAGGATTTTTTAGTGTGCTGTGAATTCCTTTGCAGAGAGGAACTGTTTTGAAGGCAACTCAGAAATAGCGCTAAGTCTCGGGATGCAGACAATACAGCTCCATGTCAGCTGGCAGTCACTCTGACAAGGAGATGATATGTCGGAGGATACGGAATTTCTCTCTCTCTCTCTCCCTCAGGCATGCGCACGCAAAAAGCCTCACCACCCTTACTCTGCAGTGCTAGAAGAACAACGCAGTATTTTAAGAGCCCACGATTGTCTGTTACTGCCAGCTCATTGCAAGAAATATTTCTGAAGGACAGCAGAGGCTTTTTCCTCTAGATAGAACTGTGTGCTTGGCAGCTGGGTGAAATGTGTCGCTCATACAAGCAGAGATATCAGTCTCTTGAAGTACCACACCAACACTAAGGCACAGATAAGAAGAGATCCAAATCAAACTTTGCCCTGAAGTACCTTATGGTGCTTGGCAGAGCCGCTCCAGCAGTGGAATCGGTGGCCATGAAATACAAATTAAAGTGAACTCTAAACTCCAGGACCAAATATACCAAAGAACCTTCTGATTCCAATAAAGTGGACATAAAATATAGTATATGCTCTTGCGTATCATTAGTAGTAATATTAATACATGCCATTTTATTTTATTTCAGTATTCCAAACTGTTGAATTAACATCCTGTACCTGTTTTTGCTAGGAAAAAGTAATACATGTATGCACATGAACAAATAGATACAAGTGTAGAGGTACATGGACAGATATGCACGAAGTCTCCCCACCTGGTTAGCACAGAGCTAGAAACAGAAGCCAAATGCCTGAAACATGCTCCCTCTGAAAGAATAGCCAGAAAGAGCCTGGCACTCCCAAATTTCTCCAACAAGAAATATTAAGAGGATCTCAGATCCCTGGGAGTCATGTCTGATGGTTGTTACTGAAACACTAAGAATTGTTCAGGCACTCAGAATAAGTCCTTAGAAAAATATGGAACCATCACATTTTGGAGGGGACTGGCAAGGGAGGTGGTGGTGGTGTCATTTCTGTGACACTTTCAGCTCTTTGTCTGCTGGTTAAAAAAAAAAAAAAAAAAACAAACAAAAAACCAACAGTGTCATATAATCACTAGATTCCTTTCTTCCTTTGTTCGCCTTCCAAAATACAATTATTCCTTTTGGGAGGTAGATTATCATCATCTATTTTAGTGCCATATGATACTCATATGTAGATCAGTAATTTGCAGGGTTTTTTGGTGTCTTGTTTTCATAAGCACTGAAATGCTTTCCAAGCTTGCCACATCAAAATACACCATCTTTCATTAAATGTCATTTGGATTGTGTCATCAAGAAGGCACTTTTATTAGTTTGCATCTTAGAATTAAGCATTCTTGTACATATATTCCTTCTTCCTTCCACTTATATGCCTTATGGTCTTGTAGGCTATAGCTGGGTCTGAAAGTTTCTCATGCTGTCCTACCAGCTACTGCAGTGGGAACACTGGAGCTCAGTCAGCAGGAATTGCTTCATGAAATAAGATAACTCTTACCCAGCATGATACAGGAGCCAGCAAATGAGAGTTGAATCTGTAGTCCCTTAGGCCCATCATTCTTTTACAAGAATCGATTCTCCCCACTTTCTGCCTCCATGAAATATGGTCAAACAAGAAACTTCTCTGTAGCACCATCAAACACCAACTGGTTGAAAAATCCACTCCACCCATTTTTCTTACTGAGCAATTTAATTTTATCCTTTTTTTGAAGCTTGCAAGCTGTTTTGCTTTACCTGACATAGTCCAGGAGGCATTTTATGAAACTTCAGAATAGCCAGTGACACCTCCTAACTTCCAGTGCTGTGTCAGAAAGCTTCTCTTCCAGGTTTCTGCAAAGGTTAATTTAAGTTCCCATTTTAGATACTCTGAATTATGGAGCTCTGGAGAAGATCCTCTCTCTCCACTGCCTACAGAAAGAATCTGGGGAGATCAGCATCCAAGCTGATGGAGCCTAGGACTACGTGTATTCATTTCTAACTGAGTTTCCATTTTCACATTACAAACCCAAGCCAATAACCTTCACCTCAGCATGCATAATTGTTACAAATGAACATGCTTCAGTGACCATTTGTGAAGGAAAAAAAAATGAGTTTACTAAAATAAAAAGTGGTCCATTCTTTCATGTAATATCTGGCAGAAACTCCTCCTTCCTGAAATCCTGTAGTAAAAGTGCAAGAGGCAGCAATGTTTCAGACAGTGTCCCAAGCAGGTCATCCATTCAAGCCAGCCAGGAATTACAGGAGTTTACCTCTGTTCTCATACACTACAGGCATTACTTGTAGGTTTGCTTTTGCCTCTGTCATCCTTATAGGTAAAAATAAAAGCTCTTAAAAATCATCTTAGCCATCCAAATCAAAACCAGCCAATTTTGAAAACTATGAGTAAACAAAGAAAACTCCCATAATTTACACCTTCCTAGGTAGGACATTTAGAGGCATGTCTACATGCTTTCATTGTCCAGTCACCCATTTGTTGCGATAGAAAAACTGTAGAAAGACAGTAACAGAGAGAAATCAAGTAGTTACATCTAATATATCTTTCAGGGCAATGAACTTTCTTTAATAAATTTCCTCCAAAATTTAATTATTAAGTTTACTTCTAAGGCCTTAGCAAGTATTCAAAATACAGTTTATTTTGGTGGAATAATAGCAACTATGTGCCCTACCAAATGACTCTCATAGGCTTGCCCTATTGGCTTAGAAGCCCACCGTATAGGCTTTTAGATCTGAATAAATGTGTTTAGACCTTTCCAACAGTCTTCTGTCAACTTTTATTGCTGAGCATGATGTCATATGGTATGAGATATCCCTTTGCTAAGTTGGGGTCAGCTGTCCCGGCTGTGTACCCTCCCAGGTTCTTGTGCACCCCCAGCCTACTCTTTGGCAGCGCAGCATGTGAAACAGAAAAGTCTTTTACACTGTGCAAGCACTGCTCAGCACTAGCTAAAACATCTCTGCGTTATCAACACTGTTTCCAGCACAAATCTAAACCACAGTCCCATACAAACTGCTATGAAGACAGCTAACTTTATCCCAGGTAAAACCAGTACACACCATAACATTTTGTAAAGGCAGTGTGTCACATGCTGTATGATGTGTCTTCGTACCACAGCCAGAGAAGAAGTATTTCTGTTCCAACTAATATACAACATTCACCTCCATATAAAGGAAGAGACTCATGAGGAAAGATTTGTGGTGAAAACTTACCTAAATAATACAGAGGGGGATATACCAATTGCTAAGACTCCAAAATCATAAGCCAAGGAAGACCCCTGTGTGTCACTTTACTAGTAGACTTCTGAAGAGCCTTTTAAGACTTTTGCAGCCTGATGGCTGAATCCTTCATCAGTCATTAGGACTAGCTTCTTTCATGAGAAAATACATCAGAACTTCTTTATAACTCTAACTATTTCAGGGAGAATGCAATGTGACATTCTTCGGATGACATACTTGAATCAGGACATGGCTGTCTTGACTCATATAGCTAGGGATTCAATTTTAATAAAACAAGTTGCATCACAGCTTGATACAGAGTTCTCAGGATAAAGGGAGAAGACACAGAACTGAGGGGCAACATTGATTCCCTAAATTACCTTCCCCTTTTGACACACAGGAAGATAAATGTATTTTTGCAGCTATCATCGTATCTCTTTTACCTTGATTTCAGAACAGAGTCCTCTCCTCCATGCTTGTGACCCAGCCACTTTATGCTTCAGTTTTTGCTTCCCTGCAAGAGGCGCATTTAATGAGTGAAATGTTAAATGTCTGATTTTTGTGCACATGAGCTTAGCCTGAAGTCCAAGTGATAGCTGGGTAAGTAGACAGAACATTAGTTGCAGCAAAATATTTCCTTTAGTGTCCAAGCCAGAAGGAAGGTTTGTTCAATGAGACAAACAAAAGGCCTGGACAAATAAACAAGGTGCTGATTTCCGAGATGGTCAGCTGTTTGGAAACTGATGTTCTTGTCCAAGCAAAGTTAAACATTTCTATTAGGAAATACTATGGCCCTGATCCTGTGCCTTCAGCCACGCTCTCAGGCTGGAGTCTAATAGGTTTCCATTCACAAGCCTCAGTATAAACTGAGGGCACCATCAGTCAGTTCACAGACAACACCAAGTTGTGCAGGAGTGCTGATCAGTTTGAGGGTAGGAAGGTTCTTCAGAGGGATCTGGTCAGGTTGGATCAATGGGCTGAGGCCAACTGTATGAGGTTCAACAAGGCCAGCTGCCAGGTCCTGCACTTCGGTCACAACCACCCCAGGCACTGCTACAGACTTGGGGCAGAGTGGCTGGAAAGGTGCCCAGTGGAAAAGGACTTGGGAGTGTTGGTTGACAGCCAGCTGAATACGAGCCAGCAGTGTGCCCAGGTGGCCAAGAAGGCCAACAGCATCCTGGCTTGCATCAGGAATAGTGTGGCCAGAAGGACTAGGGCAGTGATCGTCCCCCTGGACTCGGCTGTGGTGAGGCCGCACCTCAAGTCCTGTGTTCAGTTTTGGGCGCCTCACTACAAGAAGGACATTTTGGTGCTAGAGAGTGTCCAGAGAAAAGCAACAAAGCTGGTGAAGGGTCTGGAGCACAGGTCGTACGAGGAGCGGCTGAGGGGAGACCTTATCACTCTCTGTAACTACCTGACAGGAGGTTGTAGCCAGGTGGGTGTTGGTCTCTTCTCCCAAGTAACAAGCGATAGGAGAAGAGGAAATGGCCTCCAGTTGCACCCGGGGAGGTTTTGATTGGATATTAGGAAAAATTTCTTTCCCAAAAAGGTTATCAAGCATAGGAACAGGCTGCCCAGGAAGTGTTTGAGTCACCACCCCTGAAGGTATTTATAAGACATGTAGATGTGGTGCTTAGGGACATGGTTTAGTGGCTGGACTGGCAGTGTTAGGTTAACAGTTGGACTTGATGATCTTAAGGGTCTTTTCCAACCAAAGCAATTCTATAATTCTATGAGTCTAGGATTCTGTATAATTTATATATTCTAAGTAATGGGACCACTCAAGAGCAGAAGTTAATAGTACAGACCAGCAGTTAAACCCCAGGGTCTGATCTCCAGGGAAGGGACAGAAGATCTCTTAAAGTATGGTCCCCTTCTTTGCCATCCCTAGTCCCATGACTGGAGAGGAAGTAAATTCTGTGAGTGTGGATGAAAAATCAATCCAAAGTGGTATGCGTTCTGCCATGACCTGCACACAGCTCTCTTATGCAGATTCTGTCTTCTTGCAGAAAGAAATCCTTCTTTCTCCCCACGAGTCCTGAGTCTAAAATGTTTAGTGCAATGAAAGGGCTTCCATTTCTTCTGTTTCAGGATTACTAGTGAATTGAGGCTGTAAATGATTTAAAAGCATAATCTACAGAAAATGTTTAACTCTGAGAGTGCTAAGTGCTGACCTGGGAGAAAATCAGTCATTTTGCTCTCGCATGCTGTTGTCTTGTTGGTTCCAAGCTCTGCTCTACAAACAGGAAACTTAGTTCAGTTGCCTTTGAAATTAAACAGCTATATCAGACTTAGCAGTTTGGAACTACAGGAAGGCATCAGTCAAATGGCTTTAATTATTCACATTCTCCCCTTGCTCCCTCCTTTCTCCCTTTTCATTTTCCTCCAAGTGATCAAAAGCTAAGCTGCTGTTCACGTCATGGAATATCAAGTAAGTTTTCTTATGTTCTGCAGATATCAGTCATGATCTCATACATCTCAGCAGCATGGGAATAGAATAGAATAGAATAGAATAGAATAGAATAGAATAGAATAGAATAGAATCATTAAGGTTGGAAGTGACCTCAAGGATCATCTAGTCCAACCATCCCCCACCACCTATTACCCACTAAACCATGTCCCTAAGTACCACATCTAACCTTTCCTTAAACATCCGCAGGGACGGGGACTCCACCACCTCCCTGGGCAACCCGTTCCAATGCCCGACCACCCTTTCAGAGAAGAATTTTCTCCTCATCTCCAACCTGAACCTTCCCTGGCGCAACTTGCAGCCATTTCCCCTTGTCCTGTCACTAGTTATCTGCGAGAAGAGGCCAAGCCCCAGCTCGCCACAACTTCCTTTCATGACTGCTGCAATGTGATCTCAGCTGCTCCAGAGACTTGACTGACTGATAAATAGACCACATGGGTGCAGTGGATGCAACACTGCACATTCCTGACAGTGCTCTGTGACAACTGTGAAAGTCTTCGTAAGACCAGAGCTTACTTTTTCACAGTGTGGAGCTGAAGTCCCCTAGGCCTCACAAATGTCTCACTTCGTAGCATCTCTCATGACCATCCAGTAAGTCCATCCAGTAAGTCTGCACAGAGCAGGCCAAGTTAGCTGCACATCACATCTTCAGCTCCTTTCACTTGGCTGTCAAAGTAAGTAAGGGTCCTAGGTACGCATGTAAGCAATAAATGGCTTCACAGAAAAAAATGGTACACCAGAGCCTGTTGCTTGTGCTACCAGCAGGGGTTTTCATTACACACAGAAGCTTTGTTGTCATTATTACTGTTAACAAAAGTGGTTATTTTGGTCGTTACCCAAAAATGTATTTCAACAGTTGTCACTGCAGATGAGAAACTGGTAAATCACATTGACAGAAAAACTTCTCTAATCTAACCTGAGAACAAAACTCTTGCAATAATATTTCTGTGCTGAGAAACAAGCAAAACTAATATCCAAATTCCTATATAATCCACCAAAATGATGATGAACTGTCAAAATAACACAAAACAAAATCTTATTAAAGAAATAGGAGCCATCAATGAGCCACAACTGCTCATTGGTGGTAGAATCATCAAGTGAACAGAGTGACATTTCTACCAGGCATGATATGGCAGAAGAGGAATCAGAAAGCTTTCTAAGGAATTCAGATCACACTTGACATGTAGCAAGCATCAAATCCACAGCAATGCTTCCTCTCTTCCCCCGCACAGCCATGCTGAGCGTATTCCTTTCCTTGCAGCTAGGTCCCTATAAAGCCCTGTAAGGACAATTCAGCCAAAACCTTTAAAATGCTGCTGAAAGCAGGCAAGATTCATTTTCTTGCCTGAAATGATACTCATACCCTGTGTTAACGTGTAATGCCAAGGTGTCTTCTGCCGCAACAATAAATGTACTTCAAAAATAGAAAATTCAGATTCATATAGAATGCCTAACCAGAAACATTCACATGTCTATAAAACTTCCAAATACTGTTTTATCAGAAGGGGACTATATCAAAATTGCTTTTCCTTAACAGCAGACATTTTTCAGTTTGAATCTTCTGTCGATCACCTTCTTCCCAAGGCCTTACAGTCTTCTGTCCTTCATCCCTCCCCATTCTTTGGACAATCTTCTACCCAGGTACCATAAAGACTTACAGACAAGCAAATTGGTGTTTGACTCAGCTTCATTTTCTCTTGCACTAGCACAGATTTCTGTCAACATGCAGCTGCTAAGCAGGGGGAAAAGGTCTTGTCTTGCACCTTCTCATACTTTACTGCAGGGTAGATTGAGAAGGGAAGGGTCCTTGCAGGACATGATGTGATACTCTTCACTCTATGCACATTAACTGATACTTGTGCTATACTCAGTTTGGGTAGGATGAAATTAAAAGGGAGAGCACAAACTATACCCTTCTCCATATTCAGTAATAAGTGGCCTAGAGCAATGATGCTCTGAGTTCATCTTCCCTGAATAAAAGAGGATGCAGCCTCCTTTCTTCCTTTTTTCTTTGTTAAATAGAGAAGAGTCACTTTTTCTAAGAAAAGCAGATCACTCTGCTTCTTGGCAGTTTAGATTAGCACACTTTCATTTTCATTTTCTGCCACCTACGTTTCATTTGGCCTGTCAGCAACCCCAAAAGCAAACAAGGACAATGCAAAGATCTCACCAGGATGCAGTCATGAGACCGTGCTCCCCGGCCAACAGCACTGTGGGAAGCCTGGAAGCACAGGAGCGGCCTAAATCCCTTGTACATTCTGAAAAGGTGATATAATTTGAGCTTCTTCATTATTAAAGGGCAACCATTAAGAGAGCCAAGCAACACTCATGAAGCCTTGGGCACTATCGTGCATTGATTAAATACTGTTTAATGTCTCAAAATGACAGGGAAAAAAAGGAGCTCAGGGAAGCCCAAAGGAGCAAAGGAAGTCAGCAAGGCAAATAAATCTGAAGTGATTCTCTCGTTCTAAATTGAGTTATTTTGATAGGAAAATGACAAGGAGCAATGTGCAACACCATTAGGAATTTTGTAGCTTCTGGCCATTCATACTAATTAAAAATATTAAATGCATTCAGCACACATAACAATAGCTTTATTATCTTCATCTCCCATTCCTGCAGGAGAAAAGAAAGCTTACATCTTATGGCAACTTGTATTCTAACTAAATCTCCCCATCACATGAAGTTCACTTCACCCTGCTTCCTGAGTTTCCTGCATATTAGCTGTATTTACATATCAATCACACCTTGCACATCAAAAAATCATTTTCTTCCTTCAAAATAATTCATATCAGACAAAAGCAATTAATATACAAATAAACAGAATGAAATGCAAAGCTCACAGCAAACTTGCCTATTAATCTCTAGCTTTGTTTTCAGTAGGCATCTTGAGGATAAATGCAGTGTGACTATTCATTTGAATACCCTTTGTGGGTTATATCTTTGAAGATTTTAATTCTGGATTTCGCACATTGTCTAGATTGAACTCATTATTGTTTAGAACAACAGGTTTTAGAATGTTAATCCTGCTCTGAATAAACTGAGTAATAAAACACCCTCGCAAGTGTCGTTAAGAAAGTCAGCTCGGCCGACAATGCCTTTCCTCACTGAAGGAGAGCTCATCACATTTCCAGAAGGCCTGGTTATAAGAATCCACTGTCAGCTACTCCATGGAGTAGCAAAGGCAGCTCCATGGACCATGGAGGAAAGTTTGGAATCAGTTAATCTCAGAGTACAGTGTAGACATGGTACTCCACTCTAACCTGGTGATTTGTTCAGACTTTTAAATAGTTGACTTTTAAAATATTCAAAGATACTAGAAGGGATGCTAGTTATTAGCATTTGGGCTTTGATTAATTCTAGAGTATAAGTTAGGTGAAATTCCAGTGGACCAGGAGAACTGAGCCTGAACTGCATCACCCCTTTGAACAGCACATACTTCAGGATTTTCTGCTTTCAGCCATCTGCATCTCCTCCATTAATCTGCAGTAGCCTCCTGTTTGCTGTTTTCTTTCTGCTCAGAGGCTACTCTAGGCCACCAGGTTGACGGTAGCTCAGAACGCTGTGACAGCTAAAATTTTCACACTGGCATTTCCTAACTCGTACCTCACAGATAACATATTGGCCAAAGGTTTCAGCAGTTCTGTTCACATCCTGATATTTTGCCCTCTGCTATTACACGTTTCTTCAAGCTAAAAGAGGAAGAAAATGTGACGTTGTTGCTTGTCCGGGGGCAAGCAAACATTAGGGGTCCCCATCCTAAACCCTAATCTAGCATCCACACAAGCACAGGAGTTACAGACATTTATTCAGCTTCACAGTGGGTTTAAATGTGGCCAAATTAACCTAGTTGAAGTTCCCATCTATATCACCTATTGTTAAAGGTGCCTTGTAATTCCCATTACAGCAACATTTTCAGCTTGTTTTAACTTCCATCAGAATAACTGCTTGGGCTAAAATTTTCCATGCTGAGGTTCAACTTCAGTCAAAGCATTTTACTGGAGAAAGAAAAGAGAAATTAAGAGATGTGCTTCTTCAGGAGGTCCAGGAAAACTTCACATTCCCACCTGCTTGGAATTTAATTACACAACACCACTATCTCTTGTTTCCATGGGTCCTGCCTCATTCAGTGCATAAATATGCATAGTGCTCACTTGACTGGAATATATTTGGTATTTTGTTTTATTCTTGTTATTCAGTGTGGCTTTACACTCTCTTTCTTGCAGATCATTTACCAACAGCTGAGTAGACAGAATTACTGACTTCCTCATGGGCTTTGCTACAGAGTCACAGTACAACAAAAGAAAACTGACAAAAAAATTGCACTGTGTTGCAGAGGCTGACCTTAGTAATAGACTTTGTGGAATAATAGATAATTGAACTAGACTTGAAAGCATGGCAGCAAAAGGAGAAAAGGCAGTAGCTAATTACTTTATATTACCAAAGAATATCCCTCTCTCAGTTAACGCCCAGCTCCAATTAATGGTTCAATTATATTCTAAAATAATTGGTTATATTATGCAGAAACCACGCATTTTTTTGCACCATCTTGCCTCCTCCTTCATAATATCTTTTTCCTCCCTATATCAAAATTAATTTGGGTAGAGACCCTGCAATTTTTTCTGTTCATGTTGGCCCCTGCATACATGTCAACCCCTGCTGAATTCAACAAGGCAAGATAGAGTGGAAGGAAGGGAGATCACTCTACTTATGCACTGTAGATTTAAAACCAGAGCTTAGATCTGTTTTCATCATACGTAGCTTTAAGTACCTACCAGCGGGGGATGCGTGAGAAGAAGCATGGCCATCTTTCGTAGACAAAAGAAAGGAAAGAGCACAATGAAAGATTATCCAGACATACGGGCTAACTCATCCCCAGATGGTGCTGAACTCTCTCCTTTGACCATACACATGACTTGTTGACATTGAGCTCTAATCATAAATTCATAGAATTGTTTTGGTTGGAAAAGACCATTAAGATCATCAACTGTTAACCTAACACTGCCAGTCCAGCCGCTAAACCATGTCCCTAAGCACCACATCTACATGTCTTATAAATACCTTCGGGGTGGTGACTCAAACACTTCCTGGGCAGCCTGTTCCTATGCTTGATAACCTTTTTGGGAAAGAAATTTTTCCTAATATCCAATCGAAACCTCCCCTGGTGCAACTGGAGGCCATTTCCTCTTCTCCTATCACTTGTTACTTGGGAGAAGAGACCAACACCCACCTCACCATAGCCTCCTTTCAGGTAGTTGTAGAGCGTGATAAGGTCTCCCCTCAGCCTCCTGTTCTCCAGGCTAAACAACCCCAGTTCCCTCAGCTGCTCCTCATCAGACTTGTGCTCCAGACCCTTCATCAGCTTCATTGCTTTTCTCTGGACACTCTCTAGCACCAAAATGTCCTTCTTGTAGTGAGAGGTCCAAAACTGAACACAGGACTCTAGGTGAGACCTCACCCAAGCCGAGTACAGGGGGACGATCACTGCCCTAGTCCTTCTGGCCACACTATTCCTGATGCAAGCCAGGATGCTGTTGGCCGCCTTGGCCACCTGGGCACACTGCTGGCTCGTATTCAGCTGGCTGTCAACCAACACTCCCAGGTCCTTTTCCACTGGGCACCTTTCCAGCCACCCTGCCCCAAGTCTGTAGCAGTGCCCGGGGTGGTTGTGACCGAAGTGCAGGACCTGGCAGTTGGCCTTGTTGAACCTCATACAGTTGGCCTCAGCCCATCAATCCAGGTTGATTAGACATATTAGGTGTGGTATCCATACTTAGGCAAGATCCAACCAAGCAGTAGTCAAGAAAAGCAGAAAGGCAAAGATATATTTATACTGACATGTATTTCTGCACTGTAGACGTGTACAGTCTGAATTTGTGTTCCAAACCCAGTCAGGATGCATTTGGCCATGACTGTGCTCTGCGTATCTTGGTCCTTCAGCCAGCATGCATTATCTTCATATCAATATGTCACATGAAGCACCAGGAGGTGCCATGTACCATCAGATGGCCAGCAATTCATATGAGAAAAATCACATGGTAATACTACACCAAAGTGCAGACATCTCCTCCTTGACTAAGTGTAAGGTGAAGGAATAAGCTCAAATTAAGGCTTGAACAACTATAGCTCTTTTGCTGAAAGCAAGAGCCATAACACACGAAGAGCCTGCAGAGGTCACCCCAATCCTTCTCCTCTTTCCCCATAAGACAATTTTCACAGACTGGTTTCTTGCATCTCACAGACCCATGCAGGGTCTTGCTTGCACTATAGCACTTTAAGCAGATGACTGAGCACTGGTAAAAAGGACAGCAAAGAAAAGAACAGAGCTGGAAGGCTTCATGACTCACACCACATAAGTAAAATAAAACAATTTCAGAGACACCCACCTCCTTCCATTAAAGGAGACTCCCCAACAATCCTGGAAAAAAAAACAAAACAAAGAAAAACTGGCTACGGAAAAGACAGACAGTTGTGTAATTTTACAGATCTGCACCATTCAGGCACTGGTAGAGTCTGAGGGCAGTCTCAGTGGGTTCAAGGGGAAAGAGAGGGAGAATCTTCTTGTGCAATGAGATCAGCGTGATAGCACATGTGCTTTGCAGGTCATGCTATAGCTTTGGTGTGCTTACTTGTCTCAATAAATCCATACCTTCATAGCAGCAAGGAATATAGACACTTCTGTGCTGGAAGTGTATTTGTTTTCCTACTTTCTCTACTGCTTTTAAGGCCAGAGGAGACCAAAAGTTCTGTATAACACTTGCAAGACTATTTCATCCAGTTACCCCTGTAGAGGGGTTATTACTTTGCTAATGTATTCCTCCTACACTCCATTTCCAAACTAAAAAAAAAAAACACCCTTCTGCCTAAAAGCATGTTTGCTTGTTTTCAACCCCAATTACATGAGTTGATCTATTAGAAGATATAATTACCTTCCACAGGCAATGTGGAGTCACCTTACCTCCCATGTGAGAGTAACTTCAGGGATAATTTCCCACCCTGTTAAAAACAAGTCACTCCTTTCTTGTGTACGTCTCTTTTATGGCTCTCAGCCTTGCCAGTCTGATAACATCTTCCTGTTTCTGATTTCTGTGCAAGCCCAGAAGAAAGTTGCCAGTCTTATGAACAAAGAAGAAATACATCTGAGTACTATCTCAGAATGAAGGAGACACAAAACAGCAACAAAACCCCAGAATAGAAAGCCAGCTCTTTTGCTGAACTGTTTGTTTTTGTACCCACGTGTACCATAGCTCCTAAATTGCCCATGCATCTCATCTTTCCTTGCACCTGTCTCAGCTTTCAAACCCAGCACTTCATGCAAAAGATATGCCTAACAGCATATTTGTAAGTGCTGGGAGATAAGGGGAAAAGCTGCCTCTGATGTCAGACTTGGAGTCGGGGTGTCTGCAGACTGCATTTCCCCTGTAGGAACCATCCACTGCTTGGCGTGCACCACAGGGTTCGTCATCGTTACCACACACTCCCTACAACCGTCCTTGTAAAGCAGTTCAGACGGAGGGCAATGAGCCATTTCCAGGGCGGAGGGAGGGGGATCGTGTACAGTATCTGTCTAAGGAAACAAATGGGCAGGATGTGGAATAGATCCCAAGAGAATCCTAATCAAGTCGATACCAAACAAACCCTCCATATGCTGAAGGAACATAGCACTAAACTGCTTTTGAATTTAGAAGTAGTACAATCCTTTTCTACTAATGCGCAACTAATAAGGCTACATCTTGTGTGGGTTCTGTGCTGGTTTTTGTTTTTTCCCCCACACTGCAATATTTGAAGTACTTCTTAAAAATAACAAAAGTGGGGAAATTACATTCATGGTTTTCTGTTTCAAATATTTATATGTTTTTACAAAAGTGGGGGGAGGAGTGCTGGGGTGTATATATACATGCAAATAAACATCTGGGAACTGATCAAACCATTGAATGCAGGAAAGTTTTGGCAATCAAAGAGTATGCATGCAGTTCTGGGCACAAAAGAAGAGAATACATCTTTGGTCGGAAAAGACATGAGGGAAGCAGGCAGCCAGCAAGCAAAGGAGCTGTGTTATTCAGCAAACAGTTCTCCCTGTGAAAGGGAACCTTGTTTGTCAGGTCAGACAGTTGGCACAGGGAGAAAAACAAGAGCAACAAATGCCAGAAAGGTGTTCAGGCACTGGCTTACGGAGTGGGATTTCACTCCTCACCACCACACTGTGCAGTACAGCGTCCCAGCCCCATGTAATGCAACCCTGCTGGGGCAGAGAGCTCTCCCTCTCTCATCCACCCAGTGCTGCCCTGGGCCTGCAGGCCACAGAACCCAAACCTTGTTTGTAAGAGCCCACAGCCCTCTCTCCACTTGTGTAAAGCAGCTGAAAACCATGAGAGGTGTATCTGCACTAGTTAGATCCATGGAGCGAGTGTCTTGGTTTGCAGCTGCTGACACGGCTACCTGGCTGGAAAGCTTTTTTCTGGTGGGTATCTGCTACCTACAGGCTTGTGCAGCTGGAGAAGGAGGTAGTGTTCAGTGGCAAACAAGCCAAGTGTAGCTGTCTTACATCAAATGTGTGCACGAGTGCATGAGGTCTGTGACGGGTGAGCTCCATTGGTGGAAACTGCAGTACCACCCCGGCCCAAGGCAAAGAGAGGGGTCAGAGGCAGCAACAAGAGCCTGGGTCAGCACCTCAGCAAGGAAGACTCGGAACAGCTGGTGAGAGAGAGGCACTTTTTGCCACAATTCAGAACATCCCTGATATCACCAAGTAAGCAACGTGCAGTCTACACCCCAAAGAGGTACCTAGCAATGGCTGACTTCTACCTCTAGAGACATGCTCTTTATAACCATCCTTGCTGAAACTGAAGAAAGCTCATTCAAGATGCTTTCCATCTGTTGTGGTCTCGACTATCTTAATAGCAATGGCTAATACCTGGAGCCTATCATCATGGAATATTGAATTTTATTTTAATTCTATTTTCAGTCTTGGCACTGCTGAGAGGTAAAAAACCTGAGCAATCCGTGAAAAGATTTCAAGGGAATTTCTTCTGGCATACAGATGTTAAATCTTTTGCTGAGGTGAGGTGCATAAGGATCTGGTCATTTGTGATAAAAAGCAGGTGGTTCTTGTTCATTTCCAAAACACAGACCAGCTTCCAACAAAATCAATCTACTTCAAACAATGCAACATCCTTTCTCAATTAAACAAAGTGCATATTTCATGATAGCATCTGGCAGGTGCAGTATTACGAATGACTACCACATTTGTTTTTGCTAGAAACCTTACTCATGCCACAAAAGGAATTGTTTTGTTAGCTTCTTTGAAGACAAGCTGATTTCACAGAATCACAGAATGGTTTGGGCTGGAAGTGACCTAAAAGCTCATTTAGTTCCAACCTCCCTGCCATGGGCAGGGACACCCTCCACCAGACCAGGTTGCCCAAAGCCCCATCCAACCTGGCCTTGAACACTGCCAGGGAGGGGGCAGCCACAGCTTCTCTGGGCAACCTGTGCCAGTGCCTCACCACCCTCACAGGGAAGAATTTCTTCCTAACATCCAATCTAAATCCCCCCTCTTAGTTTATACCCATTACCCCTTGTCCTCTGACTATACTCCCTAATAAACAGCCCCTCTCCAGCTTTCCTGTAGGCCGCTTTAGTTATTGGAAGGCCGCGATCAGGTCTCCC
>VWZZ01000597.1:92589-118642 GCA_013399095.1 Psophia crepitans
ACACTATTTTTGATGCAGCCCAGGACATGGTTGGCTTTCTGGGCTGCCAGCGCACACTGCTGGCTCATGTTGAGCTTTTCATCAACCAGCACCCCCAAGTCCTTCTCCTCAGGCCCACTCACAATCCGTTCTCCACCCAGCCTGCAGTTGTGCTTGGGATTGCACCAATCCATGTGAAGGACCTTGCACTTGGCCTTGTTGAACTTCATGCAGTTTGCACAGGCCCAGCTCTCAAGCCTGTCAAGGTCCCTCTGGATGGCAACCCTTCCCTTGAGCGTGTCAACCGCATCACACAGCTTGGTGTCGTTGGCAAACTTGCTGAGGGTGCACTCAATCCCACTGTCCATGTCACCAACAAATATGTTAAACAGTGCCAGTCCCAGTACCGCCCCCTGAGGGACGCCACTCGTCACTGATGTCCACTTGGACATCGAGCTGTTGACCACAACTCTCTGAATGAGGCCATCTGTATCATGTTGCCCTTAGGACACTCGAAATACCACTTTTGCAGGGAAATCTTCTTTTATCTTCTTTTATCAAACAGGGGAAAAGATATATAGATAGAGAGAGAGAGAGATAGAGAGAGAGATAGACAGACAGACAGGCAGACAGATACTTGAATGTTCTGATCCAGGCAATATTTAATGCTGGTGCCAATAGATTTGGAAAGGCAAACAAACAAAGATATGTGCCAGATAGTAACTAAAAGGAGCCAATTTTTCAACCAGATGTCTGTTTTTTCAATTGTAATAAAAAGGCACTTTCAGACCAGCAACATGCTGCACAGCAAAGGCGGTAAATCTGACAGTGCATGAACTTGCACACACTTCAATGGGAGAGTGGGGCTTTTCAGCAGGTTTCTGGTCCCAATGTGAATTGATATTCAATGAAAATTGCTTCTGATTGTTTGGCATGTGCCTCAATGATTCTGTAATCATTGATTCTGTAAATAATTTTATTCTCTGACTTTCTGTTATAATAATAGACATTTTCCCCAGCTTTATTTGAGGTTATTATGCTGATGGACCACAAGGATTTTTGATCTATCCAACTTTAAGAATCGGAAAAAAAATAGGATTAGTAAATGCACGTGCAGTTGAATATTTAAATTAAAAACACAGAGCTCTCTCCTCACTTGAAATCTGATTTTTTTCCTCACACAGTACTCTTAGCAACACACCTTGCATAGAATCATAGAATCATAGAATCCCTAAGGTTGGAAAGGACCTCTGAGATCATCAAGTCCAACCGTCAATCTAACACCACCATGCCTACTAGACCATGTCCTGGAGCGCCGCATCTATGCGATTTTTGAACATCTCCAGGGACGACGATTCAACCACCTCTCTGGGCAGCCTGTTCCAATGCCTCACTACTCCTTCCATGAAGAAGTTTTTCCTAATATCCAATCTGAACCTGCCCTGACGCTACTTGAAGCCATTCCCTCTCATTCTGTTGCTTGCTACTTGGAGAAGAGACCAACACCCTCCTCACTACAACCTCCTTTCAAGTAGTTGTAGAGAGCAATCAGGTCTCCCCTGAGCCTCCTCTTCTCCAGGCTAAACAGCCCCAGTTCCCTCAGTCGCTCCCCATAAGATTTGTTTTCCAGTCCCTTCACCAGTTTTGTTGCCCTTCTCTGGACACGCTCCAGCAGCTCAATGTCCTTCTTATAATGAGGGGCCCAAAACTGGACACAATACTCGAGGTAAGGCCTCACCAGAGCTGAGTACAGGGGGACTATCACTGCCCTACCCCTGCTGGCCATGCCATTCCTGATGCAGGCCAGGATGCCATTGGCTTTCTTGGCCACCTGGGCACATTGCTGGCTCATGTTCAGCCAGCTGTCAACCAGAACCCCCGGGTCCTTCTCTGCCAGGCAGCTCTCCAGCCACTGGAGAGAGTGGCTCATGCTCTCCGGCATGAGATCTCTAGCTAACAGTATCTACCAGCCAGAGATTCATTCCTTATGCTATTTCATTTTCTCAGCTTTTTTAAGAACAACAGACCTTGATGCATGCTTACCTCACCTTAACACACACTTTCTCACCACGAGGAAGTTACTGACATCTTACTCCACCACTAACTTAGGTTCAGTGGTTAAAAGGTTGGTATGTTATTGTCACACTTTCATGACAACATGGGGGTTTGTGTTCATTGCACCATGCTCTAAGCTTGGTGAAGAGGAGACCTTTAATGCAGTGCATACAACAGGTCTGTGTGAGGGGAACCCACATCTGGCAGCTCATGCAGTTTGTACTCCCAGGCTCTGGAGCGCACCCTCAGACACACAGGTCTCACACCACAGCCATGGCCCTTTGGGCCTCAGCAGCAGGGCAGGACACCTCTAACACTCCCTCATGTGGTGGTACCCCATACGCACCTTCAACGACAAGGAAAGCCCTGAGTTTGCTCTCAGCAGTATCCATCTGTGGAAGTAAAGGACCTGCAATTAAACTCTTACCACCATTTCTCCTAAGGAAGCTCCCAGCTGCAGAAGCTGGGTGCCTCCTCTCACATCAGCTTTCCTCACTCTCAGCTGTCTATCTGGGCTCCCCGTCCTCCGGCAGTTTGCAAATCGTTGTGCAGCAGGAGAGTGCTAAGAGCTGCTTTGTGCCAGTGGTTACAGAGACATAGGAAAAGCACAACTCCAGCAGAGTCATTACAACCCTTTCATTTGCCATAAGCGCTCCAGCTGTGCAACGAACTACCGGTATGCACAAGAGCAATTTCCCCTAAAAAGCACACCATGGCTGGGAGACCTAAAACTTTAAAATATCTGTCTTGCAGTGCAGCATGATAGAAGTTAATTTGTGTTTTCAAAAAGGCTTTTGTAAAAGGTGAGTCGTCTGTTGGAAACCCCAATAGATTAGAATGCAGGCTGGCTTTGCTACGAATGAGAGAGGTACATTCTTTTATTTGTATTTCCTTTAGGAAGCCCTAAGATTGGAGCTTCAGGAAGAAAGCAAGCATCTACTTAATTTCTCTGCTCTCCTGACTCGCAGAATAGTTTTCTTTTATTGTCCTACTTTCTTTGGGGACTTTTTGTCTTGAGTGTTTCTGTGAGGCTGTTACTAAGAGCCTGAATGACTGTTATACATGATTACAGGGATTGTACAGATTTGATCAGAACTTGAGTCCATGAGAAATTTGAAATTTTACATTAACAGCCTTAAACCCAGGGAATTTCTGAGGCTTGGATAAAAGTACCTAAAATTCACTGAGCGTTCCAGTTCCTCAACTTTCTGCCACAGTCCATTAGATAACACCAACACATGTGTTCATCCAGATTCCAGAAAGCACTAGTGTTCAAAACGATACCTACTTCTCGCTAGAGAAGCCAAAAATTGGAAATCTCTTTCACCAACTGCATCATTCCTATGTATGGTCTTAATCAGAAGAGGAATCTTATTTAGGAGTCTTATTTGCCATCCAGAGGGACCTGGACAAGGTCAAGAAGTGGGACCGTGTGAACCTCATGAGGTTCAACAAGTCCAAGTGCAAGGTCCTGCACCTGGTTCGGGGCAACCCGCAGCATCAATACAGGCTGGAGGACGAAGGGACTGAGAGCAGCCCTGAGGAGAAGTACTTCGGGGTACTGGTAGTTGAAAAGCTGTACATGAGCCAGCAAGGTGCGCTCACAGCCCAGAAAGCCAACTGTAACTTGGTCTGCATCAAAAGAGGCATGACCAGCAGGTCGAGTGAGGCGATTCTGCTCCTTTACTCGACTCTCATGAGACCCCACCTGGAGTACTGCATCTGGTTCTGGGGCCCCCAATATAAGAAGAACATGGAGCTGTTGGAGTGAGTCCACAGGAGGGCTACGAAGATGATCAGAGGGCTGGAGCACCTCTCCTATGAGGACAGGCTAAAGGAGCTGGGGTTGTTCAGTCTGGAGAAGAGAAGGCTCCAGGGAGACCCAATTTCAGCCTTTCAGTACTTTAAGAGCGCTTTTAAGAAAGATGGGGACAAACTTTTTAGTAGGGCCTGTTGCAATAGAACAAGGGGGAATGGATTTAAACTTGAAGATGGTAGATTTAGATTAGATGTTAGGAAGAAATTCTTTCCTGTGAGGGTGGTGAGGCACTGGAACAGGTTGCTCAGAGAGGTTGTAGATACGTCATCTCTAGAAACATCAGGCTAGATGGGGCTCTGAGCAATCTGATCTAGCTGAAGATGTCCCTGCTCATTGCAGGGAGTTTGGACTAGATGCCTTTTAAATGTCCTTTCCAACCCAAACTATTCTATGATTCTATGATTTATACCTGGAACATGAGACTGGAAGTAAAGAGTCAGGACTACACTGGTTAAATGGTTACTGCTCTCCCACTTATGTCTTTTTAATTCCTTCCGTGAATTACAGAATACAGTCCTGACTGCCTCGGATCTCAGGAACACATGAATTACATATACAAATGTGGCAGTGAACTAAAATAACCTTTAGGTCAATCTTTCATGTGGACCTGTGGAGGAGCTTTATTCAGTTTTGCAAAAACACTGTGTTAACCGTGGATGGCTAGTGAGGTTTGGCTAAGTAAAATGTTGTCAAGCAGCATACAAAGGAAAGAAAAAGAAATTATAGAATAGTTTGGGTTGGAATGGACCTTCAAAGATCATCTAGTCCAATTCCCTGCCATGGACAGGGACATCTCTCACTAGATCACATTGCTCAGAGCTGCCCTAATCTTGAACAGTTCCAATGATAGGGCACCCACAACTTCTCTGGGCAAACTATTCCAGTGTCTCACCACCCTGACCACAAAAAATTTCTTCCTTATATTCCAATCTAAATCTACCCTCTTTCAGTTTAAAACCATTGTGCCTTGTCCTGTCATTACAGACATATACAAAAAGTCTCTCTCCATCTTTCCTGTAAGCCACCTTTATATATTGGAAGGCTGCAATAAGATAGATCCAGTTTTGGTCTTGGGCACCTGGACTCAGAATCAAAACTGGTATTTAACACAAATGTTGGAAACAGGAGCTCTAGTCTTTATTTACTTGCTCTTCTCTAAGTAGGAAATGCCTGCTTAAGGAGCTGGGGGAGGGGAGAGTTTAAGACATTCTACATGAGCCCTGTGGAGTGCAGACAGAATCACAGTCATATCACCATATGTTAATGCATATACCGAGTACTTTTTTTCAACAATTTTCTATTGCAGCGAGTGAAAAACTGATTTGGCTGTGATTTGCATTGTGCCAACGTTAGATATTAGTCTGTGTTAGATCAAAATCAATGCTGTCAGTGAAGTATCCATTCCTTTCATTACTCTGAATAGCATTTTGTCCTAATACATTGAGTCATTGCAGTACACGCAATAAAAATCAGTAAATACTTCTGGTTTATTTCAGGGTATAAACAACCCTTAATTCATCCCCTCTTCATAGAAGGGTGGGACCAAACAGAACAAATTTGGATGGCTTTATTTAGCACAACTGCTATATTTTATCTAGGAATAAAGAAAATGGGTTATTTTGGGGAGAAGAAAGATGAACAGGACTAGGAGAGATGGAGGAGGCAGAACAGCACAGTGGGCTTTTGCCCCTTTGGGTATCTGCCAAGAGAGAACAGGTCAACCCATCTGAATGTTGTCATCAGGAATGAGGTGACAGCTGCCAGCAGGTCCCCGACTGAATGGATTGAAAGAGCAGATGTGACAAAGGGGGAGTGGTAGTGCCCCAGCTAGAACAGAAAAGAGACTGATCTGTACTTTCTGTGTCATCCAACAGCATAAATTTTCTGCTTTAGATCATGCCTAATGTGCTACACACACCATAGTTGTCTGGGTAGCCTCGATAGCAAATTAGGTTGACAAACACATCTGTTATCAATAAACTTCCAAGATTTTAAGAAGTTCCCAGTCTTTGCTAAGGCAACTATCTTGCGTCCACTTAACAGATTGCAACCAGTCACACACCCTTGGGGAAAGCAGATCATCAGACCAGAGTCTGCCCTGTGGATCAAAGAGGAGCAGATGTGCCCTCATTGGGTGAGGAATACTGAATGACTGACTCACAGATCAAAGGCTGCTCAGTGCTTAATAGTCACATTAGTGCCTTCTAATATCAGAGATAACCCAGAAAACCTCAACTCTCTGACTGATTAGCCTGCTCGTCCCAGAAAATTTCTTGCTTCAGTCCCTTGCTCCCCAGTGGTTAGTTTAGTCTTGATGTAGGGCACAACAGCTGGCAGTTCCTGGATGGAAGAAAATGTTCCAAGCACTGCTCTGTCTCATGTAGACCTTGGCTATTTCTCAAAATTACGGTACAATATGCTACTTCTCACGTGAAAAGACAAAACAGCTTGATGTTAATAACAACTTGATGAAATACGCGATAGAAAAGGCATAGGAACACTAAAGCTGTGGAAACATTTTGCACTTCTCTCAATCAAGTACGTGTCTTGCTCCTCCTCACCTCCCAGATTTCTCCCAGAGTCCAGGCTAGCTCACCAGAGATGTGAGAAACTTCAGCGCTTTCTGCACAGTTTGTACAAAATCTTTATCTCACCCTATATTTCCTATGGTGGCTTCAGGCTCCAAGTAAATGGGCATGAGGAGAGTCAGAGGAAAGTCCTACAGCCCATCAGGGGCTTCACACATAACTTCATAGGGGAGCAGGGGCCAGGCACCCCAGAAAGTCAAACCAGTTGGAATAGTTCTGACAAAAAAAATGTCCTGGAAAATGTTTTTCTTTGAAAGCTGAAATGCTTAGCACGGTGGGTTCCAGATTCAGCAAAACCAGCACTGGGAGAGGGTTTCTAAGGCTTTGAACTGGAATATAGATCAGAGGGACTGCAGAAAGGAAGCCAGGTTGAAAAACCTGATCCTGCCAAGACAAAAAGGGACGTTTTCCACATATCCATTTCACAAAAAACATTCTTAAGGATTTGGTTTTCCTTCAGTGCGGAAAAACTTCACAACCTCAGAATCTATCACAGCCTCAGAAGCTGTCACAAAAACTGCATAAGCAGTCATGAAACATAAATTGTTCCATGGCCAGCTTTACTTGCAAGCCTTTAAACAGCCATGGGCTGAAGTTTCAGTTTGCAAAGGTGCACAAAAGTCAGCAAGTGTCTTGCACATTGAGATTTCATATGATGCATCTAATACATCTAGATCTACACTACTTCTCTTGGGAAATCTGAAATTAAAGCACTTTCTGGGAGAGCCAGGTGGTTTTCGGAGTCTTTCTGAGCCACCATGGAAGAGTGCTTAACCCATAACAAATTAGAGCAAGGCACATAACTCCCACTGCAGCTGCAGTAAATTCCATGTGCAGTGCTGGGTTGCAGAACTCTGCCCCTACAGTAAGGAAAAGCAACACATTTAGTGATTCACGTGTTGACAGGTAACAGCTGAACAGCTGCAAGCCCTGTTAATACTATAGCCATGATCAGGAAATTATTTCCATGTTGGGAGGACAGACACAGAGCTGAAACAAGAGCTTCAATCGTTTCCAGTGTTAAAACTTTTTTTTTCCTTTTATAACTCTCACTCTCTTGATGTTGCTTGGGGGTTTTGCTTTGTTTCTAAATCTTGTCAATTGTACATTTACTTACAAGTGACAATCAAAATGAAGAAACATGCATTTGACTTTACATCTCTGTTGACTCAGGTGGTTTTGGTTTCCATGGAATTTGTGTCCTCTAGCTTTGTTAAGCATGTGAAGTTACAGCTTTGAAAGCAAACAGTTTATTTTAAATGTGTATGTTGATAGCAGCCCTAAGTGAATTACACCTGCCTGCCAAGTTCCAATGCATGATAAAACATACTACAAAAGTTTCCTGGATTTTGGGGGCAACTGGGTAGCAAAACCAAAGATGCGATTAAAAGCATTTAATCTTGCTTTTGTAGATTAGCATTTTCAAAGTCCTGTTACCATGCTTTTATAATGAGCTCACACTAAAATTTAAGGATGCATTTTGGTGGTGACTGGATACCTATTAAGTACTCCTTATTTCAGACGCAAGTCAACTGTGCTTAGAAACAAAACTTTATGAAGCGTCTCTACTAATTTTCGTAATCAACTACCTAATGCATATTACAGAATGAATGAAAATTAAAGTCCAGAGGGGGACATCAGGCAGGGATATATTCAAGTTTCTCTGACTCACTCCAGACTAGGAGCCTGAGCAGACAGGGAAAGCAGGCAAAATACTCCTGAAAAGTTATTTTCACTGTACGGCCTACAGGTCTTTGAACACTATGGGTGTTTTTCACCTCCTGGACTCATGTGTTATGTGAGAATCTCAGTACAAAAGGGGAGTTTCTTCTCTGTCATGATTGCAGAGGCAACCTAAAGGTTCAAAACCCAAAGTTCAAAGAGAAGAAAAACCTAAATGTAATGGCTTTTTCCTTTTAAATTTAATCAAAGTAGAAAATTATGTTGGTGTTTGTCCAGCAGTCAGAAAAGACTCAACATCATTATATGCTAGATC
Source organism: Psophia crepitans (assembly GCA_013399095.1). Lineage (NCBI taxonomy): Eukaryota > Metazoa > Chordata > Aves > Gruiformes > Psophiidae > Psophia > Psophia crepitans. The sequence goes on from VWZZ01000597.1 coordinate 101,027, forward strand.
ATTAACACAAAAAAAGAAAAATTACAACTTTTTAGAAATCTATAGTAACAGAGCAAATCAACTTAATTTCCTTTGTCTTTCTAATTTACCTCCCTCTATGTTTCCAGATTTTTATATGCTAGGAAAAAATCCATTGTTAATATGCTTTGACAAAGTTCTGCAGCCAAAAGGTTGTTTGAATTAATCTTTGAATTCACTTGTTAGATTTCACCTGCAATATTCAACCCATGGTCTGGGGAGGTAGAGGACATGGTCCTCAGGCAATGCAGAGGTGAATGCAGGTCTGCAAAACAGAGTCAGGTACTATTATTCATAAAGCTAACGCACAGCATATTTCATTTGGTCCCATAGAACTTGCAACAGCTAGACAAAAATCTTTGTTGTAATTTATTTCACACATATATCTTCCCAAGATTAGGAAGCACAGAAATGCAGCACAGTATGACTGAGCACTGAATAATTCACTTGAAAGTGAGTTGTACAATCTTTTCTTAATCACTGGTTACCACCAGTTAATGTCTGGTTTGTTGTTCCTTTTAATAGCCTGTAAGCATTAGCTTCTGGTATCATTTTAGTAAGATTTTTTTTATTTTTTGGTAAAGAGCATCCGGAGGCTAAAGTATGTTAAGAGCAAATGAAATAATTCTTTAAATAAAAAGACTCAGCAGACACTTGTCAGAATGAGCTTCACTAAGTGTCAAGCGACTTGAATATCCCTGCCAGAAAAGCTGTGCTGGGTGGGCTGTATTGGCTCACCACAGCTGTGAGACAGTAGTCTTACAACCCTTCCTAGAGGATGAGACCTCATCCGTCATAACAAAATGGCAAACACAACAAGAGTAAGGCCAACCTTCCAGTAGCACGAGCATCTTGCAGTAACCTGGTCTCTCTCCAAACGATACCAACACTCAGAAACAAAGCTCTTTGCCTTTCTCCTTCTGGCTGTGCTATTTCTCACAGGCACATTCGTGCCAGCAGGCTGCCTTTCAGGCAGCTTCAAGGCCAGGGGCAGCTTCTCCCCCTTGGAGAGCTGTGCTCCCCTGCACCCTCAGGGATGTCCAGGCACAGAGCGTCGCACAGCCGGAGAGGTGCAGGTGTAAAGCAAGATTCCCATGAGCAGGAGGTGGCCTCCCTGGGTTAGGAGCACAGGCATGGCACTGCACTAACACGCCAACAGCTCGCTGAGGAGCTGGGCTGATGTCCCCGCACAGCAGGGCGCTGCCACTACACTGCGCACACACACAAGCTTGGGGCTCTCAGACACACTGACGGCCCCATGATAAATTCAGAGCTTCCACATGTTCTCCAACCCCTCCAACCAGGGAACAGCAACAATGTCATGGAATTTATATGACTAGTCCCAGCTGGAGAACTGAGCCCAAATTTCGAATGCAACATATTGAATATTTGCAGCAAACTTTCTAGGACCAGTTCATCAGTGGAAAGCAGAAAGGGAAGAAAGTCCCAGAAATATTTATCAAATGCTTTCCAGCATGAGTACCAAGAAATCATGAGATGTTTTTGAGTAGAAAATGAAGGGAAAATGATCAAATTCTGCTCCAGAAACTATCTTCTGCTCGCTCTCTGATGTAGTTTCAGAGGAACTTGCTGAATAAAAAGCACTCCATATGACATATCATCTCTTGTTCAGCTGCATATTTGTTTTCCACTTGGGACTTTCCTTACCTGCTGGAAGAAGTCCACAAATGGGCAAAGAGCCCAAGCAAAATCCAACATAAAGAGTTTTCTCCAAAAACTAGAAAAGAAGCGTTGAAAACATGGATCATGAATGGGTGAGTTTTTTCACTGTCCAGCCACTAGAGAGGACAAGAGACCCTCAGCCAGAGCAATACATGAATAAACAAGCAGAAGGCAGTCTACTGTGTATGTGATCCATTTTAATGAAACTGTTTTTATGAGAGCTCTTGGAAGGGCAGAATGGAAAATACAGAGACTATATAGAAATGCTTTACTTGAAAAGTAAGTACCTGCCCACAACCTTCAGACTGTCCTCCTCAGTGACACAGCTTTAACTTTTAAATGTGCAAGCCAGGGAAGCATAAAGACTCTTGAGTTTTGTTCAGTTTGTTTTGGGTTTTGGTTTGGTTTTTTTTTTTAAAGGAAAGAAAAAGAAAGAAAAGGGCCTGCCTTGCTATTCTGCAGACAGAATGCTCCTGGGAGCAGAGTGCGATAATTAAATTCACACTAAAGCTCAATTTTCTAGGTGGAGGAAGCTCTGCATTTTCCTCAGACAAGAAAAACTATAATTGGTTTGCCTCCTTCTCCCAAGTACTTTCCTCCAATTCAAGCAATAAAAGAAATTAATACAACGTGATAGGATGATATTTTGGTTTAACAACAAAAACATACATTTATTCCCAAGAATAATCTTACCATTGTCATGAAAATTGCAGTTCACATTCTGTCTTCTGCAGTGATTGTGTTTACAGACATGCACAGCTAACTAGGTCTGGTCATGCTGGAAGTTGTAGCAGAAGAGCACTGGATAGCCTTGAAAACACAAAATTTTGAGGAAAATTCTGGAAAATGTAGTAATATGAAATTGAAGTACAAATAGTCACAGTTAATAAAACTGTAGCCATGTGAAAACATTTAACTCCTTAATTTCACAGTAGGAAACAGAGCTCAAAATATGTAAAATGCATTCTGAGAACGAGGAAACATCAGAGATGTAAATGAAAAATCAGTAACTCTTGAGTTACCTTCAGTTTAGGGTGAAAATTTTCAGATCACAAGACTTCGTCCCTTGCCCCCAAAAATGTTGCTATTCACAAATCCCACTCTTGCCAGACAATCTCCCAATAGCAGCTGGATGGCCAAGTGCAATTTTGAAAATGCCCACACATGAAGCAGCAGAACTCACCCTCTGTATGGCGCAAGCCACTTATTTCCCTTCTTAGCAGCTTCTTTGAAGACAGTTATTTGGGTTTTCCTAAATCTCCTCTTTCTGTACAGTAGGCTTCAGGACTGCAAAATACTTTGCAAATTCTCCATTGCATTGAACTATTTACTACAGAATGCAATCTCAACAAAACCAAAAATCTGGGTGTTTCAGCTTCCCATTTCTTCAGTGAGATTTTCATGTTTTTGATTCCTGGCAGTTTTGCCTTCAGATCTCTTCTTCTCCCTTGGTACCCATCCTAGTCTGAAACGCACCATTGCACATCCACTTGAGTACAGTGTCCTGTTTAAAAATCCAAAGGACATCCTTACTGTTGAAGCTTTTAGGGGGAGAGGTCAGTCTAAAAAATATTATTAAGAGTGGAAAAAAAAAGAAAATAAAGCTTGTATGAGGGAAAGGATAATTCTTTTTAACTGAAAACAAATTAATTAGAGGAATACTTCTGGGAGGAGATGACTGGATTTACAGTATGTGCATGCGCACTAGGCTAGTGCTCAACATAAAGCTGCCAGCTGCCTTATCTGAAACGCTATAGCAGGCTGACAGATTCCACAATAGCAAGTAGAGGTAATATTGATAGTCTTAACAACCACCTTGGTGCGAATAATTACTTTAATGCTAGGTACTGAATGCTGAGAGACATTGTTTAGACAGTCTGGGAAGTAAACCGTATTTGAAAAGGCAGACCAGCATCTCAGCTCTGACTTCCCTGACTTCTTATTGGCTGTTACTCTTTTTTCCTCCATGATTAACACTGTCTACAACACAGAGATTTAAGACTCTTTCAAAGCTCTACTGTTCTACCCACAAGTATGAAGCTCAATAGTTGCTGGATTTTTTTGGCATGCTTGGTGAAGAGAGTTTAATATCTGATAACACGAAGTGTTCAGGGTGCTTGCACTGATAAATTGCATTAGGCAGACTAGCACCTTGACAACTCCTTTGAAAACATGTGAGAACCATGCAAAATTCAAAAAGGACCGTGAGAACACAAGATATTAAGATGGGGTTGATTTCCACTGTTTTTGTAACCAAAATACGTGCTACAAAGCTCTAAAAATCAGGAGCTACAAAAATGCAAAGCAAATTGACAAGGGAAAAGACAAACAGAACATCCAAATTGACTTTTACATTCAGACATCCCAAGTGCAACTTGGAAATCAATAGTGTTCTTATTTCATTTTAGACAGAAAAGTTACTGAAGATGAAAAGCCTAGTGAAAATAAACAAATCCCGACACAAAACCTGCCTAAGTCTTCTTTGCTGCTTTATTCCACTGCAACTAACATATTATTATCTTCCACATCTATTAAACTCTACTTATGTTTTTTCTTTCTTTGAATCCCTTCACTTCTAACAACATATTCTCTCCATTTTCAGAGCATCTCACTTTTCCGTTCCAAAGTTACCATACACCCACCACTTCATACAGAGCAGGAACTATAAAGTGTAACCAAATGCTAATAATATTCCTTGTCAACAGAGTGATCAGCACACTTCTCTCATACTGAGGTTTGTAAGGGTCAGGATAAAAATGAATTGCTTTCAATACTTTTAATATTCCTTTCGATAGAAGAAGTTTCTTTAGAATTTGTAACTAGCAGGAACTCTGATTATCCTCATCAAAGTGAATCTATTAAAATTAAATATCAGCCTGTCCATTAAAATCAGTGTATTGATTACTTTTATACAGTTTTTTAAAAATTGTTCAGGATTCTACAAATGCCAAGCAGGAAGATACCCTCCAACAGTCTAGTTCTGCAAAATTTTTCACAGATGAGCAAGCACTACTGAAATCAGTTCCTGCTGGAGCACCACTGCAAGAGGACACTGAGACCCTGGAGAACCAGGACACAGTGATGGTCTTAGGGGAATCAGTAACACGATTTTTTTACTTGTCTCCATAGTCAGAATAGGATGTTGTAAATTCTTATTGTCCTTAGAATATTAGAATATTTACATCAATAGAATGCTATCCTTCCTCGATTGCATTTCCCTTTGGTTTTGCGCCAAGAAACTGATTGGCGGTTCCTTCGTAGTCTTTGAAAGGAGACAGTGAGCAGAAAACAGAGACATGGACACTTCTGAGTCTGTATAATAGCAGTGAAGGGGCTCTGTGGGTGACACATGCTACAAATGTCGAGAGCCCTTCATATCCAGGCATGGGAATATTTGCAGCCAAGCCCTAGCCCACTGTAGGAGTTTTTTTCTAAGAGGAGGCCCCAGCTTTCTATTCATCTAATGCTACCAATGACAGGGAAGGCTAAACCCAACTCTGAACTCCCATCAGACCCCCTCCTAAAAAGCCCACCAGCTCCAGGAGGGTTGAAGTACACCAGTGTGTCAGGAAACATCAAGCCCTTCACAGTGAAGCTGAGCAGACTTCCCAGTAAGCCCAGGAAGTATATTGGCAAGCATAAATCCAAAGCAGGCACCCGCACGCATCTTCTCATATTAAAGCCAAAGGGCAGAGAGTTTTCACGTGCTGACCGTCCTAGAGGACCCCAGGTCCCTGTCCTTCTCATTTGCCCTCATTTGTAAACAAGCTAACTGGATAGAGGAAAGTTGCTCTCACTATTTAACAACAGATTTGCATATGGTTTCCTTCTTTTGTTTTACTTATCCAATGTGTGCTGTGTTTGGAGCTATAAAACACTGGCTGGCAAAGGCCTACAAAAATGAAGACTCGCCACCCTGTAAGCAGGCTGGGCTGCACTGTCAGCAGGAGAGCTGCGTGAGCTGCCTTTCCCCTGCCCTCCCATCTGTACATATGGCTCTGAACATACTCGTAGGGCTAACTGGATAAACCCAAGATCCTTTCACAGAGATGGTTATTTTTTTCCTACTTACCATTCTCCCCTTGTGCATTATGGACAGAACTTCCTTTTCAACATCCAGGTACTAATGGAAAACTATCTCTCCTTGAGTCCCCCCGCTATGTAAACTCCCATATGCATTACTCCTGTGGGCAAGCAGCTGGCGAAGCAGCTTCCCACACCTTCTCCCTGGCAATCCTCTCTGCCCTGTGCATGCACTGCTTGAATGTAGAAGACACAGAGAGCCCAGGAGTCCTCGCCAGCACCCAGTTACTCCCACAACAGGGAGACTGGCAGAGCCTCAATCACAGGAAATTATCTGTCCCAGAGTTTACTGCGTTACAGAGACAGCTTTTACATTCTTCCTCTTCTGCAGTTGCATCTTGTAAAAAGGAAGAAAAAAAATACATCCCAAACAAGGAGTGTTACCGCTTAGAGCTGGCTACCCCTTTCCAACAACTGCTGGCTACCAGTTGTCAGTGCCTAACCCCAGGCCCATTTCAGCAACAGCCACTTGGACAAAAGCATGTATGTGCCAGCAGTACAAAGTGTTCAGGGCAGGTTCATCCTGTGCTTTTGGATCTGACAAGAATCTGAGCATTTAGTCAAGTAAAACAGGATTTGAGGCCAATACTGGGTCCAGTCTTAAGTTCCTTGCCAGGTCAGAGATCCCATGCTGCATAATTGCCAGTCTCCTACTCTATGCACTGGTCCTGCCTTTACGCAGGAAAAGAGAGAGTGTAGGTGTTCCCTCCTATGGATATGGGCTTGTTCTCCAGCTCAAAGTCACTTGACCAGAGGCCAACAGTTTCATTTTATTTTAAGCAGGAAGCAAACAGAACAGAAGGACTGAAAACAGTGACAGCTTTTTGAGGAGGTGGAGTAGAAAAAATGCTGGGAGTCTTTTTAATCAAAGGTCAAAAAGGTCCTTTAAAATGGCTAAATCTGATGCCTAGCATAATACAGAACCTGAAATTTCACCCTGCAATTCCTGACTAAGCTATGACTTCTCTTAGAGGAGATTCCAGTCCACCCTTATTTGCATGAATGTTCCTAGGATAACGCCACAGCAGATTAAATGTGTTCAGCCTGCCAAAGAAAGGGAGCTTTTTGTGTACAGCACTGAGCACTGCTTTTCCCCTGCCAGTGTGGAGATAACATAATACTTTTCTGTCTCCTACAAACATACTTACCAGTGTGCCCAGCTGCATTTTTTAGCTCCTATTATTAATTTTGTCTGGACCCAATGACATCAGCATGCTTAAACAGTCCTGAGAGGATGGGCAGGATGAGTGAGGAAGCACTGTTCCTTATCGATTTGACAGAGAGGCTTTACCAGAGACAAGGCATACTAATGCTAAATATAAGAACAAATAATCTAGGTAATTGCAAAAGAGTGAAGGTGAAAGCAAGCAAGTCAGGCAATTTATTAAAACTGATCACAGATGAAAAGCGAGAGTTTGCCCATTTAGCCACAGCATCCTTGCAATGGGAACTTGTACTTAATTTACATGTGAATAGTGTTACGGTCTTATTGCCGATGCTCAGGTCAGCCATGAAATACTGAAATCAGTTGTAACTAATACACATTTATCACAGCCAGCTGTTACTAATGGCTTGCCAGATGTTGCTAGCAGAGCTTAATCTGTATAAGAAGACAATTATAATAAATACATCAACACAGTGCAGGTGTAGTGCCTGTCATGTCGTGCATGGGATGCAGTCCTGTGGCAGTTCAGGCCATCGGCTTCCTGTACAGATGCGAGCTCAAACTGAAGATTGAGAAATGAGGTTGCCACTTCTTTTGTACCTGCACAAGTAACACCTAGTGTGGGTCATTATATGTTTCCTTGCTCTTTATGAAGGTGTATAAATGAGATTATCTCTATTTTAGAAGAGATGACTGATTCTCTGAAAACCTTACATGACAGCACAACAGCAAGTCTTTTTGTTCCCCATTTACCAAGCCTCAAAGCTTGTCTGGGACCCTCAGACAAAGCTCTCTTTAGGGTCCCTATACGTACACAAAAATGAGAAATGTGGCGAGACCACTACCTCTTGTTATGTAGCAGTCCACAGAAAGTACAGATGACATTACCTTTCTTATTTCAACATTAGCAGAGGTGTCAAGAGAGTGAATGTCTTATTGCATTACTGTAACACCCTTATCCAGGCCACCTTCTCAGTGAGTGTGTGTGCAGGTAAATCCTTCTCGCCGTCCACTGAGAGAGGCAGCCTGCGGCTGGAGAAAGCAGTGCTTTTTCCACTTCGCTTTGGTGCTGCTGATCATTTCAGATTCCTCCAGGAAAGCAGATTTACAAACTTACTCCTCTCTTGGGTTTCAGGGGGAAACAGCTGGTCCGGGACTATCTCCAGCAGCCAAACACATCAGGCAGAAGGAAATGCTTGCTCTGCTACTGCTCCCTGTTGCCTGCTTGAGGAAGCATCAGATAAAAATGTCTGATGCAGCTTCATGCATTGGCCTTCCAGAATGAAATGCCAGCCGCACAAGCTGGAGGAGTAACAGCCCCAAAATAAAGGGTTTAGTCAACATTTCAGAGCTCAGTATCCAATGGTGTCGTGGTTTTACTCCAGCCATTGGCTGGGCACCACATAAACGCTCGCTCAGTCCCCCTCATTGGAAAAGGGGGAGAGAATCGGAAGAGCGAAAGTGAGAAAACTCGTGGGTTCAGGTACAAGAATTTAATAAGTGAAGCAAAAGCCGTGTGCACAAGCAAAGCAAAACAAGGAATTAATTCACCGCTCCCCATGGCAGGCAGGAGTTCAGCCATCCCCAGGACAGCAGGGCTCCGTCACGCGTAATGGTTACTTGGGAAGACAAACACCATCACTCCGAATGCCGCTGCCCCCCCTTCTTCTTCCTCCCAAGCCCCTTATAAACCGAGCATGACGTCATATGGTGTGGAATACCCCTTTTGTCAGTTTGGGTCAGGTGTTCTGTCTGTCCCCTCCCAACTTCTTGTGCACCCCTCACCATCCCACCGGCGGGGCGGTGTGAGAAGCCGAAAAAGTCCTTGGCTCTGTGTAAACATCGCTCAACAACAGCAAAAACATTTCCACTATCACCGCTGCTTCCAGCGCAAATCCAAAACACAGCCCCATACTGACTTTCTTGAAGAAAATTAACTGTCTCTCAGCTGAAACCAGGACAAATGGGAAAAAAAAAAATTGTTTGTATACAGATAAGAAAGAGGTTCCTGTGCACCTCCCCCACTCTTCCTGAACACATATTCTTTGTTTTGTTTTCCATGTATCTCAGGTCCTCATTATTCATTTCACACATGACTCCCACATATTCTGTGTAGATGGGAAAAAATGTGCATTTGTTAACACAAATAAGGTCCATATTGGGATATATAGGAAGTGTGAAAGTCAGAGGCAAACTCAAAATCTTAATCCAGTCCTTACAAAAATTGTAATAATACTGATAAAACTTCCCAAAGTGACAAGGCCAGAGTAAACTGACAGATTTTCCACTTTTCTGCCCACAGGTTCTGTCTGGGTAACTCTCAGCCACACTGACCCTTCCACAATATTGCAAAGGTCTTCTTTTCTAAAGCTTCTGTTATAGCATCATCCTAGATGTGACTGAAAGTTACATTGAGACACAAGCTATGAGGCATTTTAGTGACAAATAGTTTATTTAATGAACAAATTATGCTTTAAATGTCCTAGCTTAAAACCTGTACGCTTGGGTCAAACTAGGTAAATATTTTTCAAATAATTTTTTAAAACTTTTTCCCAAGGCAGGAAATATAGCTTTTATATACAGAAACAGTATTATATTTGTGGGTTAGATTAATGAAGAAATGCAGGTGGCATTCCCTAGAGAGTTAGTAAGAGTTAAGACCATTCTTACCTCTCTCACACCCTTCCTCACTCCCAACACCCATGGTAGGTATGAGGCTTAAAGGACAGCCCAAGTTCAAATCCTGTCTTTGCCTTACTCAAAGGCAAATCCAAGACTCCTCACCCCATGTAATGGCCAAATCTGTGTAGCATAAAAAGAGGAACATGTTTTATGAATGGCACCTGCCTTTGCTCCTCCCTGCCTTATGACTCCATCATTTTTCTGCAGTGTGTTATAAAACCAAACTATCACTATTTTTAGGCCGTCAGAACAATTTGTTGAATCCTATTTTTAATTGCCAGATATTCTGAAAAGAATCCCATCCAAATCAATCTGAGGACATTTTTCATTTTTCTGTTCAGCAACCAATCTGAAAGGCAGTTGTTTACAAAACCATACCGTGAAGGCAAATGAGGATGCTTTTTCAAAGTCTGAAAAGAACTAATCGGATTGCTTCTGCATACTAGCCATTAAAAGAGAGAACTGCTTTGAAATTTTGATTTTTGCCAAGAAGTTCTTTGTGTCCATCTTGTTCATTGCTGGCTAATTACCACCTTTGCAGACAATCTACATGGTTAGATCTCCTTGGAAACTAGCAAGGCTAGGGAAAAAAAATAAGCCTAAGACTCTGTGTTTGAACTCAGAAATCATTTTATAGCAGTGAAGTGAGGCCAAATAACCTCTGATGTCAACATATCACAGTATTTACATGAACAACAAAGTTATCCTACCAGAATAGAGGTAGAATATCTTTCCCAGCATCTGTCCACTTCTTATGAACCCTCCCATTTATCTCACAGGACACGTCAATGACTTCTAAAAGAGAAACATGTATGTTATGCAGTTGGGAGAATATAAGAAGAAAAGTGCTCTACCATAGCATGATAGAAGGAGCACATAAGTCCATTCCCCACATACTACTCTGCAACCCTACCTCCTGCATTAGCCCTCTTAGAGGAAACATCCCTACCTCATCCTTTCAAAGCCTGTTTGAAGACCTCTTGTCTGTGCGCTTGCCAAACACCTTTCAAACTTCCTGATACTGTCCAACTCCACAGCCTCCCAGGAACAGCAAGCTCCTGAAGCCACTACCTGCTGTTAAAGGAATACTTTCATGTAACTGCTTTAAAATTAATCTCCTGCTAGTTGTGTGAGATCCATGGTATCGTGGAATTCTCCCTTCTCCATCTCCATGGCATCCCTCTCAGCTTTCACCCTTTTCACACTGAAGAGTCCAGTCTTTTCTTACCATCTCTTTGCAGGTTCAGGGACCCATCCACCCCTTTGACTCCCCGTCTCTGTTACCTTCTCCAGTTCTTCCATGACCTCCTGAGGTCCAGGGGCCATGCATGCACATACGATGTTACCTGATTTTAGAAGGTGGCTCCTGGCTCTGAGAACAAATGGAACTGTGATTACCATCTTTTTGCTCTTGGGCCTCAGCTCTTTGCTGTGAAGTAAGGAGTATTAAGACATTAAAATTCATCTTAGCCATCCATGGGATGCCAGGGCAGTTGTGCAGTTAACTCTATCCTCATAGCAGATACATGCAAGTCCTGAGGCATCCAGCACCAGCTGAGACCCCCGATGAGAGTCATGGAGTTGAGTAAGACTTAGGGCAAATCACTGAAAGGATGACAGCTATGAGGGTACAGAACTTGCACAACTCCCCTGACATCCCATGGATGGCCAGAGTGACCTGTTTTTCTTTGTCCCATCATAATTCATCCCATCACCATTTGGCTTGGACAAAGAAAAGGAAGCTACAGCTAAAGTATCCTTTATGTTGCCTTTGTGGCTGTTTTGCCACCAGAAGTGAAAGGATTGAGACAAAGATACTCTGTAACATCACAAATGAATCTCATCCTGTGCACAAACCTAGACAAGTCTGAATACTGCAAACCTTCTTTCCCAACACCTTCCCAAATACAAAACCAATCCCTTATCTCCGTTACTGCAGTGCCTCCTTCTGCCTTTCTCCCCAGCTCTGTTTCTACCTGCCTAAACATGCCCATATCAGTGCCCAGATAGTTCACTCTCTCTGCCTACCATCTCCCCAGATCTCTGACATCACAGGATGCTAATTTCTTCCCCACATACCCATGTCCTGTGATGCTCCCACTTCGACACGCACACCAGAACAGCACAACTAGACCTCTAGGGAAGGCCTTTTAAAGCTTCTGTCATTTCATTAAAAATGAATCCATGTGCACTTCTGTCATTTGACGTGCTCTGATCTGGAAGCCCCCTTTTTCAACTGCTGTCCTTACTGAGAAAGCCTGGATATCTACAAAGCCACTAGTCACATCCTTTAGACCAGCCAGGTGGTCCCACAGTGCTTGAGCTGCTGGGGGACTCAGGCACCAGGGTGCGCAGCTGAAATGCTGTATCATTCCTGGCAAAGCGTTACCCTTCTGTCACTTGCCTCAGCCACACAGAGCTTTACTGTGAAAAAGGAGTTAAAGTTTGAATTCTGAAACTGGTACTGAAAACTCCGAGACTTTAATATTTCATAGACAAAATACTACATTTTTGAAAGCCTGAAATTGAATGTCTTTTCCTTCATAAAATATTTTGGAATAGGGCTTGGAGTTAGTTTTAAACAGAAGAAAACCAGAAACCTACCCAATACACAAGCTAATTTGTTTGCAAATGTTCCACCCTTACTTCATGCACAGAAATCCTCTTTGAAGCTGCCAAGCTCTATTTTTACCATCTCGGTTTTCCATTTAATTTTACTTTTGGATGCACAAGAAGTGTGTTCTTGTTAGCAGTCTCTTCATTTATCAAAAGCTCTCCTCCATGGGCTCAATACTTTTGTTTACCTCACAGGAGCTGTTTTGTCTTTAAAAGGTCAGATCTTTTTTCAACTATTTCTTTAGGTGAATCCAACTGCATGTACCTGACTAAAAAAAGACATAGAATTCACATTTTATTCCAGTGTATTTATTGTTTCGCATAGTAGCTCTAACAAGAGCAATATGTATTTCTGATGTCTATGAGCAAATCCCTGAAAGATAGCTCATACATTTCAGAGGTAGATCTTCTCCCTGTACAAATCAGGAGATATGTGAAAAGCAGAACTACTCTTTTCTCTCAAGACTTCTAAAGGCTATGAAAGCTTTGAATTATTTGTGCTCATGCTGAGCTTTGATAGCTCCAGTAAAGATAGATGGGCTTTGCTAGCTGAAGACTAATGTACCATCTAAAATGTCAATTATTCAAAAAACATAATACCAGTTCAGTCTGTTGTGGTAAGATCCATACATACTGTAGACAGAAAATTTAAATTCATACTAGTGCTTTATTTTTGTGTTAAACTCCACATTCAGCCACCCAGTATCAAATGCCATCAAGACTCCTTAACAGATTTACAGAAACTGGATGCTGCAATCTAGACAGCTGGGATAACATGAGCCTGGCACCATCAAGCCTTTCTACTCTTTCCGAAAGGTTCCAGTTACCTCTCAAAGTGCCTTATTTTTAGAGAAGAAACTGGTGATCTAGTGACTCGTGCATGGGACAATTCTGGTAAATGATGGATTATTTTCAGGAAGACAAGAAAGAAAACATAGGAAAAAATAAGACCAAACAAAAAACCCCCAACATTTACATACTTGTTAACAAAGTAAGAAAAAAAAAAACAAACACAGGAAACCCTGACCTCATGCAAAAAAGGCATGACAAAGTCTTTCATATAATCCCTCCATATTGAGGATATTTAATCCTTTTGAACAACTTTGTTTCCTATACCTGGGCAAAATTTTGCTGTGAAAAAGGAGTTAAAGCTTGAATTCTGAAACTGTTACTGAAACCTCCGAGACTTTAGTATTTCATAGACAAAATACTACAGTTTTGAAAGCCCGAAATTGAAAGTCTTTTCCTTCATAAAATATTTTGGAAAATCTGTTGGTCAAATTGAATCCAATTTACAAAACATTTCAGTGCTTACAATTCTTTCTTGCTACCTGTTTCTCTGTTGAAAAGGATAATAGCAATTATAGCAATTATGGCAATTTCACAGCAACTTCTTTGATTCTTTTTTTCAAACAAGTTTTATAGACCTATTTACTTTATTATGTAGCTTAAGTTAAATAACATAGTAATTGCTAGTTTAGACAGCATTTAATTGTTTATTTCAAGACAAAACGTTGCTATTTGTTGACATGGAAACTTTTATTATGGTTTTGACTTACATTTTCAGTCATGTTGGGTCTGGCATTGTACTTTCCTGAACACAGCTTTTAACAAATTCATATGTAGATGGGTGTAAAATCCTTTATAGCTTCATTGCAGAAAGGGTATATGGTTTTCATTCAAATTAAACAAAGGTAAGAAAAAATCTGGGTTGAAATCAAACATATGTTCATTCAATCTTTTGTTCTGATTCAACTAAATAACTTAATTTAAAAAAAAAAAAAAAAGCATGAGCTGAGTTAGTTTTATTTTCTTGCACTTAATTTGCTTTGTAGACAAACCCACAGACTCTGACCTGAACAAACCTGTTGCTGAATGTGGAAGTTCTTCTGTCGAATGTGAACATCAGGCAGATCCAGCCTGTGGCTGCACTCTTACTGCCTGAAAATAAAAGCACCCAGCCCTTCAGGCTCTACACAAAGCAGGAGCAAGGGTTTTTTTGAAGATACTTCACAGGGACATTGAGCGGAGCAGCTATTTGAAAAAATATTTGACTGCAGCTTTGGGAGCAGCAGTGCTCATGAAAAAGAAACATTTCTTGTGGCTCCCTCTTATGTAGATTCCTTGGCATCTGACAGTGTGGTTTACTCAGTCTGTTTTCATGACACTGGTAGGAATTTAGTATTTCTGAGACCTCCACACACTGTCAAATGCTGCTACGCCTACCTTTCAGAATCTAACTGAAGATCTGAAAGAAATCTAAAAGCCTAAATACCAGCCAAAGTTTCAAAAGCGATTGGGGGAAGGCCAGACAGAGTGATGGATAAGGCTCATTTCCTTAGGAAACATGGCTAAAGTACTATTCTGCACTTTCCATTTCCAGGTTATCAAAATACCACAACCTGAAACTAAACATTGACCCAGCTGAAATTATGGAGTTTTTTAAAAAAATCTTTTTCTTAATGTCTTTTTAAATGTCACTTCCAGCCTTATTTCTGAGTTATTTTTTTCTCTGCAGTCTATAAACTGCACAGAGTAGAAATGGGAAGTCAGTAGCAAGAAACTAGGTCTTTGTATTTCACTGTGACTTCTTTTGGCAGGGAAAAGGGATGAAGCTAGTGATAGCCTAATTATTTAGCTTAAAGAAAGCCGCCAGAATCCCAGTATCAACTGCAGCAAGAAATGGAAGAGGAGGGGGATGGAAAGAACATGGCAGCTGTTCAGATAAACTAAGTATATCGTAAGAGGCGTAACTGCCTGGTCTCTGAGACAACATTATTTGCAAGGCAACATTTGGCTGCAAGAGTTCAATTTTGCATTTTAGGCCAAAGGAACAATGTCACTCACCTCAGCTGACAGAAATGCATCCACTAAGTCACCACCATGAGAGACAGCAGCAATTACAGAAATGTTGTTTCACCAGCAGCTATAAGAAAAAAAAACGAATAATTTTTCTTCTCAAGTGTGAAAAAAAATTAAAATCCTGCCTGGTTTTTGTAAGGGAGGAGCACCTTGCTTTTCTGAAATGCATTGCTTAGAATCAAAAGCCACCAAAATCCTTCTTTGACTGCAAAGAAGTTACCAAGAAAGAAATTTCCATTGGCACATTTTTAAAAAAAAAAAAAAAAAAAAAAAAGTTCTTGGCTGTTTCAATTTTCCCAATCTTTCCAGCCCCTTCTGCAACTTTGTACAACTGTAATAGCAGAAGGAAAAACAATATTCTTAGGTAATGTCTGTGACCTGGGGACACTCTGTTTAGGGTGCAGCTAGATGTAAACTGGAGGGGAGAATATAATTTAAGGGAGGAAGTTTCTGGCATTTTTTCATTCTCCTTTTGAGAATTGGGAGGTAGGAGGAATCAGGTGTCTGTACTTCAAAGTTACTCGGTTCTCTGTAGCCCATATTTTTTGAAAAAGCAGACACAGCAAGTGACAGTTCTTTCTAGCTCAAACACCTCTTCTTTACCAATGGCATTCAAATTGTTCACCCAAAGCCTTGCTATATTAAGAAGATGCTGGTGGGCAGAATCAGCTGCAAAGTAGCAGTCAGTTGTGTGTGTGTCTATGTGTGTGCTACTTCATGTCATCATGCACACATACACACTACTCAGAGTACCAATGCCAGGTGGTTTCTCAAGTGAACGATCGTCTTGACCTAAGAAAAGTTTACTCAGTGTAGGTGATGTTTTGCAAAGAAAAAATAAACACCCTCAAAGTCATCTCAGATCCCCTAACTCTAAGCTGATCGTGTCCGTGATCTATATCAAGTGTCTTCTGCCCATTTCTGTAGGAAAGTACTAGAAGCTCTTGTGCTTGGTCTGCAGGCTTATTTCATTACATAAGTTATTGGCTTCAGTTGACTGTTACAGCATATTGATTGAATCAAGGCCTTCCTTTCTGACAAAAATATTCTTCTCCATTCTTCCTAAGCCTTATATTTATGATAGTTCACTGATCAAAGCAAAGCAAGCTGTCAGAGTATGTCTATGCAGCAGTCAAGGTGGTTCCAACACCTGCCCAAGGAGCTCTATGAATATTCAGGCATAAAGCTGTCTCAAGGTTGTTCAGCAATGCAGGTAAAAAATGTATTTGGCTATTTCAAGGATGAAGATTCATATAAAGCCATTCTTACTTCAGGAAGGGGAGGTAAAAAGGACAGGAATAGAGTTGGGATAGAAAATATCAAGGAGAGAGAAGAACTGGCTTCTCTCGTCAACATGAAAATGGGATAACTGGTGGTATCAACTCCTGTGAGGGTCTATTTCTCACCTCTCTAGTGACCTAATTGGATGGATAGACTTTGAGAAGGGCAACAGCTGCCTGCCTTCATTTCTACACTTTTCCCCTACTGGAATATGCACCAGGCCAATCACCTATCTGACTACAACTACAATGCTAAATAAAACCATGCCAGGAATTATTCTGCAAGCTTGAGAGCAAGTGGTACAGGAGGTGTCCATGCCAATGCTGCAGACCACTTGACCCTAAGTCTTGTGTGGACTTTGTGTATCCTTGGTTTAAGGTATAATTACTATACTGACAGTGATTTTTTTCTACACCAAATTATATCTGAAATAACAACATCTGTGTTGCAGACTAAGGTTATACCATGCTTGATGCAGAGGTGGCATGAGGGCCTGTGGAGATGTCTGAGGGAGCAAAGCCTGCTGAGACTGTGTTGGTAGATGAAAGTGAAAGAAGCCAAACCTGATGTAAACTCATCCATGCTGTCTAATGGGAGCAGCCCCTGGCACATACTGTCTCCCAAACCATTCCCACGTATTGTCTCCGAGCACTAGTTGGCCTGGGCCAAAGCCCAGACAGGTAGCTTGCTAACATTTAGCAGTACAGGCAATCAGCATTGGACAGGGCAGCCAAGCTCCAATTTACACTTCAGCTTCCAGAAACGACGAGGAGCACTCCCCAGATATCACTGACATTACAGGTGCAGAATTACATGTGTCAGGATTATCTATACGAAATGTTCAGCTGATAGCTAATTTTTGTTTCTGGAGTTTTCAGTTGGGAAAGCTTTAATAGGAAAAAATAATGAGAAGAAGGAACTGATTCTTCCCATCTCTTCTCACAAAATTTAAGAATACTCTTTTTCTGTGTAATCGTTAAGGAAAGTAAGTGGAAAAAAAAGAATTTATTCAGTCCTCACACAAATTCCCTGGAAGACTGATCTGTAAATCAGCAGCCCAGATGCAAAAGAGAAACTGCAGAGAAGATGAAGTCATACTCTTCTCAGAGGTGCACAGGGGAAAACAAGGAACAACAGGCACAAGCTGCTGTGAGGGAAATTCCAATAGGATGAAAAGAAGGCAAGGCAAGGCAAGGCAAAAGAAAAAAGGGAAGGGAAGGGAAGGG
>VWZZ01000597.1:119130-144105 GCA_013399095.1 Psophia crepitans
GAAGAGAAGAGAAGAGAAGAGAAGAGAAGAGAAGAGAAGAGAAGAGAAGAGAAGAGAAGAGAAGAGAAGAGAAGAGAAGAGAAGAGAAGAGAAGAGAAGAGAAGAGAAGAGAAGAGAAGAGAAGAGAAGAGAAGAGAAGAGAAGAGAAGAGAAGAGAAGAGAAGAGAAGAGAAGAGAAGAGAAGAGAAGAGAAGAGAAGAGAAGAGAAGAGAAGAGAAGAGAAGAGAAGAGAAGAGAAGAGAAGAGAAGAGAAGAGAAGAGAAGAGAAGAGAAGAGAAGAGAAGAGAAGAGAAGAGAAGAGAAGAGAAGAGAAGAGAAGAGAAGAGAAGAGAAGAGAAGAGAAGAGAAGAGAAGAGAAGAGAAGAGAAGAGAAGAGAAGAGAAGAGAAGAGAAGAGAAGAGAAGAGAAGAGAAGAGAAGAGAAGAGAAGAGAAGAGAAGAGAAGAGAAGAGAAGAGAAGAGAAGAGAAGAGAAGAGAAGAGAAGAGAAGAGAAGAGAAGAGAAGAGAAGAGAAGAGAAGAGAAGAGAAGAGAAGAGAAGAGAAGAGAAGAGAAGAGAAGAGAAGAGAAGAGAAGAGAAGAGAAGAGAAGAGAAGAGAAGAGAAGAGAAGAGAAGAGAAGAAGAGAGAAGAGAAGAGAAGAGAAGAGAAGAGAAGAGAAGAGAAGAAAAAGTCACTAATGTGAGAGGTGCAGCACCAGAACAGGGCCAAGAGAGGCTGTGGAAACTCCCATCCTTGGCCCTCAGCAGCATAATCTAACTATGAATTTGGTCCTGTGTTGATCAGGGACTTGGTCAAGAGAACTTTAGAGGTCCCTTCTGACCCAAAATATTCTATGATTTTAAGCAGGTTTAAAATTTATTTATTTATTTATTTGTAGCAGTTGGAACATGTAAACACAAGCAGTCTGAAACTGCTAACACTCAGGTCAGTGTACTTCCTTCATGTTTTCTCCTTTTCCTGGTTCACCCCACAGAGATGTAAAGTTGAGTTCTTAGTAAATCTCTGAGTAAATAGTGCAGCTGACAAGTAAAAATTTTGTCACTGGTACATGTGATAGTGACTGGCAGAAATATCTGGACTTGAGTAACTGCAAAAAGAAATCTCTCAGGGCGCACGTCAGACAATGTTGTTACAGCAACTGAGGGAAACACACCTGATGCAGAGGCATCAGAAGGAAAGCATGTGGCCAGTATTTGCAGCTATTAAAGCCTGCCAGAATTGTGAATCGTTAATGATCCCTATTATCCCTACTACAGCAGTTGTCAGTAGTTTTCCCACATGGAAATACTAGACATGAGCAAAGGTCAGACGTTGCCAGCTGGCAAGACTCAGGGAGGGACACCTGGGCTGTCTCTGCCACTGACCTTGTTCCACTGCTTGCAGCAGCAGTGACAAGACTACGCATCTTCCAAGTGCAAAAAATTTATCCTTTCTATCTTTCTCACCTTCTCAGAAGAAATAAAGCTTCTGAGGAGGCTGTTTTCCGCATTGGTTGTAGATAGGACAAGAGCACTATAGCAAAGGAGAGTGAGGTCTCTTTTTTTTTTTCAAAAGAGATGGAGTACCTCTCTGACTTCCTTATGGGTTGCTATGAGCAATTGCATGCAAGACTCTCTGATTTTAATACCAGCATTACACACTTATCATGGCTGGGAGTCTTCATTCTGCCTTACTGGTAGTCTTCCATTGTCTAGTATTCCCTTGGTAGGCCATGATTTTCGGACTGCTCCCTCCATCACGTTGAGCTTAGTCTCCATTGTTCAACATTCTCTGAAATTGCATGGGACACCTATTTGCCTCCCTTTTGTAGCTCTATGTCTTTGTCATTTTGACTTTCTTATTTATTACCTGCCTAAGGTGAAAACATCTTTGCTGTTGCCTTCATGATGAGAGCAAGAGAACAAAAGTGGGGAGGTTGAACATGAAGAGGTAGTGAACACTAGGCAATGGTGATAGACCGTCTGCCATAAAGGATAAGAAGGAGTTGTTAATTTAACATATTTAACATAAAGCTTGTAACAGAGATTACTCGTACATCAAGGGAAATATGACGAATAAGAACATAGCACAAGCCAGAGCACAAGTTCAATATTAGCAATAGCCCACACATGTGTTGAGTCTGCTCAACAGAACAGCATCTAGACTGCACAGAACTGGGCCCCCAAAAACACTCTGGACATTGGTCCCAGTCACCACATGCGTAAGGAGGTCAATGGCCAGCATGTGTGCTGACATCAAAACAATAGGTTTATTTGTGTAAATTCACGGGATTTCAGGAGAATCCTTACCTGTTCTGAACCTCTAGCTCAACCTTTTCTGGAAGCCAAAAGTCTTGTAAAAATCATTTGTAACTAGACTACTCAGACAGGAGCAGAGATAGATACGTGACAGCAAACTCCATATTCCAGAAATCTGTTTTTGATGCCAAGCATTTGCACTAGAGGTGGCTCTGATTCAACACTGGCTCCAAGCACTCAGACTTCAGGTAGTAAACAAGTTTCATAATCCAATTTGGGATCCCCAGCCTAATGAAAGGCAGAAGATGTTGATAATCAACTGTCTCCACACATCTTTGCAGGTCCAGAATATGTAGCCTTTATACACTGTCCTGTAACAAAGCTGAGGCTGTTTGGCTTCCCTGTGCTTCAGATGAAGCTAAATTTAGCAAAGCAAGTGTAAAAACAGCATTCTGGAGCCTTTAATTGTAAATTCTGTAATAAAATTGGTTAGAATCCAAGATGAAAAGCAGCAAGGTCAAATGACTACCGAAAATGGAGTCATGTGGTTTTTTTAAAATTCACTTATCAGCTTCATTTTCCGTCCTCCATAATAAAAAGGCCAAGAATCAGAAATGAATGGAAATGTTTGTACTGCATAGAGGCAAAGTGTTACTCAGGCTGATTTTTTGCAGCTGTGCAGGCTTCAAAGAAATTAAAATAGTAGAATGTTATTTTTATCAAGTTGGATTAGAAGGCAATGATGAAGCAGGTAGTGTGAAAAAAGACAGGTATCATCCTTATAGTCTCTTTCTAATCATAAATATACTTCAATTCGCATTTCTTTTCTAGTGAAAACTGCTGCTGAAATAGATTTAAATGACACGCATACTCTCTCTGAAATTATATTTATGATTCTATGAGTGCAAATAAGTAATTTTGTTCTTGAAGAAATTTGCCAAGTCAGTGTTTCAACATTTCAAAATGAGGACTAGACAATGTTCCCAGACAAGTGAATAGACAATCTTGCATTGATTTCAACAGCGCAGGACGAGGTCCTAATTCCTTTATTTTTCAGAAGAAAATCTGTGTTTTGTGATAATGACTGCTTACAATTGTTAGCTGATCATTAAAAGCTCCATTTTTTTTTTTCTGTAAACAAGACTCTTTCTCCTCATATCTAGTGATAACGCACAGTGTCCCGCAGTACAGATTACCTGGTCTCACTGAGAGTGATACAGGCTCAGTTCATCAAATAGGCAAATCCCCCTCTATTCTGAAAATATCTGTTCCTGTGCCCTCAGTGCTCATCAGACCTGAGATTTCACAAAGCTCTGAAACAGTGACTAAAACCAGTCAGAGATCAGGCAAAACATTTCAAAAGCTCCCTGTCTGCTTCCTCTCTTTGACTACTTCTTCTTGCATCACAGGCAAGAAAAGAAACCGAAAAACCCCAGACTTAGAGCAGAGTATGGAACATGGCAGAAAATGTCTTCTGCTGTGCAGTGCTGCGCCGCCTTCTCCCCATGTAAAAGCCTAACAACCTCACAAAGGCAGCGGGGAACAGAAATAGGCACCCAGTACTGCCGAATATTCCACAGATGAGTTCAATGTCAGGGAGGCTTCTGATCACAGCACGTGAGAGGTGAATACTGAAAAATGTTCACAAAAGAAAAGCTTGGATCTTACAAATGTAAACACCTGCTTAACTTAAAAGTTGCCCTTATGCTATTAGGGAAGTGAAGAATGACCTGCATGCAGAGAGAAATTGCAGTCACAATGATGTCTGCTAGGCTTTTATATATGTGCAATAAAGTCCGTGAGAACAATTTGTAGATTACTAATTGCTTTTTTGAAAATAATGAATTTCAATAAATTTGCATACAAACCATTCACAACTATGTTACAAAAGAGAAAATTAGTCTACTACATGACAGTGAAACATTCACTAAACTCTCCATATCAGTTTGTTACAAAAAACTCAGTTGTAATTTGTAATATTCTCTGTTGAAAATCCTACTTATTTGCAGGTCATCCTACAACTCTGATACAGTATATGATCAAAACAGGCAATGAGTATTTAAATTAGACAAATATGTCATTTACATACTTCCTTTTGGTTTGTATTTGTCCAGTACCATGACAAGATCTCTGAAGCGCTACCAAAGTACAAAAAAATATCACATTGTTAATGATAAATACTGCTTAGGGATTATAGTAATATGTTACATTCACATCCATGAAGGTTGTGAGAGCATCTCCTGTACAGCTCATAGTTTGTTGTTGACACTGGATTCATGTTATTCTACAGACCCTAAATAAAAGTATGTGCTTGGAAACACTGGATTATGCCTTTCGAATGCTGTTCTGGAATAGAGAAGACCAGAACACCAACACTGATTGCATCTTCACTAGAAAATAAAATGTTCCCAAGGACTGGCACCCAATTCCTTTTATGGTAAAATTCCTAGAAAAGCCCCTGGCATAGTTTTGACCAGTGCAGAACTGAGTACACACAATTCCTGGCTACATTTCAGGTGTTAGCATGGGACACAGTCTATTCCTAATAACCAGATTGTATGAGATTACCCTGTTTTGAAAACAATGAGAGTTCAATAATTCAAGTGTAAGCTGTACCACTCCATTTAGCCTCCATGCTAAAGAATAGGCCTGGGCACATTTAATTTACTAATATAGTACATACTCCTATGATGAAACATACGTGAACTATTCAGGGACTTATTTAGGAGAACTCCCTGTCATTTGCTGGAAAATGAAACAAGTTGCTGAAATCTCATACGTGCTGTATACATTTGCCTGAGGGATTCACTGAAACAAATACTTTGAACAGAATACTCTAAATTGGCCTAAATTGGCATGGTATTGCTACCTGGCCATTGTGTTCAAACAAACAGAATGTTTACTGGGAGAGGGGCAAGCATTCAGAAGTATCTTTTTTCTTCTTTTTTTTTTTTTGCAGTGCAGGTTAATAATATGTATATATTTTTGTCATGAAGAAAAATGGAGAGAGTAAAAATAGCTCTCAAGTGAGATAGATGCTATTCACTCCTCTGTTCCTGGAACCATGACAGCCATTATATAACCAAAAGGAAAATTAAATGAAATAAACAGCATAAGCTAATTGGGTTGATATCAAGTAAAAATATAATTAGTCAAAGTGTTTTGTGGCAAAGGTGTTGACAATATGTGGCTGTTCTTCTGCCTTAGTGGTGAACAAGGATCCTGCCATGTGTTTAAAACTTATTCATCAAGCATTTCCATGGAAACACATGGATGCACAGTCCTTGGATCACTTATTTCAGGAATTGCTGTTCCCAAGGTTCACTCTGGAGTGAGAACTCAGACCAGGAGAGGATGATGGGCTGTGATTCTTATCTAGAAACCTCCCCACAGGTATTCGTTGGGTCTCACAGCGGAATTTGGGTAAGGGAAAGAGTAAAAGGGCATCTTTGCTTAAAGACAAAAAGACTGAAAACTTGATGTTAAATTTTTCTCTCAGAGACTGCCTGAGAGCTGAGAAATGACAGCACTGGAAAGAGCCTGAAGAGTTTACAAAATGGCCAGATGCCCCCAGGGAGATTGAAATGTCTGAAAGAGTGTTAGAGAGATGCTATACTAAGAGGGACGGGTTAAATGCAGTCACTGGGCCTGGTTGTCCAATGCATTACATATCCAGGTGGGACTCAGCTCTGGTGTGACCTCTCAAGGCTGAGAAAAACTCTCCCATATTGGAAGGGCCAGGTCTCTGAAGCCCACATACAGCGACAGTGACAGCCCACCACCACATGCTGGGGAGCAGAGTGGCTCCTTGCTCCTGCTACACAACCCATGGCTGCTTGAGAAATTGTGCCCCTTACTTCTCTTTGTGGGTCAGCTCATGTACTGTAAAAGACAGGAAAGGATGGTTACGATGCACAAGGGGTTAATCAACACAAAGCATTTTGAAAGCATCACTAAAATTTGTTGTAAGAATAAAAGGGGCTTCATTGCTAGCAAGTACTTCTATAGGAAATAAGCACCATACGCAAAGCAGGTTAGAAGGGTGCAGAGTAGGACTGGTAGGCATCCCTGGATGGGGATGTCCCTTCAGATTTCTCCTGATACCACTAATAAAATCAGCACCTGTGTCCCCTGCCAGCCCTTTTATGGTTTTTAGCACGCTTTGCCATTTCTGGTAAGAGATGCTCAGGCACGGAGGTCTAGGACATGGTTGCCTTTAACAGCAAGGTCAAAAGGTTATGTTCTCAAAGGCAACAGAGGACACCTGCACCCTGTCCCTGTGTTCATGCCAGGCTCTAACTGAGAGAGCAAAACAAAATATTCATCCTGACTTAAAGATAATGAACCATATTAAACCAGCATTAGTAGTCTAACATACATTGCATTAAAGCCTCAAAAGCCAGAGCCTTCATAGGCTGTTCAGGAGCATTTGAGGGGGTCTGTTACTGCAGTGATGTGATAGCTCCTGTGGACTGAAATTTCCTTAGGCACAATAGAGAGTTAAGCATAAAGTGTGAAGCCTTAACTTCAAATTTTCTGGCTTTGGCTTAAATCTGCATCACAAAGTTCCTGTAATGCCTTTTTATTGTGCTTATTTCGTCATATATTACATAGCATTAATGATAATGCAAGTAGGCAAACTGTCACCAACTGGGGCAAGTTCATTCAGACCTGACTGCCTTGTGACACGACTTCCAGTGCTGCTGCTACCATCAGCCTGAATAATGCTCTCTTCTGACACAGCAGCAAACCGAAAAAGTGACACAGGATGGAACACACAGTCTTTAAACACAGAACTGCTCCCAGGTTTCCATGCTACGGGCAGCCTTGGAGCCTTTCTCTTAACACAGAAAAGGCTGTGGGGCTGAACAGAGGCCTGGCTGGCAGTGGCGCTGGCCAGAAGCACAGGCAACCAGCCTCCAACCGCTTGGGTTTTGGGTTTTTTCCTGGTATTTCAGTCACCCCTAAAACTTTACAGGGGTCTGTGATCTTTCCCCACAGGTGTAAGTCTGCGCATCTTGAAAAAGCTACAGGTGCTGTGAGACTCCACAGATAATCTGCTACGTAGCATGTATTTCTAAGAGTGAGAGACTAAAACAGCCTTTGAGCCATTACTGACCCACTAAGAACAGCCCCTTGTGCGACCCTCTCTCTGGACAAGAGCTCAGGCTTCCCTGGTAGCTCCTCCACATGAAAGGGTCTGGGTCTACTGTCCAGGGCAGTGCCGTGCAGAGACACCCCTGCCCAGGGGGTGCCAGAGACGGGACTGCTGTGTAAAGCAGGAGCTTTGATGGCTTTATGCCCCCATTTCCCAGCCAGGCAAGCGGTAGTCTGAGGCAGCTGGAGCTCAGGGAAATAAAGCACTTCCCAACCCAAGCTGCTTGCTCCCATGTCTCTGCTTGAAGGTCATCACCCACAGCAGGCCACATATGAGCCTGTACAGCAGTTACTGCAGAACATTAATGTAAACTGTGACCATTGCAGCATGCACCAACAACATACAGGTCAGTGCCCTGACTGTTCAGGAAGAGCATCTCCATAAACCAGTGGTACAACATCACATCAGTGCTGCTATATTCAGAGCCAAGCATCTAGGCAGAGACAGCAGAAGCCTTTTCCCTTCACAGCATGGCAGCAGAATGATAGCAATTAGCTAAAAGGGAGAAAATTGGGAGTTCAAGAACTGAAATTCCTGCAAGCACAAGCCCCGGACTGCAGAAGGGTTTCCAGTAACCCCACACCTCACCGGGACCTCAACCGCATGCAGAAACCATTTGATTAAACCACTCTTCTCCTCAGTAAACTCTTCTTTCTTGCCCATAAACATAATGAAGTTATTTATCTCAAAAGGCTGGGAAGACAAAAAAAAGGCAGTTACTGTCATTTCTGGGTTTTGAATTCATGTAAGACACTTGCGGGGGAACACTGTGTAGGCCCATAGAGTCAGAGAAAAAGGCACACTTAAATTAAAGGCCACAGGCATACTGAATTAAAATGAAATCATGTTCTGAAGTACTGTGTGTTTTACGTTACTGGGAGAAGGACACACAATTCCCTGTCTTAGTATCAGTGAGACATTGATTTTCTATGGAAATGTGCTTGTATTGCTCTTGGTATATATTGCATGAAAGCCTTCCTTTCCTTCAAAAAGAGTAGGATGGGTTTCTTCTCAAAAATATTGGGTTTTTTAAACTCCTTATGCTTATTTAATACTTTCCCCATAGCAATGCAATTGATAGGAAAAAAAAATAGCTCACAATTGCTCGTTTTCTCTGCTCATCTTGTTGACTGAAACCCCCAAGCGAATCCATTTCCTCATTTATATCTGCTATCTCCCAGAAGATCTTTCTTGGTGCATAAGAAACCTCATTTATTAAACTGCAAAGGGGGGTGGGGGGAAGAAAGATCTGCTTGAACACATCTTGCAGAATTTAAATATGGGTGTAGATTGGATGCCCTGATAGATAGGAAATGAGAGAGACATTTTTCCTTCAAAGTATTTCTATTTAGCAATAAATTGAAGATGCTTGGCATCATTTGACTTTTGTGTTGTGCATCTAATAGGTAAGCAAAGAACAAGGATGATAATTTTATTGATTTACAATGATTTCATGCCAGTAATACAGGAAGAAGTTGTGTATTGACTTAGAGAAATAATAAGAAAAATAATGCCTGCCTTTTTCTTGTTTGTTTGTTTTTAATGGCAGCTAACGTGCTGGAAGAAGACTCAATGGAGCAGGACATAGAGAGCCCTGTCACTATTCATCAGCCAAAGTTGCCCAAACAAGCTAGAGAGGATCTGCCAAAAAATATAAACAAAGAATTTGCCAAGAGAAAAATCCAGAGGTATGTTAGGAAAGATGGGAAATGCAACGTCCACCATGGGAATGTCAGAGAGACTTACCGTTACTTGACTGACATCTTCACTACCTTAGTCGATCTCAAGTGGAGGTTCAACCTGTTGATTTTTGTCATGGTTTACACTGTGACCTGGCTCTTCTTTGGAATGATCTGGTGGCTAATTGCCTACATGCGAGGAGATATGGATCATATAGGGGACAGCACGTGGACCCCATGCGTCAGCAACCTCAATGGGTTTGTCTCAGCCTTTTTATTCTCAATCGAGACAGAAACCACCATTGGGTATGGTTACCGGGTCATCACGGACAAGTGTCCTGAGGGAATTATTCTGCTTTTAGTGCAGTCTGTTTTAGGTTCTATCGTCAACGCTTTCATGGTTGGCTGCATGTTTGTGAAAATATCCCAACCCAAGAAGAGGGCAGAAACCTTGGTTTTTTCTACAAACGCAGTTATTTCCATGCGGGATGGAAAGCTGTGTCTGATGTTCCGAGTAGGAGACCTTAGGAATTCACACATTGTAGAGGCATCAATACGAGCCAAGTTGATCAAATCCAAACAGACAAAGGAGGGGGAATTTATACCACTCAACCAGACAGATATCAACGTAGGTTATTACACAGGGGATGATCGTCTCTTTTTGGTTTCACCACTGATCATCAGCCATGAAATTAACCAGCAGAGTCCTTTCTGGGAGATTTCCAAAGCCCAGTTGCCCAAAGAGGAGCTAGAAATTGTTGTAATCCTAGAAGGAATGGTGGAGGCAACAGGTAACATTTCTTATACTTTGTATAAGGTAAATGCTTTAATTTTAGAAAGGAAAATCAGTGGTTTTGCTTCACATTAAAGGAATCACTTCAATAGTCATTACATTTGAAAAAGGCATCACTTATCTGGTTAGCTTCAAAATTAAAAGCATGCCCAGTTTAATTGTCTGTTCCATCTTGCCTAATGGAATTAGTGTTGTTTCTGCTCTGTTTGGAAAATGGGATACCATTTCTCATTTTCTAAATTTTTCACAGCATGTCACCCAGTTATTTGTCATTCTATTGCAGGAGCAACTCAACCACTAGGACCCTGTGGGATAAAATGATTTAGAAAAAAATATTCAGTACAAAACTCTGTTTATGATTAACATGGAAACACCATAGTTCCTGCTGCTTTCAGTCTCACATGGGTAACTGCAGAATAACTGCCTCATACGTGAAATTCCTAGCCTGTCTGGATCCAGAAGGACGTGATAATGTGTTCAGTTTTCTCTTTTTGCTTGCTTGTTTGCTTGTTTTTCTTTTAACTTGTAACGTGGGGCTTGTTCTACTTTAGTTCACAAAAGATCTGTCTGGTTTTGTATTTCACTGAGGCCCCCTACACACTGCAGAAGTGTACAGAACACTTGGAAGCTGGTACATATAAATAAGGCATGTTGTGTCACCGGAGCCTGAGAGGCTGT
The DNA here is from genome assembly GCA_013399095.1 of Psophia crepitans. Classification (NCBI taxonomy): domain Eukaryota; kingdom Metazoa; phylum Chordata; class Aves; order Gruiformes; family Psophiidae; genus Psophia; species Psophia crepitans. Next base: position 129,676 of record VWZZ01000597.1, read on the forward strand.
TTGGTCATTACCTACAACTACACAGCAGAACATCAGATATCACTTGACACAGAGGAAATAGTGCTTGGAATTCACAGCAAATGGATGAGTAATGTTTCTTCTTTGCATTAAAGCCAGAGTAATAGAAGGATGCTTTCTTTAAAACTGCTGTACCTCCAGCAGTCAGGGTGCTGGTATACTTGTTTCAGGAGCGGGAGGGATTATTTTTTTTCCTGTTATTGATAGCACCAATCTCTGAAGTGAATAAATATAATCAACACAAGGGAATGGTGATTATAAAATGAAGAAAAGATGTGCTTGGGGAGGAGGAAACACTGAGCATAGTAACAGAAGAACCAGATTTGCATTTTCCCCCACTCCTGTAGCAAAAGCTAGGAAAGTTTGAAGATGCGGATCACACGTCTCTGACAGAGGTAAAACCTTTCTAACCCTGACTCATGTTTTGCAACTGGAGCCAGGAAATAAAGAGCAGTCTCTTAGTAGAACCTGTGTGTGTGTTTCACACATCTATTATGTGGTGTCAGAAGAAAACTGCATTTGTCACCATATAATAAACGTGTGAGACAAAAATGGAGCAAAAGAAAAAAATGAAAGGAACTTGGCAGAGAATTTGAAGTGGTAAATGCAAGGCTTCCAAATTTTCCAGGAAGTAGGTGGTACTGAAGAGAAATCAAGATGAAATGTTTAGTGTTTCTGATACATGCAGTAGGCACAGAGGTTTCAAACATCTGCATCACCTTCGTGTGATATGATGAGGAAATTGCGGTTTGCTAGCTGAAACCATTTTGAAATTTCTGAATTGCACCTAAACGAACTTGACATCCCAAAGAGCAGTGGATATTTTCAGGTTTACTGAACACCATGTTTTCCAGAAAAATGATTGGCAAGTAGTAGAAGTATAAAACACATCTTACTGAAAATACCTGTAAGATCATAACAGTGTACTTCTGCAGTGCATCAAATGTAGCTTTGTTGTCTTAAGCCTCATCACTCTTCATTGTTTAACCCTCCCTGCCTTACCTCATCTTCACCTCTGCACACTCGCACAGCTCTCTGGGCTCTCCTTTGCTGCTCTGATACTGACCACAGCTTCCATTCAGCCCTTATCAGCCTTCACCAGAGGCAGCTACCTCCCAGACTGCTCAGGCTGGCAAATTCTAAGTTAAAATGCTGGAAGCGTCCATGTTAACAAAAAACCTGGATGCAGTGATTTGAAAACCCACTGAAGTCACCCAGGATTAAGGTGTTACCCTGGCACTGAATAGGTAGCTACATTTACCATTTTAAGGTGTTCCATTTTGTTCTGTTTGGGTCGGCTCTCTAGCACACAGGTGCATGAGGTACAAGGGGGGGGCATCAAATAATGCTGCTTAACTATGACATCAGAAAGATTAACATTGTAATTACGAGCACAATTTCTAAAACATGTTTGTGCAGAAGTAGCCACTTGTGCTGTGCTATGCCCATATGTATTGGGTTATTTTTGTTGAAGGTGCAATCAGGCCAACTTTCCACCAAAACTAGACATTTTCTCATCTTTAATTTACAAATATTTTTCAGTTACATCCTGGTAAATATTGAAAGCAAATTTAGGCCATCATACATTCACTTTTCATTCTTACACCCAATGCAGAGTAAGAGCAGCAAAACAAGTTGCTTATAAGTTGGTCTTCAACCCTGGAGAGCAAGCAACACACTACCCATCATACCTGCCAACATTGGTCAAAGTCATGGGATATAAAAACATTAAAGCTGCAGCTAAGAAACTGTGACCTGAGCTATAGCAGTATCATCATTCAGTATTGTTGCTCATGGGTCAAAACCACCTTGAGATCATTAGCTGATGTTATTCATCAGAAAAACCACTCCCAAGTTTGACCAGTGGAAACAATCCTTTCTCTATATTCAGAACTTCCCCACTCTAACATTTATCCCTTTAATGAGAAGTAACACAGTGGAAAATGCTAACTATAAACATTTGCTACTATTTCTCTTAATTACAGATATTACTCTGGTTTAAGTTTTACTAAGCAGGTGATATCACTTAATACATATATAATACTTTCCACCTTAAGGGCTCCAAAAACATAACTGTGTGTGTAGTGTTGTGTGAAACACATGACACTGTTAGTACCAAACACAACTGTTTATGTAGTGTCATGTGAACTCTGCATTGCATGTTAGGGCAGGAAATTGAGAGTAACGCATCTTATTAAATGAAATTGAAGTAAATAACCAAAGTAAAATTTAGCTGAAAGACCAAATCAAGGACTTTCTAATTCCCCTTGGGAGCATCACCATAACTTTCTGAGATGCCAAAAAAAAGTGGGTATGTCTTTACCAAGGCAGATACCAAAATATCAGTTTAGGAATTATCACTGCACTTTGACTGTTCACATTCATTCTACCATGAAGATTACTTTGAGGGCAGAATCTTCAACAAGGCACTTTCAACAAGACACAAAGTCAGCCTGACTACTTCATACAGCATCAGCAAAAACTCAAAATAAGACTGTGTTTTTAAAATGTTTGTTGTAGATCCTTCCAATACGCAATTTTCCGTATTCATTTATAGCATTCATAAACATCCCTTTGGTTTTAAAGGATAACACTCTTGCAAAGATTTACTCTTGTGTTTTTCTTGATACTGATGTACGAGTGTCCGAAAACCCCAACCATGCTGTGAAGTACGTTAGGCTGCCATGAAGCAACTGACAAGCCTTCAAGAGCGGAGGGCGGAAGTCCAACCAAGCATCACCATATCCAAAGGACACATCTGTTACTTCCACCTTTTGCAACCCCTGTTCCATTCCCCACTATGAAAACAGCAGGTAGGAGTGCCAGTGTGACGCAAGGATCGATAGTAACTCTGCAAAACCTACAGCAACATCCACCTCAAACAGAGAAGCTGTTTCTGAGCCACTTATGCTTCTTCCAGCATTAGGCTACAGCTATGGCATTGACAGAGTAGCCCCACACTAGCAAAGGCTCCGGTCCCACGCTAAAAAGTAGGATTCTGGCATCCCTCTGTTCTTTATGGGAGAGCTGTAACACTAAATGCAAATGAACTGGAAAGAACATGACTAACATGCTGATCTCAGTTCACCAGTATTTGATATTTGCCATTCAAAAGAGTTTATATTAAAGTGACACTACTGCTTTCATATTATTTTCTGGAGACCACTTATGAAATTTGTTAGAGACTAATTCAGACATTTGTCAGGGTATGCATACTTATAGCAATGGAATTTGAGAATTTTTTTTTTCCCTTGGACCAACAAAGTAGCTTAGGCTCAAACATCCTGAACCCTCTCTGCCCTAAACAGTGGCCACAAAAGCTTGGATTTGAAGAACTTTTTTATTTGTTTTAAATTCAAATAAATCTACAATTATGAATTTTTATGATAATTTAATAACCTCTTCTTAACAATAGGCTTGAATTTTTTAAGCCTTTTTCGCCTAGTGAAATCTGTTTTTAAGAGGGGTCTTACCACCATAAGCAAACTAGTCATTTTAAACAAGACTTTCAAATATATAACTCTGATACAGGAAATAAACCAATAACAAGAACAGGAAAGTCTTTTAAATTTGGGAGGTGAAGTGGGAAAGTGAGGTGTGTTACAATGGCTAGAGAAACAGAGAGAGAGAAACTGAGAAACTCAGAGAGGAATTTACTAAAAAAAAGGAAAGAAAGAAAGAGGAGTATCCTGAACAGCCCATAGCCTTGTTGGTAATGTGGTTCCTGAATCATAAGGAACTTGGTTCAAATCCTTCCTCTAAATCATAGAATCATAGAATCACTAAGGTTGGAAAGGACCTCTGAGATCATCAAGTCCAACTGTCAACCTAACACCATCATGCCTACTAGACCATGTCCCAAAGTGCCACGTCTACATGTTTTTTCAATGTCTCCAGGGACAGTGATTCAACCACTTCTCTGGGGAGCTCAATGTCTCTCTTGTATTGAGGGACCCAAAACCGGACACAGTACTCAAGGTGCGGCCTCACCAGAGCCAAGTACAGGGGGATTGTCCCCCTGTACAATCCCCCCCTGCCCTACTCCTGCTGGCTACGCTATTCCTGATGCAGGCCAGGATGCCTTTGGCTTTCTTGGCCGCCTGGGCACACTGCTGGCCCATGTTGAGTTGGCTGTCAACCAGTACCCCCAGGTCCTTCTCTGCCAGGCAGCTCTCCAGCCACTCCGCCCCAAGCCTGTAGCGCTGCCTGGGGTTGTCGCGACCAAAGTGCAGGACCCAGCACTTGGCCTTGTTAAACCTCATACAGTTGGCCTCGGCCCATCGATCCAACCTGTCCAGATCTCTGAAGAGCCTTCCTACCCTCAAGCAGACTGACACTGCCTCCCAGTTTGGTGTCATCTGCAAACTTACTGAGGGTGCACTCTATCACCTCGTAAATTAACCCACATTAATTTACAGAAAACAGCATTTTCTAAAACAGGAAAGGAATATGAAGTTGGTCTTCATAAGACAGCAAGACCCTCACCTCAGTCTTGGTGAAGTTGTATCTGGCCAGTAGAGTGCACTAGGTGACACTAGCTATTCCCTCTGCTCCACCCCCCCACCTCACCCCCCAAAAAACCAAACAATCAAAAAAAAATTAAAAACCAAACCACATGGCAAAAAAATGCCACCAACATGAAAATCAAAACAGTACTGAAGAAAAAAATTATCTACATATTTATAACTGTCAAAAAAAAAGCAACAAAGCTAGGCAGATAACTTTATGTTTGTATGGATAATTTTACAGATAAATTTGTAATAAAATGCATTTATAATTCTGGCACATGGGCTGCTTGAGAGAAATATTTGCAGAATGGTTTATGGATACATAAACAAACACACTTGTCAGCTGTGGAAAATGTGTGTGGAAAGCAATAAAAAGTTCACATAGATGGTTATTTATATAGTAAACGATGCTATCGACTAGACAAACATTGTATAAAACTGCTCCCACTCTTCACTACGGCCCCTTTGACTGATGGATTTATTGTCTTTTGTACTTCTTCCTGATTAATTGCCATATTTACCCCCTATCCTTGCCCAATCCTAACAAATATCTCCCTTTGATATGTATGTATGTTAGCAGTTCCAACCCATGAAAACATCCCGGCAGACTTTGCTCTCTCTCCAAATAAGTCTTGCTCAGGTTACAGTTTTTCATTAGAATTTTTTACTGCTCTTCAAAGAAGATATGATTATGCTCTCAAAACACCTCTTAAGGGGATGTAGATGAAAGGAAGAAAGGAACCAGGATTTCTCACACCCAGGTGTTTCTGCAAGGCAACTGGTGAAAGTAGATCTGATTGTTGTGCTCTGGGATGTTACCAACCTACAATGACTGAAATGCAGTTTAAACACGGTTAATTATAAATGGCTTCTACTCTAAGCTGGATTATCATCATTTCAGGAATGTCAGAATGCAATGGCTCTTCAGTCTGTCTTTCTGTTTTAAGAATTTTAACATCTCCTGATGCTAGGTGCTAGACTTAGACATCCAGGTTCAGCTTCTCATATATCCCCATTTCTCTAGTGCTTGCCAGCAATCCCTTTCACTCACGTTCCTTGCTCACATTTTCATTCTGTTAATTCTAACAAAGTGTTTCATAGATATTAATTCTAACACAGAAAATTGGGGATGTTAGTCATGAGCTGGAATTCTGAATGCCAGCAAAGAAAAGAGTTCGATTTGATTGAGATGTTTCTTTCAGAAAGCTTTCTCTACAGGTAGAAAAGATCAGTCTATTTGGTGAAGGAGACTATAAGGCTCAAATGAAGCAATTACAAGTTCATAATAGTCAAAACAATACGCAAAATGGCAAGAAGTCGGGGAGCAAAGTTCATGAGAAAAGAGATATGCCGATTATGAATATTTCAACCAAAATTTTGGTGAGTCTATATCACTTTCAGGGAAGACAGGAAAAAGGGATTACACATTTTGCTTAACAGTTGCATTCTCTGAATAGTGCTGTACTACACAAACATGTTAACGAGTGTTTGATAATAGCCTATTGTCCATCTTTCATACCTTTCTCACCAGTTAGTTGCTCAGCTCTTCCCAACCACAGCTGCTCCCTCAACCATAAACGTTCAGATATAATATTCAGATTCTGGCAGTAGTTCATAGGTTAAAAAGCAAGATCCCTAAAAAACAGGTTTGAGACTCCTCTGTATTAAAAATCTCTTCCTTATAGCTAATTAGATATTACTAAATAATTCTGGTCTGAACACAAATCAGAAGAGCTTAATTTTGCACCTCATGACCTTGCAGACTGTATTAGGTCACTCTGGGCAGAGAGAAAGGGCAGTTTCCAGTTCTTTGCACACTCCTATAGACCTCTGTTGTGTTACCCCTTCCCTAGCACAGTGGCAAGCAGAGAGAGATGGCCTTTGCTCACCACTCCTCACTCGTGAGCCGACACACATTATCTATCCCTGGCAGCATTCGTGATCTTCACAGCCAGAGGAATGACCAAATCACAAAGCTGTGCTTTAACACTTGCCCTGCTGCTGTTTCCCTAGCAGAAGGGCACGTGGGAAGCTGCGCTCGCACCCTCCTCCTGGACCAGCCAAGACCTCACCAGCCACCACCAGCAGACTCCCTCTAAAACCCTGTGGTGCCAAACACTTCACAAACAGTGCTGCTTCCAGCACAGCTTCAAGCAAGTCTGTTTTCCAGCAGCTTTAGCACAGAAGCAAGGCACATGTGAAGGTGATACTGTGGAGTCCTTGGGACTCCAGGTCCAAATCAGACACTGAGGAATGACTGTGTATTATTGGATGGAGCAAGAAAGTAGAGGTTGAGCTGCACTGAGCAGTGATTTTGTTCCCTGTGCCTACGCAGTCTCCATCACAAAGATCTCCACTTTACAAAACCAAAGGGATGATTCTCTGCAAAGGGCACAGCAGCCTTTTCCAGGTCAAAGGGTTCCCCAGGCAGAATTAGCTCACTGAACATTTTTCACCTGCTTACAAAGCAGACACATGATTTCTGAACCCTACTGAGAAGTGCTGCAGGACAATGAAGTGCCTTTTACATTTCTGAGCACTCTTAAAGACAAGGGCTGTTAACCTGAGCATGCTCGGTTTGTCCACTTGGTCTTGGAATGGCGTAAATGAAAGATCAGCACTGAAACAGCTGGTTTGGAAAAGGAAAACTGTACCTATCATTTCTAATTTTAGACTTCTGCTTTTGGTCATCTGAGGTTGTTATCAACCTGGAGACAAAAGCTGCTGAGCACTTGCGATGATATCCCAGGCGCACCCTGATTTGAGTTAGGGCAGTGTCTCACCTTCAGAACTTTTGCCGAAATGAACTGATTTTTTCTTGTTGAAAGAATGTTCACTCGTGTTTGATCTCCAGATATGAAGCATACTTAACTAGCCTGCAGTTCAAAACAGTGGGAAATATTTTTGGCAAACTCTGTTCTTGCCTGCATTTCTAAAAGATCTCACTTCTCCCTTTGGGGCTTATTTACTTCCGGATGTATAATATTGTTTCCTCCTATTCTGTCTCACTGAATTGTAATGAAGGATAAACGTGTTACATTACACTCCCTGATAACAGTAAGACCTCTGAAGTTACAAATACTTACATTGGTTTCTAATGAGTGTAAGCAGATAGAGTATGCACCTTCAGCAGAATGTTTACACAAAATTGAATAGAGCAGTAACTGTAAAATTAAAAGTGACCTAAAAGATTGAAGAACAAGCAAGCAAAGCTGTTAAGTAAACCAGAAATTCAAAATCAGCATTTGACAGATTAAAAAGAGCGAGGCTATGGACAGCAGCTAACCCTGCTGGCTACATAAAGTACATGAAAAAGGCAGAGAAGACTTAGGACTATATGCTTGCTATCTTAGAAAACTGCTGCCAGCACTAAAAACTCCCGTTATGGCATAGCTTCTAGGTTTCCTGAGGCCACTACAAAAAAAGTGCTCAAGGGGTTCCAGCAAAAACAAATCACGGAGAATTGCAGTGGTGTCAGTGGTCTCAACCGTGTCATTTCAAGGAAAATCAAACACAGGTTCGGACTCGCTGATGTGCTCTGCCTGTTCTTTACCACCCTGACACTACAAAGCAGCTGAGGTCTAGTTTATCCATGTAGGCAAAATGGGTTCAGAGCGCTGCTTGTTTTTGTCCCTGAGGAGGAGCAAACTAACACGACTCTGGTGAGGCTGAGCCGGAGTCCTAGCAGCAGCGTGGGCACCGATAACAGCATACACACATGGACTGCTTGTACGGAGCAGCCACACGTTTCTCGGGGCTCCCACCTGCAGTTCCTTGCAGCATTAATCTGTGCTGCGCTCCTGGGGGGAGGCCGGCCTGCTTTTTTCACCGAGTGAGGAGGACAGGCCAGAGCGTCAACGTGAGAATATGCTACTAAAATCCCATATCCAATCTGGCATGCCCTCAGTTTACAAGTCAAATTAATTTAACAAGTCATTTAATGTTAGGTGCTAATGTCCTGGTCAGTGACCTGAACATCTACAGCTGAGTATTACGAAGTTGATTTTGATATAAAAAACATTTCCTCCTGTAACAACCTGTAACAAGCCAAGCAACCCACATCTCATTTTTCTCGCTGTACTCCACTCCTCACTTCTCCAAACTTGATGTATTGGCAGAAGAGATGGAAAGAGAGAGGATCTTCTGAGAATGATGAGGCAACGGCTGTGAAAACAAATGTGAAAGGCACAAACAGCTCATGTGATCCCCTTGTGCTCTTGCTCGCTCACTCTCTTACCTTCATTCCTGCTATCTCCAAGGGAATCAAAGAAAAAACTGTCTTCTGAAGCTTTCCAAGATTTCTGTTCTTCCTGGTTTTGACAATTTTCACTTGCTGGTATTCTGTGGAATGAAACAAACCTTTTGTTTAAAAAAATAGGATTTTAATAAATATAGGATTCTTGAATTTGAGATATTCCATTCTTGCCACTTATCCAAATACAGAAATTTGATTTAAAGAAACACTAAAAAGATGAAAGCAAAGCAAAAATGAAAGAAATTGACAAAAACAGATTTTCAATGAGTATCAGAAACCTGTTTGAGATTTCTGAGGAATGACAAAATTTTATTTAGAAATGCAATTCAGAAGGAATATTTGGATCAGCTCCACTGACATCTCAGAAATAAATAGTGGGAAAGGTAACACAAACTCTAGGGGATTTCCTGCCCGGCAAAGGACACCAGGTTCTGGGATCCCAGGGTCCTCCCAGCAGTTTAATTTTTCAAAGCCAGAAACTGTACAAATAGCTTTCCCAGACGGAATTGATCAGGAGTTGACCTCACATCCTGCACAGTAGAGGATGGCATGTCATAGTTAGGTCAGCATGAATGCAGGCCACTATCACAGCAAGAGAAGGGGGAACGGCAGCCAAGACAGTTAGTTCATGGCACTGGCCAAGTCTGAAAGGGGAGCCAAAGCCCCAGGGATTTGCCACTGAATTGATAGCTGTTACTGAACGGAGTTGGAAGAAGCCAGCGTGTCCCTGATGTCACCAAAGTGACAGTGAGAATTAAAGAGGACAAAGACAAGATGAGGAAGGAAGCTGGCAAGCACCACTGCCTACCTCTGCCCTGAGGTACAGGCTTCCCGAGAAGATGAATGGGCTCAGGTTCACACGTACAACGAGCGTTGCTGCCCACACTAAATTCATTGGAGTAAACTGAGTAAAAAGTCTCTGCAAACACAGTCCTAAGCAATTCATTAACTACAACTCTTAGCACAACTTATTAAGCAAGTGAATGATACATACCAAAATAAGTCCTTCCAGTGAATAAGGCCAACTGCATACTGGGCTGTGTTAGGAAAAGTATACCCATCAGCTTGAGGAAAGTGACTGTTCCTCTCTGCTTACCACTTGTGAGGCCACCTCCTGGGTGCTGTGTCCAGTTCAAGACTTCTCACTACAAGGCACACATGGAGTTACTGGAGCAAGTCCAGCAGGGTCACCAAGATGGTCAGAGTCTGGAGCACAAGACACACACAAGGAGAGGCAGATGGAGCTGGAACTTTTCAGCCTGAAGAAGAGACAGTACAGGGAGATATTATCGCTGTCTGAACCTACCAGTGGGAGATTACAGAGAAGATGGAGGCAGGCACATCTCAGAGAGGCAGGGTAGTAGGTCAAGAGGCAACACGTACAAGTCACAATGTAGGTAATTTTCATTGCACACTAGGGAAATTATTTTTTTTTACCATAAAGCTGGGAAGACCCTGAAACAGGGGCCCAGGGGGATAGAGGAATCACCATCCCTGGAGATATACAGAACTTGGCTGCATAAGCCCTGAGCAACACAAACTATTTGGCTGTGCTTTGTGCAGTGGGTAGGGCCAGATGACTCCACAGATCTCTTCCAGGCTAAATTAGTTAGTGATTATAAAACTCAAAAACAACCCCTCCTAGTATTTTATAGCTGTGAAGAATTGAATGGCTTTGGAAAATGAATAGCCCAGCTAACATCTTGCTTTGTTCTCCTATGTCACCATTTAAGAAATTTTATTTCACATACTTGAAAGCTGTTCTGTGGCCACTGTTCACAGAATCACAGAATCACAGAGGTTGGAAGGGACCTCGAAAGATCATCTAGTCCAACCCCCCCTGCCAAGGCAGGGCCACCTAGAGCACATCACTCAGGAACGTGTCCAGTCGGGTTTTGAATGTCTCCAGAGAAGGAGACTCCACAACCTCTCTGGGCAGCCTGTTCCAGTGCTCTGTCACCCTCACAGTGAAAAAGTTTTTCCTCATGTTAACCTGGAACCTCCTATGCTCCAACAGGTTCAACAACTGGAGACAGTAGTGCCTCAAAGAGGGGAGGCAGAACTGGGTAAGGAGCATAAGTTCATTGCTATGGGCAGGCAGGCAGTCTGTGCAACCAAGCTTTGCTCCAGGATGTCTGATGGAAGAGGAAATCTTAAATTTGTAAGGCTGCACACTGTCAGACCACTGGTCTTTGAAGAGTGATCCAAAGGTTGCACTAACTCACAGCATTCCTTACTCGTCCTGGATTTTGTCCCACTCCCCTGGCCACAGTCACATGCTTTTGCATCTTTCTGCCCCTCTAGAAAGTGAGGGAAGTTGAGATGGGCATCCAGCATTGCTGCGATTGCCTGCTGCTCTCTCCATTCAACAGGCACTGTGTGATTCAAGCTGTCAACACAAAATCCAACTACAAGCAATTGCTCCGTTATCACGTTGTTATTACCATCATTGTCGTCATCATCATCATCACCACAACTGGTAGCCTTATATCTAGCAAGAGAGTCAAGAAGTTTAAGATTTGGCTTTAGGAGGAGCCCTAAGGCACATCAGGGTTAACAACTTTTATTCCATGTTTCTGACTGATGCAGACTAATGTGAACTGAAGAGACAGGGACTTACCACTAAAGGAGAAAAATCAATCTGACTATGGCAGAGCTGCCAGGCACCACCATAACAAAAAAGATTCATGACTCAGCCAGTCCAATTAAATTGTGCTGGCACTTTTTTTAACCAGCGATTAGGTTCCATTTTTTTCACCACTGCATAAGAAGTATGAATTTATTACACTTAGATCTCCAGAATGGGAAAATCCCCCTTTTCATAATTTTCAGATTCTTTTTCCGTTAGTCTCTTTACAGTGAGAAGACAACAAATGAGCTACTTTTTCAGATAATAAATGCAGCAATGAGTTTCTAACTGCCAATAGGACCATGATAGATGTCATGAAAAAGTGTAGAAGAGTCCAAAGCGAAAGGTTTCAAGTCAGTCAAGGATTCTTCTCTGGCCAAAAATCTACTTCAAACACAGTAGCCATGTCTACACAGCTGTGAGGTGGAGGAGGTTTAGCTTTGCAGTCTGAGGAAAATGCGCTTCTACCACGATTCAAGGGCAGACTCTCTTGGGAAGACAGAGGCCATCAGCTGCCTTTACACAACTGCCCCACAGTTTGCCAGCACCTGACTAATCAAGTTTGGTGCTTTACGAGTGATTGATCTGGCCTCATGCTGTGCACTCCTATTATAGCAGCTCAGCCCTTTCCAGAGCATTTTTGCAGAGTATTCTTTTTAGAAATACAGGCTGTACATACCATTATGGTTGTGTGTGAAGACCACGGCAAAGCGGTCACTGGCAGCGCTTCCACCATGACCTGCAGTGTGGGGCAGGGCAGGAAGGGGAGTTAACGCCAAGAGAGAGGGGTTGACATCAGCTCAAGGGAGGCATCACAGCAGCTAGTGCAGAATGAACACAACCCCACCCTTCACAGCTGGCCTCCTCCAGCTATTCCCCTGAAGAACAACCGGTCTGTTCCCCTTTCTGATTTTAAAAATAAATTGCTTTTTTTTTTTTCCTTTCTGTAGCAAAGAATAATGAGGCAAAGATCTAACTCCTTTTGAAAGACAAATCTTTCAAAATAGATTCAGTACGCATTTTTCAACTTACAGATTAATTAGAAACAGTTGAATGAAAGTTGCCTGTCTGTGCTCCAGAACAGCTTATTCTGTAACTGTGCTCAAACTTCTCTTTAAGACTCTCCCCTCAGGCTTGAACACAACTACAACAGGGTTTTAAAACCCTGTTAAATTAGTCAAGATCCAGGGTTTAAGACACAAAACATGAATCTTAACCTTGCTACATCTGCCTACCTTTATATTCCAAAGGGATATAAAATACTGTTCAGGTATTCAAAAGCCATGACTAATAGAAATCCAGTCCAGAAGCACCCCCCTACCAATGTGTATCAAATGTTTAATATATAACTTTGAGCCTGATCCAAAGCTCTCCCAAACTTGTGGAGTAGATCTCAGTCTCTGGTGGCCTTTGAATTAGGACCCTAAAGGAATAAATTCAGTTGTGCAATGCCTGTCAGCTCCCTAATGGCCTCAGAGAAGAAGCAATTAAGATTCTAATTAAAAGGCAAATGAAAGATTAGAAGCAGATAAATGTTTATAATCCAGATAAAGTACCCATACTGGAAGCTTGGTCTATTAAAAGGGGACTTCATGACATTTGAGTAGACTCCATACCAAGGGCAATATCAAGCAGGGTATCTTTCCCTTGAGCTCACTGTATTGCAGCAGTCCTGCAGTTGTTCTGTTCTCTGCAGCCTCTGTTCCTTCTGCATACGGATGGAACAAGCTGTTCCACAAAGAGAGCCCCAACAAATCTTGAATATTTCATCATACATTTGTTCGTGGCAAATGCAAACACTGCTATGTATGAAAATGCTCCATCCATGAAAATACACCTTACTCTATCTCCCTTTCTTATGTACTCAATTCACCGCCTCCTACCACGCTTTCCATCTGTCATATGTAGTTTAGTGCATACTCTGTTTCAAAGAAAGGTACCAAGAGCCAAAATTTCACCAGGTATAGCAGGTCCATTACAAATATGTGCTAATGATTTCGTTTAAAAAATAACAGAACTAGAGCAGAGAGCTAGGGACTCTTGTAAACACACACGGATCTCAAGGCTGATCGTCCTTATGGCAGCCAAGACAGATAGCAGATCTCTCTCAAAGCTCTTTTCATTACACTATGTAAATATTGCATTAAACAGACCAGAAGAACACTGAGAGAAAAAACAATATGAAAATATCTCTGTCTCCAGGAGTTCCCAATTTTTTTTCCACATTAAGCCCTTCTTCCTTCAGAAGCAAGGAGATGTCTTGAGCATGAAACCTGTTTATAATATGAGGGCTGAACATCACTGTTGCATGACATTCCCCTGCTCCCCTCCTCCTCATCTTTTCATATTCTCACTTTTTTAGGAGGACCCAATAGGCAGACAATCTTAATATTTCAAAGTAGTCTTCCGAAGAGCCCAGTAGCCCAAGCTGTGAGGCTGAAAGAACAGCAGCCAATTTTTACTGATATCTACAAAGCAACCAAAATTAAATGCACAGAAAGCAATAAATAATCACAGTAATTTCTATCCACCAGCTCATACAGCATCTTCCTTACTGGTTGAAAGGACGGGCCCAGAGAGTTGTGGTCAATGGTGTTAAATCTAGTTGGCAGCCGGTCACTAGCAGCGTTCCCCAAGGCTCAGTCTTGGGGCCAGTGTTGTTCAACATCTTTATTGATGACCTGGATGAGGGGATAGAGTGCACCCTCAGTAAGTCTGCAGATGACACCAAACTGGGAGGCAGTGTCAATCTGAGGGTAGGAAGGCTCTTCAGAGGGATCTGGACAGGTTGGATCGATGGGCTGAGGCCAACTGTATGAAGTTTAACAAGGCCAAGTGCTGGGTCCTGCACTTTGGTCGCGAAAAACCCGGGCAGCGCTACAGGCTTGGGGTGGAGTGGCTGGAAAGCTGCCTGGCAGAGAAGGACCTGGGGATACTGGTTGACAGCCAGCTGAACATGAGCCAGCAGTGTGCCCAGGTGGCCAAGAAAGCCAACGGCATCCTGGCCTGCATCAGGAATG
>VWZZ01000597.1:144122-201501 GCA_013399095.1 Psophia crepitans
GGAAAACAAGTCTTATGAGGAGCGGTTGAGGGAACTGGGATTGTTTAGTCTGGAGAAGAGGAGGCTGAGGGGAGACCTGATCGCTCTCTACAGGTACCTGAAAGGAGGTTGTAGTGAGGAGGGTGTCGGTCTCTTCTCCCAAGTAACAAGCGACAGGACAAGAGGGAATGGCCTCAGGTTGCATCAGGGGAGGTTTAGGTTGGATATTAGGATAAACTTCTTCACAGAAAGAGTAGTGAGGTGTGGGAACAGACTGCCCAGAGAGGTGGTTGTATTGCCGTCTCTGGAGACATTCAAAACACACATAGATGTGGCACTCCAGGACATGATCTAGTGGGCACGGTGGTGTTAGGTTGACGGTTGGACTTGATGATCTCAGATCAACCTTATCTCTTTCCAACCTTAGTGATTCTATGATTCCACCTGAGGACTGCAGAACAGCCAGGGCATGATAGGTTAATGCTGTTAGTCTCCCATTCCCATGTTCTTCAATCAGTTTTGATTTCCACCTTCAAACAATGCCCTACTGTGACACAGAAGTCTATGTAGAGGGAACACAAAATGACCACATTCATCTTTCAGGGATCAAAACAGTCATTAAAATCTCCAATGATGCAATATCAGTAGCCAAGCTGGAGGTGAACAGTTATAGGCTGATTTGCACTGAGCTGAAAGGGAGTTTGCATGAATGAAGAAGACTGGTCTGAGGAACATTGCGACAAAGTGGAAGGATGGTTTATGGCACTAGAGAAGCATTTAGGCATAGGGTAGGGGTGATGTATTTAACTTACTATGGCGATACCACATCTACACTGTTATGGGTAAAGTGTGTGTGTGTGTGTGTTCATAAAATAGCTGGATGAAAATATATGCAAAATATTTAAGTCAAGTCATGGTGTCTATCCCTGAATAGGTGAGAGAGACAGCCTAAACTGGCTTCTGGTATGAGTTGTTTCTTCCACCATATCAGCAATTATTTATTGTAAGTCTGTCTCAGAGCCCCTGAACTTCAGAAAAATTAAGACAGAGAAAAAAGTAACATCTAAAAACCAAATTAATAAATATACAATGTTCTTCACGCCAAATATGAACAACTGCTTTGAGTGTGCGATGGAAATGTGGGAGATTTTTCAGCGCAGTGGTGCCTCAGCTCAGGACGGCTGTTTCCTTGCTGCACTGTAGCCACACAAAAGCTGATATCTTGCAACCTGAGCGGAGAGAGCCTGGGGAGCTGAGCAAGGCAGAATGCAGCAGCCCCAGCAGAAGAATAGAAGCCCAAGTTGTCATTCTCTCCAGGGCAAGCTTCCTAGGTCTGGTTTGCACCTCAGCAGTCTATTCGACAAGTACTGAGAGTGATGCTACCCAATCTTTATGGATACTTTCTACGTCAGGCAGCCAGGCACTTCTCTCCTTCCCCAGACTGGCCCCTCCGCAGTATGCTGCATTTTTCCCCAGGGACTTGGGAGAATGTGAGGACTTAAAAAAACAAATGTGCCCTGTCCTGCAGGGATGCAGGAGATATCACACCAATGAGACCCAGTGGAAGTCCAGGCAGTCCTGAAGCAGCTGTAGTCTGCCTCTGAGTAGCACCCTTTGGCCTCATTTCCCAACAAAAAACAGCACAGGGCTATCACTGGTCACTGGGAGAGCAATACACTTATGCCAGACACCTTCCAGGTAAAAACAGCACAATACAGTACAGAATGCCTTATCTCCACTATTCCAGCTATGCAGGACTTGAGAAGATAAGGAAAAATCAATTTTAAAGCAATTTTATATTTAATTTTGATATGGACATAACTTACATGGACAAAGTACATAACATACCTGTAGGTTGTTTAAACAAAAGAAGAAAATAGCACTGCGCAGATACAGGTGTACTGGCAGAAGACTAACACTCACTGCACAATCGGTGCTGTGAAAGCAATAAAAATGCAGGTTGGTTCATAAATCCGTACTGGCATTTATAATGTGTATTATAATGTCTGTATCATGAGATCCTGTAGCATCACACTACAACTGAATGATGAAGTCATGCTGATATAAAGAGGATATTCCAAGCAGGTGGTGATAATATACAGCAACTGTATTTTCCATATATGTCATGCAATTACAGTAAGCTCAGTCTAGAAAAATCTTGTAAAAGTAATATTTGTACTGGGGTAGTACCCTTCTGTTCTCCAGACTTTAAAATCTTGAACTTTTGTTACTGTGAGTCTGCAGGCCTGGTGCTAAAGGGACCCTGAAAACAGTTGACATCTGCCAAGGAAGAAACGTAACTTTCTCAATGAATTTTTGACCACAGATTGATAAAAAGCACTGCGTTTATAAGATTACAATAAATACTAGGGAAAGTGTTTGGGCAGAGGCCACTCAAATATACATGGTCACTCAAATCCCAGGCAAAGTGACAAATGAGTAACGGGGTGCTCTAGCTCATTTTGTGGATATGGTGCTTACACATGTGGCAAGAAAGGCTAGAGAAAAGCAGAGGAACTGCTTCAAATCAAAATATACTTGCTAACGCAGAACATCTTGTCGTCTCACAGGCTGAGTTACACAGCAGTCATCATCCTGGTTATAGCGCAGGGTCTATTAGTTCCTCTGCTGCAAACTCGCAGACCAGTACTTGTAGTAAGAAAGAAAATATAGCTGCTTTCTGCAAGCTGGCATAAAGTATTTAGAGCACAGATTATGTTTTATCTTATTTTTCTACCACTTAGAAAGTTGTACAGGTTTGTCAAGGAGAAGAAAAGGAAATTTGCTTGTGGAGAAGTTTTGTTACAGCACAAAAACTCCCAGCATTTTGAACTGTATTGCTATGGGCTGCTACCCAGAGGGCACTTGTTTATATTAAAATGCTGAGAGCCTTAGACGAAGTAGTTGCCAGGATGTGTGAAAACACCTTGAGTTCACTGAAATCAACAGAAAGATTGCAGTTGCATTGAGTCAGGTCTAACTACATCATCACCAGGGCTTATTACATTTGCATAATCACTACACTGAGATTTTATTGCATCCAGACCATAAGATATTACACTAAATCTATCTCAGATGCTGAAATTATTAGGTTTTCAGTGCAAGCTTTCTACTTCCTCCCCCCTTTCTCAGGTTAGAGTAATTGAAAGCATGACCATTTGATTAGGAAAGAAAAAAAAAGTACCTCTGTGAACAATACATCAAGCCTAAAGATGAACACTTCAAGCTCTAAATTTGAAATCCCAAACTGTGCACAACACTGCTTCCACACTGGACTAAGATATGGGAAGATCCAAGTTTTTTGGCCTCGTTTGGCTTTGGGTTGGTCCCACAGAGAGAAAGCAGGAACAGGCCCAGTAACGAAGCCACGGTCCAAATGCAAGATGCCTTCAGTGGGCAGCGAAGAGAGTAGCATAGGGCCTGAAGCTTCAGAGGTGAAACCTGTTTCGGAGCAAGCACAAACCTTTCAGCATCAGCGGGTGCGCAGCTCCTGCAGCTCACGCACAGCACCCCACTCGCCCAGCGATGCTGCCTCTGCCCTCCATCTGCTCTCGCTGCCCCGGGCTGACTGCAGTGGTGCCAGGTTTGGGCACGTGCTGGGCACGTGCCTTCAGCCAAGGCGTAAATTGAGGGGCTGTTCACACACACCAACACAACAGCCTCTCTAAGGCTGCTGGGCGGCAGTCTCAGAGGCCACTTTGAGGTGCCCACATGATTCAAAGCCCGAGAACCCTGGAAGGGGTGAGGTATCCGTGCCGCAGCAGCACTGTCCTGCTGAAAAAATGGGAACAGCATCATGCAGCCTTGAGCTAGGACTCAGGTCAGGCCAACAAGAATGAAACAGACCTTATGAATGGATCAGAAAATAGATCCCTGGGCTGCTGCATTACAGACAGACAGGCAGACACTGGCATGACCCAAATGAAACCCAAATTCCCTCTTACCTCGCCCTCTGCCTCTTTGTTTCTACATCTGAAAAAGTGAGCACACAGTTCCCCGAGACTACAACTGTACAACTCTGTAACAACTTAGACTCATTTTATAGGCAATTTGCATGGATGTGAACAATTACAGTGAAGGCACGTCAACTGAGAATCAAGCACTGCATCTAATGTTGGTAATGCACTTAATAATAACAACCCCACTTTCCTGAAAGAGAACATTAAACCTGTTCAAAATACAATATTTTTTTTTCCAAATGATAGTATTTCTTCCCTCCTACATCGTATCTACCTTAATCATCTGACTCCCACATAACTGGCTCGACTTCAATGGCAGTCTCCTCTACTTGTTTAAAAGTCAAGTTATTTCCACTGCCATCAAAAAGGCATGATTTTCAAGTGAAGGTATTAAGTTTCCAATACAAGGAACAGTGCGTGGGTGCTACTGAAGTAGACTCTCAGGAATGAAAAAGAGATTCCCTTCCTTCTAACAGAGGATTGGGTCTTCTTTCTCTCTGGAGCCAGGACACATTTTTATTTATTACAATGTTTTGGCTCGCTCCAAAGAAGTGAAGCTCATGACCCACTGTCTGTGCAGTGACCTAACCCTGGCTCCATTGGAAAGAACTGGAGACCTTTCCTCTGAGTGACCTTCATGGTGCTGGATTAGTAGAAAAATACGTAGCTATTTTAACTAGCTTGCTTTGGATGCTAAACATCCAAAGTCTTCTAGCCAAAGCATTAAAGATGATGGGCAGTTGACAAACCCAGGTTTCTCTTGGAGGCTTCATGAGGCCAACCCATCTACCTATCTGCAAACCAGAGTCCAAGTGAACCTGATTCATTAAAACTAAGAGCGATTAGGTCTGACCTACACGTCTGATTCCCACCCCTCTCCTGCTAAGGACATGGCAGAACAGTTTTGGACTGCTTGCTGAGAAAGCACAAGTGAAAAAACTCTCTTCAGTTCTGACCTACAGCTTTTCACCTCAAGTTTTGTATCTGTGCTGACAGCCTCATGGACTATAATAAACTTTACTGAGTTTCAACTAATTTTATACCAGCTCCCATGTGTAAGTATGGTCTTTGTGAAGTGACATCAGTTTATTAATTTTGTGACACTGATCTGAACAGAGAGCTGAGAAATTAATCTCAAACAATTCTGTGTTTTGTGAGAGTTTCAGCTTCTTTTCCACACAGATCTCTCAGCAGCTGTCAAATCCCTGCAGGTCTTCATTTGCTGAATCCAACCTCCCTGAAGTTTCATTTCACAAGATCTTTCAGCTCTATTCAGTCCCTCTGAATTCAGCAGGATGAGTAGATGGAGGGATGTTCCAGCTGCTGCAGTAGGAAAGGTTTATGAAAACTGTATTATGCAGCACCTACACTGTTAATGAATGAAATCCTCCAGGTTCAGTCTTAAAACACTGCCATTGTTTTGAAACCTGTCAGAGCCCCTTAATCAAATTACAGCCTTCATTCAGCTCAAGATTATACCTGACGTTGTGTTAGTTCAACATACAGGTATCCTTCATTCTCTGACAAGGAGACAAAGAGAAAAGAATAGATAAAAGGAAAATATAAAGAAAGTTTTCTTATCTTCCCCACTGTCCTCACTTAAGGCAGTCTTAACACTCAGAATTGCCTGAGTTGATCACCTCAGAATGCTGAACTGTACAACTGGTAGCAGGACTGTTATCAACACCAGGACCAGAATAGCTCAGGACACAGAGAATGCATGCACATTCTTCCTGAATATGTGAAACTTGTTCTGCTCTTGTAGCTCACACTGATGTGCACAATTCAAGACTTCTCCAGCTGTTGTTATTCACATTCGAGGTTTGTGTTCCAGTGCTGCTGACCTACAGGTACACCCTGAGAATTATGGCTCTCCGTGTTGCCATAAAACACTAAGATTTAGGACTAGCATTTTCTGGAAACAGAATGTCTTTCTCAAGTTCTCCGTGACATGCTGTGAAGGTGTACTAACCTATAAGGCTGAAGGGACATGTCTGCCCCTATGCCAGCCACTTCTCTACAGCCTCAGTTTTCCATCACACAGCATTTTTGCTCAGCCTGGATGCTATCTGTGCTGCTTCTGCACGGCAGTCCTCTGGGGAAGTGCAGCATGGGAGTGGGTTAGCAGCAGTCTTTGGGCTAGCCTAGAGATTTTGTCCCCTCTAGTCTATCAGAGCTTAATGCAAAACAAAGAATCAGTCCTCAACCCCACCTGCTTAGATGGTCATGACCCCTGAGGGCTTGTCCCACTGAGCCATCCACTCCTCTCACTGGTGGCCCAGCTGATGGACCCTCTGCTTCCTCACACTTGGCCCAATAGGAACAGAAAAGGACAATTCAGACCTGTCCTTTCATCTCATCCCCAGCAGCTCATGTACTTTGGGGAAGAAAAAAAAAAAAAGATGCTCTTGACCACTCAAGTTGCTATTCTGTCCCTCAAATTTCCCAGTGCTTTATCCTTTTCCACAGTCCCTTCCTGACTGTCCCAAGAAAGAAGACTCCTTTTGGAAGTGATGCTTTTCCCAGGAAGAAATGTTCCCTGCTGGTTTCATTACTGTCTACCCAGGGAGCTCCTTTTTGTCCCATTCTCAGACAGATTCCTGCTGCTGCAGTGTCTAAAGACTTTATGCAACACAACTGAAATGTATCAGAAGTGGTCCACAGCCTCCCTGCATCACAAGCGTGTGTCAGATGTGATGGCTGTTTTATTTTTATCTTTGATCCACACTGTTCTGGGTTTGCATAAAAAAGACAAGGTCAAAAGTGTCTGTCTGGCACTTCAGATGAAAACTAATGAGTTTTAGGTGTCATTGGAGTTTATTACTCAGTCTCTTGCCTCTGTGAAAACAGAGAAGTTCCATTCTGACCATCCTTACCCAAGATGGAAACAGTCCACAGTTATTCTCTTCTCAGGTAATGAACAACTTGAAAATAAGCACAAGGTTTTATTCTTGCTGTAGAGATGAAATGACAGTTCAGATGTGTCTCTGGAAGTGCTTCACCGTTCGGCATGGATTGTACCCATAGTTTTGTGCCCTGCTAAACAGCATTGCATTGCCTAGATAGGAGATGAAGAAGGCCCAAAGTCAGTCCATTTACCTGAAATGGAGGAGAACCATCAGCTGTGCTTGAGATCTGTCCACATTTCCGGCTTCAGACTAATTCCAGTGAGATTTCCTTCAACAAAACCAGTAACCTTAAGATCTTGTGTGGAAAACAACAGTCTGAATTGGAAGAGCTGGGGAGTTGTTTAGTCTCTTGGATGATGACAGAATTAAGTGGCAGGAGGTTTAAAATACTGCCATGTGATGGCACCAAGTTGGAACAGTGACTGGCCTGATTGCCTATTCACTTCTGTTTCCTTTTTTAGATGCCCTCCTCATGCTGGTTTACAGTGGGTTGGTATTCTCACCAGAGGGGTGAGGCAAACAAGAGAGTGGGGCTCAGGGCTCTCTCTATGCAGCCAGTCCCTCTTTCAGTGTCTCTCCCTGGCTTGGAGTCAGCCTGACTTAAGACAGCAGATTAAAAGTGGCCAGCTAAAGTTGTCACTTCTCCCTGCCAGCCTCCTCTTCTTCCTGACAAACGTTATCATGGTTGGTGCTGTTTTAATGGACACCATTGCTGCTGCAACCTTTGCGTTTCCAGGGTATCCACAAAAACCTTCCAAACCCCCTGTTTTGAATCATGTAAGCATGGAGTTAGTAAGTGAGTGCATTGCAAAATTTGGGTAGATGACGTAAGCCACAGCACTAGGCTTTAGTTTAGGCTCACCTTGGACTGCACAGTGGATGTGTCGGTGTCTCGCTGGGTCAGCATCTGGGTCCAGGACCCAGGTCCAGGATCTGCTCAGGACCCAGAGCAGCTGATGCCTAACTCAGCAGAGCATGCACTGACCACAGCCACGTGCCAGTAGGCATAACTCACACGCAAAAGAAGGGAACTAGTTGTTTTGTCAGCACACCTGAGGAAATGAGTCATGGGGAATCACTTTCCCTTGCTGTTTTTCAAGCCTTCTTCCTAGTACGCAGTGAAAAGTGTCACAGACCCACACCTACTGCTTGGGTGGAGGAGCAGTGGCAAGGCAAAACACCACTTGGAGTCTTTCAGCGGTCTTCTAGTCTTGGGTCTATTGGCTCTATCAGCAGCTTGTAAAATGATTTTTCTGTCAGCCTACAGTCCCAAGGCAGCCGCCGCTCAAAGTTGGGGTGTACGGTTACGTCTTTTGTCCCATTTCTTCCACAGACACTTTTGGTCCAGAGGTATCAGGGCTCATATCAGATCCCTTCTGGCTGACCTGTATTGCCCGGCAGTTCCCCTGGGACTGCCGGGGGAAATCTCCGGCAACAGGATACTGCTTTAGAGCTCTTTCGCACCACTGAAGCAGTACAATGCAGCATTAACACATTGAGTGATCGAGCCCATTAACTTTTAAAATTAGCTTACCAAGGGGGATGGAAGTGCTTGTGGAAAAAAAGACATTCAAAGCTTCTTGCAAATCCAAGCTGTCCTCCTCTGAAGCACCATATCTCATCAGTTATACTTGTAGCTTTCTCCCTTATATATGACAGTGTAAAAAGGCTGCAAAGTGAATTTTCTTCTGCAGCTGCCATCTTAATCTCCATCTTTCTCCTGTTAGCAACAGAGCTGTGAGCTACAGCATTATTCAGGAGTTTTGCAGTGCCAGGGCTCTGATTGTGCTCCTTCTTTTGAGATATTTGTTTACAGCGATGTAGTTCAAGGTACAACAATAACCCAAAGAGCAGCAGGCCAGCCTGATCTGGCTTAAACATGGTCACTGTATGTAGCAGAAAGCTGTTGTGCTATTGCCACTAGGTATTGCAGAGTTCATGAAGTTGAATTATACCTTTTAGCTATGAATAACCCAAATCATGACATCCTCATTACCTTGGGCTAATTTCCTTTGGATGAGTTCTTCTGTTGAAACTCAACATGTATTCCTACACTTGGATTCACAAACATTAATATAAATCAGCAGTCAGATGAAAAACTGGAGAAATTCCCAAAAGGCAAGGGAACCCGAAGAGCAACCCCATTCCTATAGTGACTTTTGCAACCCACTCCCATCCAGACTTCAACCACTCCCTTCAAAAAGCCAGAAAACGCAGCCAGAAGGTGCTTTTGACTTTTGTGAAGCTTGGATTGGGCCAAGGCTGTCAACTAGCTAGCTGACGTGTCCAAACCCTGTAGAAATGGGATCACTGGTTACCCCAAAAGGCACGCATCACAGCTAGGGCAGTCAGTTCACGAGGGGACTTTATCATATTTCTCTTTTTCATTATCAGTCAGGACGGTGAACAAAATATTAAACAGTTTCTCCTTCCCTCACAGACACACAAACAATCTGGCCAAGTTCACAAAGGGATTTGTTAAATGAAAGCCTTCATACTTGACCAAACTTTGAGGAACGTTCCCTGAAATACTGGGCTTGAAGCCTATATTCAGTCATGGGGACAACATATGATTAGCTGTGCTTCTATCCCTGTGCTGGCATCTGAGAGGATCATAGTGTTTTTTACATTAATATGCCTGGTGAAATCAGGGCAAACCCTTTGCTCTGTGATTAATAATGTGTTAAGTCACAGCTCCAAATTATTTCAGCTTTTCAATGGTTATGGGAACATTTACAAGACTGATGGCTGGACCCTATACTGCCAACAGCCTGAAAGAGCTATCATTTGTTACAGGGCTTTTTTGCAGCCAAAATGTGTAATACTACGCTGGTAAACTGTGCAGAAAAGGAATTATGAGGTTTGGTACAACATTTTCCCGAATTAGAAATGAAGAGAAGCTTTCTGTACTCCAGATTTTTAAATTTTTTTTTGGGGGGGAGGAAATGCCATTAAACTTTTCCAGAAATGCAAACCCCAAACATTTCTGCACTGTGATGATACAACAAAGCCTCGCTCATTTTGTTGGCTGATTTAATCCCATCACACCACGGTATTTTGTGGTGACTTGTTCAGTTTCACCATATGCTTATAATAGCCTGATCTATCCATCATTTCCCAGTTATTTTCTTGTAACATCTTAACTGCCCCAGTGCCTCTCTGAAGTCTGTTAATTGTCTTCTCACAGCTGACAGACAAATTCTCTTCTCCTCCCCTCATACAAGCGAAGT
The DNA here is from genome assembly GCA_013399095.1 of Psophia crepitans. Lineage (NCBI taxonomy): Eukaryota > Metazoa > Chordata > Aves > Gruiformes > Psophiidae > Psophia > Psophia crepitans. Next base: position 154,200 of record VWZZ01000597.1, read on the forward strand.
AACGTTCATTTGATGATAATCTACCTATCTCATTAAGCATTTGAAGGAACCGAGGATTTCCAAGCCTCACATATCAAGGATTTGCTATTTGGGGTATAGGAGAACTGTAAAACCACTGACCTCGGTATCTCTGTACATCTATGCATATCTGTATGTGTGTATGTGCATATGCACGTGCCACAGCCTCGTGTTATCACAGCACCCACAGGCAAAATCTCCATTATTCTGATAGCAGAAATTTTTCATTTGCGATTAAAAGCAGGGGAGAGCTCCACTGCGCAGAGAACAGGAAAAGGCTGAGGAAGCACAATTGCAACCCCAGGAAAACACATTCACGTTCCGTGACGTGATCCATCTCTTCCGCCTGCTATTCTCGAAACAAGATCTCCAGTTTTGACATCCATACACAGCTCTGCTTAAAGCAAAGGAGAGAAATGGTCTTAGCTAAGATTTTGAGCTCTGCTGAGACCCTGGCAACAAGCAGAAGCTTGCCTTGTGTTGAAATAACGGGATCTGAAAAAAATGCTGTTCCAAAACATTATCTCTCCATCAAAACTGCATCAGTGCTTTAGGCCAAAAAATCCTCCTAGCTCACATCAAAGGACAGAAGATAGCCAGCATGCCCTCAAATGACCATCAAAATGTATGTATCCTTACCACAGTAGCATTTCGTTGCAACGCACCTTCTATGACGCCTCAGGGAAAGTCACTGTTCTCTGCCTCAATTTCCCCATTGGTAAAACAAAAATAATACTTCCCCTCCTTTGAGATTTTCAAATAAAAGTTGATGGGAAATGAGAGCCAAACATTACTAGTACTATCTTTTCTGAGCTTCAGTAATTCATTCCCTGCTGAGCTTCTAGTTTCTGATGCAAACTTATTGGCATAATACATTCTGTGCTTGTATTGTATTTGCATTGACCTTCATTTCCAGCAAAATTAGAATAAAATGTAATTTAGAAATTGATGGGAAACACAAGAAGCAAATAATCCAGGTTGCACCAAATGAGCAGCAGCTAATGCTCTATGCACACAGGACCAGCACATCACAGTTCTGTAACTGCCTCGAAATGCCATGTGCAATGTCAGGGTTTGGGCTTTTTGGGGTGCAGCTACATTTTTCAGTTCATTTCCATTACTCACATCCATGCTGGGAATAAGCGATCACAGTGTTTTGTTCCCTTTTCTCTTTAGAAACATGTGATTAAAAAGAAAAAAGAGTCAGCCCTCTTCGAGACGGCTCTGCCCATGCTGATCTCAGATTAGCCAGACAGGAGTTCAGCCTTGGGGAGATGATGAGCACTTATTCACATCAGGATCCAGATCCTCAGCTGTACTTCTAGGAGAAGCAAGAGTAAGAAGCCAAGGTTGCCCTATCAATCTGTCACCTGTCCCAGGAGCACCTCCCAGGTTTAGTCAGATAATAAAGTGCCTTGTGCAGAGTGTTTGCTTCTTTTATCTCTCTGGTAAAAAAAAATCTCTGCCTGGAATAAGTACAAAGTGAAGACAGTGGTGGTGTATTTCATGTGGCAGCCAGCAAAAACTTACGTCATGGTGGGAAGAGAAAGAAGGTCTCACTGCATGGCACAGAGCTGGTTGGATTTGGCATTATTCTGATGCCTTCTTGAACTCCTCCCAAACTCACATCCCCTTCTTCAGTCTGCCTTGTCTCCAAACTCTTATTCCTCCCAGGCGCTGTGATTCACACTGTTTGAGGGAGGCACAGCTAGCTTTAAAGCCATCCCTGAGCTCCCCTACTACCCAGGCCTGCTTCACTGCAAGCATGAAGGAGAGAAAGCATCAGCGTGCTTTCACAGACAGCATGCCAAATTTTATTTCTCTTTCCCATCCTGGAGGTTAAGCATGCCTTAGGAACACAGCAGGAGCCAGAAGATGCTGCCTCACAAGCAGACATCTGCTAGGTTGCTTGGGACTTAGCAAGGATCCCATGGAGGTGTAAAACTGTGGAGATCTGAGTCAGGTCTGCAGTCTGGAATAGCTATATCCTGATGGAAGGTGCTCCTGGTTTGAACTGCTGCTGACTGAGACTAGAATCTGGCACTGTGCTTTCCATTTGCTATGGCATAGATTTTTCAAAACCTCGTGTTAAACACTCACACACAATGTTAGAGAGAGATATCTTCAGCCAGCAACGCCTGGGGGTTTTTCCCCCTGTTCCGTTTACCTCTGAAACTGAGAGCCCGGTCTAGTTAATTCTCGGAGGGGCAGGTTGTCGTCGAAGTGAAGGATGTCCAGTTTTAGCCAAGTGTTCATTGTACAAAGCATATATCAATGAAGTACTGCAAATTAGCAGTGGTCTGGCAGCAGTAATAAAAGCTGCAAGAAAGAGACTCTGTAATTGCGCTTGTCATGAAGAAGAATATAGTCTGCAGCTGGTGTACAGAAATGCCTCAAATGTGTATGGAAGTCTGAAGAAAATCAAGTCAGCTACTGACCTCTAGCTCAAAGAGAGTTCAGCAAGGTATCTCCTTCAAATCCTACATTCCCGCTACAAACACAGCACCCTGGTGGTGTCTCATCTGCCTGCCTGCCTGCCCAGACATTTCAAAAGCAACTTTTGCAATAATCTCTTAACGATATTTTCCTAGCATTGCTTTTTTTTTTTTTTTTTCCTTTCCTTAGTTTATATAGATGCACGCCTCCAAATCTTTGTAAGCTATCTCTGCTGGTCGAAGAGTGCCACCTCATGACTGATGTAGAGGAATGAAACAACTCCCAGCAGTAAAGAGTTGAAAGCACTCAAGTGCCCACGGCCAGGCAGGACGGGAACGGCCCATGCATGCCCTGTGTACCCACCCAGCACCACAACACCCTGACACAAGCACTCCTTTGCCAAACAAAGGCTTTGCGGTCATTGTCCCAGGAGAAAAAGCTTAGCATCTTTGCTGAATCAAAGCCCATTCTCAGTGTTGAACTGAAATTAATGACTCAGGAGAAATAGACAGCATTATGCAGGTCTTTATACAAGGTGCAGCCCAGTCATTTTGTTTCAGACTCTTCTGCAGTATCTTAGGTACCTCTCCTCTGGGAACTGCACAATTCTGAGCGTGAGCACCCTCTTTTCCTTCCTTCCTCTGACAGCTTTCCATGTGCCTAGCCACTTCTTCTCAAGCTCATTAGTTTTTCCTTACTAAAACAACTAATTTTTCTCATCAGCTGAGATAAATACTGTTGAACTAAGGAGAATTCTGGGATCCTAAAAAGTTCTAATGGCTCTTTGTTGCTTCCATAAATGAGGTGCACATGTCAAAGAAACGCAGGATTTCTCTGCTCTGTCACCTATTGGAAATGTTCATGATGAAATCAGACACAGTGTGTTCTCATGGATTGATTTGCCTGTGTTCCTCCCAGAACCAGTTAGTTTAAATATTTGCAACACACAAACAAGGAATAGAGCAGAATAACTTTTTGCTGACTTTGTGTGGTTTTTTTTCCCTTTTAAATGAATTCAGGCATTGAGGAAAGTGCTAGATTGAAAAGCCTAGAGCTTGAAGTGTTTTGTTCCTATTTCTTCCCAGAATAGAAATATCAGGAGACTAGTACTGAAGCTTTCCTTAAGTCTCAACTCTGCTGTGCTGTTCTCCTTTATTGGACACATTGCTAAATGCTAGGCAGTAATTAAGGATGAGAATCAGCTTCTTCCTTGTCACCTCAAATAAAACAAAAGTCAATTAAAACCAAGGGAAATACTAATTTTTCTAAAATGGTCTCTGATCTACTAGCAGGTATATTAATAGCACCTATAATCAGACAGGACACTAAGCAGCTAAAGTATGGATATAAATTTTGACATAATTTGAATATTAAATAATGTTTCAGAAGTGAAAGATTTAGCATCTCATTCACTGAGGCAGCCAGTTTTTTGCTCTGTCCTGCATTTCAAAAATATGTTGCTAAAGTTGTCAGATAGACAATACTATTAATCTGAAAGCACCAACTTAATAAGTCCCATCTTACGAATAGAAAAAAAAAAAAAAGAAAAAATCAAAACCCACTTGCTATTCAGTGGGAGAATTTTAACAGTGCAGATGATTTTCTTTGCATAACTGCTAGAAGGCCTACAAAAGTTCATCAAAAATCAGAGCTGCATGGAGTCTGGGATTGGCTGATTCTTTTGTTATGATAAAACTAACAATAGCTGAATCAATAAACCTCATTTAAATTTTAATTAAAGATTATTGTTATGACAGATGACTTCATAATCTTTGTGTGTTAAAAATATTTTAGTTATTATTTAGTTTAGTTATTATGCAGTTTCCCTTAAAAATATTTTTATAAAGAGGTTGACAAATCACACTAAGTAACAGTATGAACAAACGTTTGATTGCTTAAACTCTCTCCCATTAAGAAAATGAAAGGGAGAAGGTCCATGCTTAAGCCACCAGAGAGAAGAGAGGAGGAGCTGCCAGCCAAATTAAGCACAGGTCTAACCACCATCACCAAAGGGCAGCACCTTCAAGGAGCTGTGCTTTGTCCAAAATGCCCAGAGAAAGGACTGGTTGCTTGGTTGCTTGGTGAAGGAACCAGCAAGCAGCTGTGCTGTTATTAACCAGTGCTACAGAGCTGAACCGATCCAGCTCTCACATCAGTAGAGGTTAGGGGATGACCCGCTGGAGAGGATCTCTGCAGAGAAAGACTTAGGGGTCCTGGTGGATAACAGGTTGGCTATGAGCCAGCAGTGTGCCCATGTGGCCAAGAAGGCCAGTGGCATCCTGGGATGCATTAAAAAAAGGTGATCCTCCCCCTCTACTCTGCCCTGGTGAGACCCCATCTGGAGTGCTGTGTCCTGTTCCAGGCTCCCCAGCTCAAGAAAGACAGGGATCTCCTGGAGAGAGTCCAACAGAGGGCAACAAAGGTGATAAGAGACCTGGAGCATCTTCCCTATGAGGAGATGCTGAGAGACTTGGATGTCTTCAGCCTGGAGAAGAGAAGGCTGAGAGGGGATCTGATCAGTGTTTATAAATATCTAAACTGTGGGAAGCAATTGGACGAGGCCAAACTCTTTTCAGTGGTTGGTAGTGAGAAAACAAGGGGCAATGGCCAAACACTGGAACACAGGAAGTTCAAATCAAACATGAGAAAGAACTTTTTCCTGGTGAGTGTGATGGAGCGCTGGAACAGGCTGCCAAGAGAGTTTGTGGGGTCTCCTTCTTTGGAGATATTCAAGACCTATTTGGATGCCTACCCGTGCAGCCTAGTGTAGGGCACCTGTTTTGGCAGGGGGTTGGACTCGATGATCTCTAGAGGCCCCTTCCAGCACCTACCAATCTGTGATTCTGTGATCCCCATGCCCAGCTGCTTTTTGTAGGCTGACATGTGATAATAGCTGGCCTTCTCAAATGGTAGCTACAATGATTTCAGCAATGCTGTCAGGATTTACAGCTTTCTTTTGAAAATCACAGAGCACCTCTACACCAGTCCTTTTGAGACTCTTTCAGGTGAAATATAAATCAAAAACATCATCTCTGAAACTAAAATATCTTAAGAAAAACTGATTTCTTCAAGTTGTCTCTTTTAAAAGCAAGTACCACCTACCCATGTTTAGGTTATTTTCCAGCCCACCTAAAAGGATGCACGATTATGAAACTGCCCAGGCAACCCCATGGAAATGTTTTGTTGCTTACCAAAAATCCAAGTGATTATGGATAGAAAATAGTTTCTCTTTATTTGTGCTGCAATTCCAAACATCACTTCTGCCTGGCAGAAACAAGTGCTTCATCCTGAACTCTCTTTCATCTCCTCTGATTTCACAACAGCTAAACCAGGCTTCAGCAATACCATTAGCCACAAACATAGAAACAACCACCAGAATACTTTGTGGGTGATTCACAGATTTTGTTGTCAAAAAGCTAGTGATCTTCCTTATTTCCTGAATTTTACAGCATGCCAAGCTGTGTGTTCACACTGTTTTGTCTTTAATCCTGGGTTCACAAACATTTCCACAGTAAAATGTGACATTTTTATTAAAAACTCTAAGCCAGTAAAGTTCAGGATAGAGCAAACCTCAGATGTTCTGTTCTCTTTGTAAGTAGCGTTTCAAGAAGAGAAACAAAAGCCATCCAAACATGCAGACTCAAATTACATGTTTAAGAAGTCGGCACAGCAAGAGGTGAACTAGATCACACATATATTTTAATTAAACATTTACCTCACAGTTATGACAGCGCAAGCGTGCAGCAGCTACAAGCCGTTACAGAAAATCCTTCTTTCACAGCAAGCGTCATTCCAACCAAAGGGATTTTTTTCCCAGCCATCCCTTGGCATTAATGCTAATGTGGGATTTCAGCAATGCCCAAACGTGCCTTGTTCTCGTCTCAGTCCCAGTGACTACTGTGTGCTACGTACATGTTTCTTGAGAAGGTTGCACGTGCCGTGCATTATGTAGCACAGAGCCAATACAGTAGTCGGTCATATTTTTCCACAAAAGATGGGCCACCTAGGAAGATAGGCTCACACAAGCAACACTTCTACCCCTTTCCAAGGTCAAATACATTTAGGGTCTACATTCTCAGCAGTTAAGCAGGCAACCTGCAGAGCATCCAGCTCTGCTAATGCTGTCCATGGGTGTCGCCCAGGCCAGCTTGCTGCAGGTGTGTCTGAGCGATCGCATCTTGCAATGTTAGCCTGAACATTTTAGAGAAGAAGCAATTCCCATCCAAACTGCACATCAAAGTTGGAGTTTTCAAAAAGACATAGGGTTTTATCAAACTCGTGAAGTTTAGAAGTGTTAGAGGATGCATTTTTCTTTCCGTCAGCTCCTACCTGGGATTTATATCTACCCCATTCCCACCTTCTGCCTCCCCAGAAAGGAGTGGAGAGAGAAGAATCTGCTTTTGAGGTGGTGATCTCATTTAGCCTCTGGGTTTATGCAGGACAGAGAAGAACAGGAGCTGTTCTACTGCTTTCTTCCCCAAGATGAGTAATGCAGCAGCTCAGACAGCGCCTTCTTCACCTTTCTTTTATCCAAAACTAGATTTTCTTGTGGACATCCAACCTTTCATAAAAGTTGATGGAAAGGGAAAGGGACTTACAGCCCATTGAGGTAAAGGGTCTCCATTTAGCTTTTCTCAGCCTGAGATCATGCTGCAGGAAGCCAGCAGTGGCACAGCATCACTGCACACCAGTGTTCATCTGGGTGATCCCCATCTTCTCCTCTCCTAGTGCTTTTATGAGATGCTTTCCCCCAGCAGCAGTGAATCCAGTGGCTGGAGAGAGACCATAAAACAGACTGAACCCAAAGTGCTTTCAAATGCCAATGTAACCAAACTGGAATATTTGTGTGAATTATATATTTCCTGAGGCTTTCTGGAATAAGAATTAAAGATGTTGATTATGACTGTGGAAAAGAAGGAGGAAGCCAAGAAGAACTCATGCAAAGGCTGTGATTCTTGCTGACTGGTCATCCTCTCTGTTACGGAAGCAACCTAGCAAGACAGTTGGATAGGTCCAAAACCATAAACAGGACTATTAGCGTGAATGTACTGCTAGGGGTCTTCTCCACACCCCCCGCCACCTAGGATCCTCCGTTCTCCATGCCATACCTCTGCTGTGGTGGGTTAGCTTGCTCTGCTTAGTGAAAAATCCTGCCAAGACCCTTCTCCGGCGAGGCAGCGACCAGGCGGCTCAGCTGGAGCCTGGTGCCTTTGCTGCCTGCTCCCGGCATTTTGTCAGGGAATCGCGGAGCAGGCTGCCAGCGCACCGTGCCAGAGGTGAGGAGAGCATCCCATCTGTGGGCCAGAATTCAGGAGGAAGCCTGCGGATTAACAGCAATGTGTTTTTAAAAGGTCAGGACAGGTCTTCTGTTTACTCAGCACTCTGCATTTTGAAAGCAGAGCCACTGAAGATACAACCATGTACTGTAGCTTCTTTAGAACAAAATTCCCCTATATTCTCCTGTGCAGGTTGCCTGCTAGGAGAAATAATGCACTTGCGTGGTGCTGATTCGATGTCTGAGAAACCACCGAATCTATAAATGTATCCCAACAGTCAAACACAGGGGAGGGTACAAAATCCTGGTACTTCATGTTCCAACTCCACCAAATTGAGCCTCCCGTTTCCAAGGACTCCGAGTCCCAGTTCTGGAACAAGCTTCTCTCTCTGGTCAGACACTGCCTTATTGGATATATTAAATTTCCCTAGATTTAGTAGCCAGAAAAATGTAATCATGATCCACTTAAAAAAGCACAGCTGAAAAAAAATTATTAAAATTCATACACATCAGGCAGCTTGATTTTTTGGGCTGAATATAAGGCTAAATGAAGGTTAAATATTGGCTGAATAGTAATTGTACCATCTCTTTGAGAAGCTGTTTATTGAGCATGTATATGGTTCTGTTAGCTAAAACTGGCAGCACATTTGAGATTGAATCAGACAAGCTTTTCTGCCTTATGCATGTACCATTTCTCAGACTAAGCTAGATGCAGTTAGAAAGGAAAAAATTAGACACAAAACACTCAATGAAGCATATTTAATTCCTGATAGGAGAAATATTAACCAAAGAACTCAAACCTTTCTAACTGCGTTTTTCCATTGGAAAAATACCATTTCACTGGCACTGAAATATTCTACTGGGGAAAAAAATGTGCATATATTTTTATATTTTGAAAAAGAATAGAACATGACCATCTTTTTCTAAATTAGATGCTGCATTATACAATATATCACATTTGGAGAAGTCAGAATGAAAACAGAATGTTTTGACTGATTCAAGTTAAACTTTGTTTAGAATTTAACTTAATTCCATTTTTTGGGTGGTCAGGCCAGCCGCTCCAGCCCACTCCATGGCAACTTGCATTTTCTGATGTGGAGCTTGTCCCTGGTCCTGTCATCAGCTGTGAGATGAAGACAGCAGCTACCACAAAGACCTCTGATGGGAATTCACAGATGGCATTAGATCAAAGCCATAAAATTTCAAATATAGTGAACATCTTCTTGATCTGATTAAGTGAGAAATATGAAAATAGAAATACCAAATTACTCAAATAATTTACAGCAAATAAAGCAGCAGTTTTAACATTTAAAAAGGAAAAAGAAAACAAACAAAAAAAAAAGCCAATGAACGTTAATTCCTTATAATCTTATAGGAAAAACAACACGTCCACCCTCTCTTCCTCTCCCACTCACACACACACTCCTCCCTCCAGCCGCTGCACCAGAGCCCACAGTGGCCATGCTGCGGTGTAGCTGGGATGTGGAGAAGACATGCGCACTGTTCATAACCCACCACAGGAGGATGTTGTGCACAGATTCCAAGGCATGCTGAAACACAGATACATTGAAATGCTCACTGGCACCCTGCTCACAGTTTGTACTCCTTTCAAGAACTTTAGACATTGCTCAGGATGAGATTACCATCCAATTTCCAGATGTGTTCTGAATCAAGGCATCAGAACTCCTGGGAATTTCCCATTGCTAGCTCTGAATAAAAGTTTATATATATTTAATTTTTTTTACTTAAAACTGAAAAAAATCCACTGATTTCTTGTCAGACGTACACAAATACAAAAAGGAGGGGAAAAATGTCTTAATACAGCATGGTATCTGCAACATTTTCCAGCAATGACAACTGATGCTTTGGGCTTTACAAAAAATGGTGAATTCAGGGTACAACATGACTTTTTTTTTTCTTTGATTATTTTTAGATTGGTTCAAGAGAACAAATTAACTAATATGGAATGTTTTGGACAATAACTTGGCAGCACTATGGAAATTGTGTTCTAAATCTATGTTCTTTTTCAAGGCAATCATTTTCACACCAGGGAGAATTGTTCAGTACAAATTTGACAGTGAAAGTCTAGATGAGGAAGAGAAAATACTGCAAACACATCTACTGCCCTTAAATCTCAGCATGTCCCTTGTGGCACAGCAATAAAACAGACCCAGCAAGGCTAGGTAATTTGCCAAAGCCCACACAATGTCTGCAGGAGAACCAAGGGATCAATCAGGAGTTCTTGACTCCCAGCCTTTTGCTTGTTTTTAGCAGCAGGCATTGCTTTCTCTTTTTCCTTAACATCTAAAATTAGCAGGCTGACAAATCTTGCACCAAATACATTTGAGACCAAAAGGTCATCTGGGCAGAGACCATCTCTCTGCCTTGTAGCACACTGGTTGGTGGTACTTAATGAACACAGGAGCAACGCTCAGACTCCAGCCTAGAAAGTCACTGTAGCTTTTATGAGCACCATACTGGAGTTTCAGGCACTTGGTGCACATTCATCTAATTACCTCAATATTAGTGCCACTATCACAGTGTATAAGTAAAATTCCCCCATTTCCTCACCCTTGCCCCAGGCCAGGTGCAAGAGCTAGCTCTAACACTACGGGTCAGCACCTCCCCTCCTTCATAATGCCTACGGCAAAATATTTTCATCATGAGCACTGGCACAGAGACTGTAGGAATTAATCTCAAGAGGCAGAGAATTTCTTACGTGTTTGGTTTTGGTTTTAAAATGTTCTTATGATACAAATGAACCTTTTGATGAAGTAGATCAAGACCTCTACAGTGACACCTCAGCAAAGGATGTTAGGAATAAAGACGGTGTAAAAGCAATATAATAGGAACATCGCACATGCACATGGAAGTCTCAGCTCCCAGTTGGGAGACCCCTCAGACCAAATTCGGTACTCTTATACACCATCGAAACTCCACTCACCCCAGAAACAGGGACACCACTGTTTTCTGCACACACTCGAGTCCTCTGCCGCTGAGATCTTACTCCAGGCTGAACTGCGAAGCAAACTTCCCATGCAGTGATTGAAAACGGGCGGTTCTTACAGGATATCCATTCAATTTTGTGCAGCAGAAGGTCTGCCTCATACCTGCCAGCAGGAAATCATTGAGCCTCGAACTCAGCTTGACATTGTGGCTGTCAGCCAAAAAGATGCAGTCAGTAATGGGCCTTAATTCTTGCTTCCTTAATTTCATTTAGAGTCCTCTTTTAATCGCAGGAGTGGAATTTGAAAGTAAAAAGGTGTGTTGTAATAAAGACTGCCTCAAGTGAAACAAAAGCTGAGTGAGGCTGTCGCTATGTGTTATCGGCAGTAGGCTGATCTAGAGCTGAAAATCACTGTATTTCGGCCCAAACTTATATTTGATCCCAAAATTCTGAAATCTCCTTTTACCACTGACTATTTTACAGCATTTTATTTTTGATGGCTCCCATCACAAAGTGAAATAATACATGGCAGGAGTGCACGACACAACATATTATTGTGTAAGCTACCAGGAAATCTTAAATTAAGTGCACTGTGAGGAAATGCATCAAGTCACTCTGGGTCACCACACCAAACCCTTGTAGCACTTTAAGACAGGGCAAAGCATAAGCCTAAATAGCAGTAGACAGCATGAACAAACCATAACCCCAAAATAACTGCACAGGGCGACTTTTCAGGAGTAATGAATCTGGAGGTGGCATCAACTTTGTTATTAATTCTAATCAGTCAAAGGTGGGGTTGTAACCTTACCCGCGTATCAGCAACAGCTAAGGGGAATTATTCTGTCATTTTTCTTAGACTGCATGGTGCAAAGATTAACCTTAATAAAACCTTTCATTCTAGCTGCAAGGAAAATTGCTGATGGGGTACGCTGAAATAAATGTCCACGCTCCTGGTCAGGCAGAGGGAGCCACTGCAGCCTGTGCTCTGGAGAGGAGCAGCCCACGTGTTGTCAGGAGCCAGAGCACAGTCCCAACTCCTTGTTGAAGCGCACAGGAGGCAATGTCACGGATGTGACCAAGCCCTCTGCAGCATCCCCACCCCAGCACAGGTACCTTGCAACAGGAGCCCAGCTGTGTGTCAAATTCAATGCAGACAGAAAGCGGGCTGGCTCCTGCTCACAAGTCACTCTTCACTCGGCAGCGTTGCTCAATTTCAGCCTCTCATCTGTTGAACAGGAATAATAAGCATTTAGAGCATAAATTAACATTTTAATGACACTGGTTGTCTGGTAACAAGACTATCCAAAGTAGTATCTAATTGCTGGTTTCAGATACACAGAGCTAATCCCAGCACTCTCAGCAGGACCCTTTTTGCTCCCAAAACAATAAAACTGTTGTCACGTTAACTTGGCTGCCTAAAAACAGGGAAAAAAAGGTCTCCTGCATGCAATCCCCATAATTTAGCTTGCTTCTCCTGATATAATAAGGACCAAAATTAAGCTTTCAACTCGCCTGGCATAGTTCTGACCCAGGAACGTGGGAGCGATAGGAATGGCATCCACCATGGTTTGTGTCTTTCTCAGAGAAGTGGCAACTTTTATGATGCTGGTTACAGCCCACAAAGCTCTAACTGAACATTAAACATAATAAAAAACCCACAATGAAGTAAGATGGCAATTAATTTTACTACTTAGGTGACTTGTCTAGCAATCAAGTATTTACACAACACTCGGTCGTGATTCCCTAGCCTGTGCAAACGTAAAACGAACAGACCGAAAAGCTGTCATTAAGACCTAACAGAAAGCTGCAACATCTATGAAGGTTCATTGCCGCTCATTAAAAATGCTTCAAGTATAAAGGAGTGAGACGGCAGTTAAGGGCAACCATCAGAGGTCTCATCAGCTCACGGCGTCTTTAAAATACAGTATGCAGCGAGGTGAACAGGTGCAAGTGCAAGCCCACTGCAGGGCAAACTAATCCTGCCGCTGCCTTCCTCCCGTGCCAGGCAGCAGGGACAGATGGTGCAGGGAGCTGCAGAGCCGCCGCGCTGGGACGTGCAGGGGCAAGCGGCTGCCCAGCCCAGCGGGAACGCTCCTCCGTCACCACCCGCTGCCCTGGCTTCACTTGATGCCCCTCACAGCAGGGCCTGAGTCCACCCGGAGGTTTTTCTTGGGCTCTGACGCTCCTTCTCAAACAGACCGTTCTTTCCAGTTACAGTTTTAATTAATTTAGAATTAATTATTTGAGTCTCTTAATTTCCCGGCTTATTTTGAAAAAGTCCAATTAATGCTGAGCTAAGTATCTCCAAAGGCTTCCCAGCTCTCATCTGCCCTGAAGGGATCCAATTAAAACGAGACACTAGTCAAAATGTCAAACCACAATAATTTTTAAAGCCATTGTGCAACAGAACTATGGCTACATTAAACCACACATTAATTGAATAAATCATGCAAAAAGAAGACATTTTTTATGATGAGGGTGGTGAGGCACTGGCGCACAGGTTGCCCAGAGAGGTTGTGGAGGCCCCCTCCCTGGCAGTGTTCAAGGCCAGGCTGGATGGGACTTTGGGCAACCTGGTCTGGTGGGGGGTGTCCCTGCCCATGGCAGGGGGGTTTAGAACTAGATGGTCTTTGACATCCCTTCCAACCCAAACCATTTTGTGATTCTATGAGTATTTGGAAACCTAAAGCTTAAAATACCCTCACTCCAGATTCAGACTTTCCTGTCAATCAAGAGCATGTTCAGAACTTGTAGCAAGTAATAAAAGCCACATTTCCTTTTACAGGACAGTTAAAACCATGGAGTATAGTGAAATATGTAAATTAGACCACAAGATGATAAGGACTTCAATGCAGAAAAGACAGTCCGGAAGCTTTGCTGACTGTGGAGCTGAAGGACCTGCGAGCCAGCACAGGCAGAGGCTGGTAAAGCTGCACCATGCAGAACTGCAGAAATCTCTCTGTTCTGCTTCTGGAGCCACGCAGGCACACTGGCAATCACTTCAAGGGTCTCCACAATTGTGGCTCGTTTTAATCTGGAATCCTTATGATTCACTTACAATTTTTTTTTCTGTATTAGCTGTCTCAAACCCTTAGAGAGCATACCAAGGTCCCTGGCATGCACACATCCCTCAGTAGATGAAGTTTTTCTTGATTTCAACTTACTTGCTTGAAAAATCCTGTCTTTTATTCTAGCTCTCAAAGTATTTCATCTAGCTGTGGCAGAGAAATAAGTATTAAATCATTGTTGAATAGGAGACTAAATTAAAAACTGAAACAGGTCAGCATTTCAGATGGTGGTTTGTTTTCAATGAGCTGTAACTCTAACATAATTCAGTTAATCTTCTTGACTTCTGCAGAAAATTTCCCCCCTCTTTCCTACCAGTCAAATGAATTTTTTCCAACTGAAGCAGCAGGATCACCGAGTACTTTGTCTGAGCATAGGAAGGTAATACTGTTTCAAAAGGCCTTAACTTTTTTTTATTTTTATTTTTAATCTCATTGCCCTCGTAATGAAAACTCCGAATTTCCCACTCGCTTCAAAGTTCGATTTCAGCAGCTCAGAAAGGGATTAGAAACACATGAGTCTTAGGAATGGCACAATCCTTTGGGAAAACCCATCCACTGGTCTTGGCGTGCCACCAAGGAGCAGCAAAGGAGCTGGTAGGAGACCAGAGGGTGCCTGGGACAGGAGGAAAGACACCATGACAGTAATGGTTGCTGCCAGCCCTCTCTACCCCCAGCTCACTAATGCCTCCCTCCTAGGGCAGGGAGATCCTACCAAATACAGCACCCACATGTCTGGGTCTGCCCAGAAGAGCACGGCAAAAAACAAGTCACCCTTTGGGGCAGCTGCTGCACAAGTAGTGCGTTTCTCATGTATAGTGCTCTGTGAGCTGTCAGGTTCCTCTCCCTCCATCATTTTGTGGGAAAGAAGATCTCTTTTACACTTAAAATTGCACAGGAAATCTCACAAGAGATTATATTGTCATACGGTTTTGTGTCCTTCAGCCCTTCCCACCTGTGAAATGAGCAGAAAAATGGTAAGAGACCTTTGTGTTTCCATTTGTGCGTTACTTGCGATTTGAAATGCAAACATCTCTTGTCCTGCAAAACAAAGAACCAAAGGCTTCAGTATTTCTGTCAGGCAAAAGGGAAGAGAAATTAAGATCAGTAAGCACAGTAGAAGTACGGTCCCGTTTCTGCCCGGCTGTTGCAGGTAGGTACAGCGCAGCAGTTTTCATGCTAAAGCTTTCCCCGACAGTCACCCCTCTGCAAGGTCTGAGGCGCTGCAGTAAGTGGAGAAGTGCTGAAGTACCACAGTGCGGTAACAGCTGATAAATGTCTTTCTAAACATAATGTTATCAGTGAAAAATACAGAGTACCAAGGAACAGCAATTTTCACCCATCGGAAACAAATTATCTGAGCTTGGAGAGGAGGCTGGAGAGAATAAGGACAGAATTACCTAGAGCAGTTTGCACAGCCCTGAAAAAGATCAGAGACATTAAACTACCAATGCTTGCTCTTCCTGAGACTCTCCATGTGACTTTATATGATGCCAGCAGCGCAGAGAAATGTTGTGCATTTCTACAGAAGCCAATGTGTGTCCCCCAAATTAAACAATTTTAAATGTTTATGATTATCTTGTAAATAACTGATGTGTGGCAGGTTTGTCCAGGGGTTATATATCGCTATTTGCTAAATATTTGACATATACTGTTTAGCTGACATTTGCTTAGTAATATATCGTTAATAATGTGCAAATAATTAAAGGAGAACAATCACATTCTCTCCGTGTACTCCTATTCTGTTGTCAGCATGGTTGTGCCTCTTAAATTCCCTTCTCTTGACCCTTTTCCTGGTCAGCTGGATTTCCCCTTCCAGTACTGAGCATTAATATTTCATTGTAGCGTTACCCTGACTCGTCTGTCTGAGATGGGGCAGGTTCTCCAAGTCACAAGGCCCTGCCATAGCCATGTGTTTCTTCTCCCAGAGGACACTCTGGACTACACTTTGAGCTTGGAACAGTTGCCTCTCTCCATGCCTCTTAACAAAATAAAGTATCTTACAGATTTTTTTGCCCTGTAGCGGCTCCCAGAATGAGATTCAGCAGGGCTATGAAGAGAAGGTAACGAAGTTAGTTCCGATTACCTGAATTCAACACCACACACTATCACAATATCCTTCAGAAGTTTTGTTGATGTTTGTGCATTGGCCACCAGCCCAAACCTCAAAGGAGCATAACTAAAAGGTGGCTCCAACCTTTGGGGGAACCAAGTCAGCCTGTGGATCAGAGGCTCACGGTTAACTCCAGCAGCGAAAAGCTTTTGCATAGGTTCCTCAGCCCAGGCGGGACGTGGGAGCACAGGTTCATTACATGTCAGGGAATCAAAGGATGGCACGACACAAGTCACACAAGCTCTCAGTAAGCCATCTGAGATTCGTCAGCAGGTGAGTTGCTTGTTGATGAAATACAGGAAGAATAACGGCACTTAGTAAAGAGATGTTAATCTTTGTTCACAGACTCGCCACTTGTTACTATATACACGCACCAAAAGAAAGGGCATCAAACAGGTTACATGGTGTAAAATTGCTTTCTAAGCTCAACCTCACATAATGTCAAATCTATTTGTTTTCTGGCATGTGTCTTTTTACAAACACTTCCCTGTGTATATTAATAAATAACTAAGGATTCGGGAAAGCAACGGGTCCTTATTACAGCACTTCCTTCTCTGTTACAGGAATGACCTGCCAAGCTCGAAGTTCATACATTACAAGTGAGATCCTGTGGGGTTACCGTTTCACCCCTGTTCTCACTCTGGAGGATGGATTTTATGAGGTTGACTACAACAGTTTTCATGAAACCTATGAGACCAACACACCAGTTTACAGTGCCAAAGAGCTGGCAGAGATGGCCAGCAGAGCAGAACTGCCGCTGACGTGGTCTGTTTCCAGCAAGCTGGACCAGCATGCTGAGCTGGAAACTGAAGAGGAAGAAAAGAATCAAGAAGACCAAAATGAAAGAAATGGTGATGTGGCCAACTTGGAGAATGAGTCCAAAGTGTAGAACCACTGGAGGCGTAAGGGCCACACCACCTCCTTTATCTTCTCCCTCTTTGCTCCCCTTTTCTTTCTCCGACATGCCTTTTTTTTTTTTTTCCTTTCCCTTCCTTGTTATTCTTAATTCTGGGAAAATAAACACTTAAGATGTGAAATATCTACCTGCCCAATTTACACTCAAGAGATCCACAGACTAAGCAAAGGCATGGGTTAAAGCTGCAATACCCATTACCCATGGTGGAATCTCAGTCGCCACCCTGGCAATGTCTGCTGGCTTCCTCGGCACCTCCCTCAGTTCAGACCTCCAGGGTTATTCACATCGACAAACAAACAAACAACCAAAAAAAAACCCAGAAAAAAACGAAAAGTAATGGGAATATACACAAGGGATTTAAAAGGACAGACTAATTAATGGTCATCAAAGTAATGGGCCTCGGTTCCAGTTTTTATGTATTTCATCACAGTTTCACATGCTGAGCGATAAGCCTCTATGAAATGGGCCTTGCAGCTTTGAGACGAAGGTGAGCAGAGGGATCTGCAATCCAACACGACACTGTACATATGCCTTATGTAATTACTTTATCTTTACATTTAGTAATAAACACCGCATGTACAAAAGTACTGTAGTAAAGAACTTCTAAATAATGTACATAGACGTGTAATTAATGTAGGTTTAGAAACAGAGTTCTAGAAATATTGGGATGCAAAAACTAACTACCCACTGAGTAGGCATTTCTCTTCTAATATTTGGATTTTAATATTGATTTCTTTTTCCCCTATATCTATGGCTCTTCTAGTGCATGACATTTTCTTCAGTGTACCAGACTGGCAGCTGTTTAGAGTACCTCACTGTTTGCCAAACAGATCGTTTTACTGACTCTAAAAAGCCATAAGTCTGGGAGAGGGCAGGGTAGAGAAATTGTAACTTTATTACTGATATACTGTGAAAATGTTTACAAAATACTGCAGACCGTTCCTGGTTATTTTTTTGGCAGTTCAACCTAAAATTTAGGCTGTGGCATAACTCATGGCAAACCAGAATTTCCTGTATACTCTTAATATAGCAAGCATGATCCATATGGAGGTATTATCCTTTATGTGCAATATCTAGGCAAACTTCTCCCTTCTCCCCACCCAAACCATGGGATTTCAGTGGAGTAGTTTGCTACACAAACAGCACAAGCCATTGAAAACCAAATGTTGCACCTTAAGGAGTAGATTTTAGCTGTTCAGCTGGGAAAGAAACAGCTGAATTTCATCTGAAGCTGTAATCAATGAAATTCATGCGTTGACAGCGCCGGTGCTCGGCCGGCCCTGCAGAGTCATGGGTGGTGTGACATCCCTGGGTAAATGCTCAACACACGGTTCCTGCCACCCACACTCAGGAGAGTGGCTCCCTAACGACTTTCTAACTGAGGTTAGCTCCTTGGCTGTTGTAAATCAGTGTAAATCCTGTACATTCCGACCGCGAAACTTTAAAACTAAGGGGGCGGTGATAGTTTGCGTAGCTTACACGGCAGCACTCAGGCGAGTGGGGGAGCTGATGTGTGCGGTCACGGTTTCACAGACACGCTCCGTCAGGGGCTGCTCACACACTGCGGCGTTGCCCAGTGCTAAGGACCCCTCAGCCTGGCCCGGTGTGCGTGAAATACTACCTGTTGAAAAGAGATTGCATTGCTTTCGGTGGGCTTTGGCTCAGGCCCATCAAGAAGGGCATTTCTGTCAGCAAAGGAGAAGCTGCAGCCTTAATTTTGTGGGGTTTTTTTTGTACCTGCCTACTCCAGAAAGGAAGATCACACTGAAGAGAATCTGAAGCATTTTTTTTGTACAGAAAGATTTATGTTAAAATAGAAGACAGAAAAAATAACCTCAGGAGAAACTTAGTGGGCAGATGGAAATTTTGCACTGTGACATAGCTTTCACATTGATTTCACACCTACTTTCAATTCTTTTTTTCCTGAAACCACTGCCACTTGCTAATTTTCACAGAGCGTGGCTAATCAGTGGGGTTTCTGCAGGTCCTACAGCTGTGCTTCACGCTGAGGTGGGCAGAGTAGGGTGTGGGGAAGGGGTTGCACACCACGGACTGGCAGGTCAGGCTGGGTCAGGAGAGGTTTTTGTTTCAGCTCCGAACGTTTTCCTAAAAGGCTTTCACAAAGCAGCATGATGTAAAGAACGGTGCAGAACATGGATTTTTGTTGCCTCCATGCAGGAAGGCTGATACTGCCAACTCAGTCAAGGTTATTTACACCTAATTTTTGTGAAATAACACTCGTTTTGCTACAGACCTTTCAAAATTCGTTCTTCTGCCCCAGCATCAGCAGCTGCCAAGTGCTCCAGTTCATCCACCACAGCCCACCCATAAGGACACCCGTGAGAGGTACCAAGCTTTTTTAGGGAAGGGTGGCTCCACAGCTCCACTGGAAGACAGAAGCTTATAGCAGAGGAGCCGGGGGGGGGGGGGCGCGGCACCGGTAGCCATGAGCCGCCTGCGTGTCAGTCCTAGCGAAAGGTGCACGAGCTGAAAGCAAACCGTTCCTCTGAGGATAAACCTGCTTTTTGCTCTTGTAATATACTGGGCCGCTCTATAATTCATTGCTGCAGTTTAACTAAAGTTTGCGTTAATTAGAACAGCAGCTCAGGGCCCTAATTAAACCTTTTTTGTGTCCTTTAGCACAAAAAAATAGGCTTTCCGCCACTGGGCATGTGCATGTGTAAGCTATATTTTTGTGAATAGGGCACTTAAAGCTTAAGGTGTGTGTATTCGTCTCCTTCTCTCTCTCCCCTGTATTCTATCATCTTTGGTATTAATGTAGTACGGACTGTAAAGTTTATGAAATCTCCTTTTTGTAACATAAGCTTAAAAACAAAAAACAGAAGCCTCCAAAGCTTTCAACTGGGAAGCTTCACGTAAACTTTGTACTAGAATGTCCCTATCAAACACCTCTATTTTTCTACAATGATTGATTAAGCAGTTTAACAATGTATTTTGTGTCAATGATTTCAACTGAACTGGTAAAAAAACAATTAAGAATTGAATGCTGTTAATTAACAATGGATTTTCAAGCCGTATATACTGAGTGGTGTTTTCATTAACAGTAAATAATTTAACCTGGACAGTTCATCTTCTAATCCTAAACAATATACTGTGAAGTGCAAGTGCCCTATGGGAACGATTTTTGGCAAATCACATTGAAGGAACATGAATGATGCAACACTTTGATAGAATTAACTACATAATTAATCAAGACCCATTACATGTCTATATATGTCACATTTTGATGGTTTTTTCTCAGAGTACCTTTGAATTTCAGGAGCGAAAGGATTTACAGTGACAAGTGTGAGGTCTCAGTAATCTACCGCAGCTCGCAATTCCCTCTCCCAATGAACAGAAATGCCGCAGAGGTGCTTTGTACAGACTTCATGCACAGTGTTGCAGGTCCTCTCTGGATTCTTCTCACTTTTTGTTTTGTTTTTTTTTTTTTTTAAATCACACACTAATTGTTTTTCCCACACCTAAGTTTCCAAACCATTTTAGGCATTGGTAACAGACACACTGCCTTTAATGGAGCAACACAAATTTATAGCTGGTGAGAATCTGGCCTTCAGCAAATACTTCAAGCTCTCGCTTGTTATTTAGCAATATACACCATCTTATCAGCACTAAAATAAATTTCAGAAATTATTTCAAAATAGGCATCAAAGAAAGCATTCTCTTATATGTAGTTTGTTAATGTTAATGCTCATCTAGATCTTTGCTCTAGAATACCATAATCATTGGCATTGATGTTAGCCAACCCAACAATTTTAAGTTCTGTGATTAAAGTTGAATGTCTGCTTCTACAAACGGCCGTGCTGCCAGCATACAAGCAGAGAGGATTGCCCAGCCCTGAGTCAGAGCTCTGCACGTCCCTGCTAGGCGGAGGAAGGAGGTGGTGTGCTGAGAGAAGGGTCCCCAGCAGGCAACTGCCAAACCACGTGGGACAAGGTGCTGGCAAATGCAAGAGGAAAACGCTTGACAGATGGTTTGAACTTAACTTCAAGACAGCATTTAACCCTGGTGCATGGAGGTGCCCAGGTCTGGAGTTGCCCATGTGCCTCTGCTGGCGCTAAAGAGGAACTCAGGCCTTTCAAAACGAGGGAAGAAATCCCTCTTCTCTTGTCAGCCACAGGGCAGAAATTCCCATTTCGCTCAGCTGCACAATATTGGGCTGCTTAGGGGAGGGTAAAACTAGATTCGTCCCTCTTCAGCCCAGGAGGTTGAAAGTTGCATCCCACTTCTCCGAAGAAACTAACCCTGCCATAACAGCAGCGGCAGAGCCTCAGCACCCATGGCCAAGTGCTGACAGGCTCGTGAATTCTGGGACTCCTGTCTTTTGCAGATTTGAATTTAGACAAGTGGTGAATTTATACCACTTCCTTCGGTTATTTAACGTGGATCTGAATTAGAGGCTCACCACTGAAAATGTAATTTGTCTCTATGACAATGGGAGGGCTGGGCACCTCAGGTAGGACATTTCTTAACAGCTGCCACCAGAGTTTCTGACTGTGAACCATAATCTTTTTACGATTATGGTACTCTCTTTCCATCAAAATAGCTTTCTTTTCAGAATATCAGCCTCTTTAACAGCCACATTACCTCACTCAGACACTTTTTAGACTATAAATCAGCCCCAATAAAACAAGAACAAAAGTTGGCTTCGCTTCTACACTTCTGTCAGCTCATAAACATGCTGTTTGGAAACACAGGCTTGGAAAGTAGGCATAAATTTAGGCTTTGTGTTGTAAATAATTCTTAAATACAAGACCTGAAAGCTATTATTTATTATTTATATTAAATTATACTCTTTTATGCTTCCTGAGTGAATTTTAAACTTCTAGGATTTGGCTTTTTAGAGGGGAGGGGTGGGGTTAGACATTCCAGGGCATGCTTCATTTTGTGTGCATTTAGTTCAAACTTACTTCTGCTGATTTCACTTTTTTCAGTCCCTCTGGATTTCCAGAAATTATAATCTCCTGGCAACTTCAGTGTAACGGCGTACTTATTTTACCACTGCTGTTCTCCCATTTATTGCCTGTATACTGATGTTGTAATAGTATCACACAGATAGCACACAGACATCATATCCAAAGATAGCATCTAAAGAGACCCGAATATCTCGCTATTTCATCTCAAGTGTGAAATCTGTTTTCTATTCTAAGCAAATTCACAAGCATAAACCACAGTTCTTCCCTCATCCTCCCTAACTTGTGTGTCATCCACGCAGAATAAAAACTTCAGAGTTTGAAATACCAGCTGCTTTGAGGTGTTTTTCTCAGAGGCAGGACGGAGGAGAACTCTCCCCACTTTTCCTTTTTTTAAATCAAAGGCAACACCTCCAAAACTCACAGCTGCAGTTCATGCGCAGTCCTCTGGAAGCTACAGACACCATCCTGCTACCGGCTTGAAGTCCATATCAGCCACTGTTCCAAGCAATAGAGCTGTTTTCCCTCAAATGATTACACAGAGACACTTGCATTAACTTTTCTGGAAGGTTTAAACTGGAAGAACGAGTGGAGAACTGTTACCCCACCACACTTTTCTTCACATGCTTTTCACAGTCTTTTGGAGTCCTCTGGACGTTTTCCCGCTCAGGAAAGGAGAATGCTTGGCGCACAAGCACGAATCCTCGCAGCCATCTTCCTTGGCTGCTTCCCCATCATCATGACCAGGAGGACCCAAATTCCTCACTGAAATATCCATACTAAAGGATGTGTGATGTGGTGCTTGAGATGGCACCACTCTATATCAGAAAGGATGGCAATGCTCTGTACAGTGTTCAATCCACTTC
This sequence comes from Psophia crepitans, assembly GCA_013399095.1. Lineage (NCBI taxonomy): Eukaryota > Metazoa > Chordata > Aves > Gruiformes > Psophiidae > Psophia > Psophia crepitans. Next base: position 176,767 of record VWZZ01000597.1, read on the forward strand.
ACGTACACAGCGTGGCGTACACTGCATTCTGCTGAGTGAAGGAAATGGAGCTGGAGCACAGCAATGCTAGCAGAGCCCTTTAAACACCTAAGATATCTTCCCAAGACTGTAATTCTAATCAAGTTAAAATAAAAAGGACTTTTTCTAAAAAAAAAAAAAAAAAGAAGATTATGATATCTTAATGAGAAATCTCTAATCTGAAAATATCAGTAAGACTGGGAGTGGGGAATCCAAACTGTTACACTTTGAAGTCATTATAATGAATCTTATTCAGACAGTGATAGAATTTATTTCCTTTTTCTGGCAACATTTTTGGTTCAGATGGATGAGATGATAGACCTAACCTCCTAAATCTCTGCTTGTGATTTTCAGAAATGCTGAATGTCTACCAGCTCTTACCAAGATCCATAGGAATTAGGAGGAATTTCTGTGAAGAGAGACCATCTGTTCAGATGACAACAAAAGAACTTGGTGGTGCCTTTTGCTCCCGCTTTTAGGCTCCCTGGGAGATGATGGAGTCAGGAGAGGTCTCCATCTCACTGAAATGCCATCCGCATCAAATACATGCCAAAGTCCTAAAGAACCCACACATGTTACAGTAGGCTTTAGGCTCACATTTTTAGGCACCCTAGAGATCACTAAAGGCACTGTCAAATGTGCTAAAAACACTGCCAAACAAGAGCAAAGAATGACTTCATTCTCTTAAAGTCATTTTATTGAAATCAGGTTAAGGCATGGCAGTGAGGCAAGACGAGGAAGCTGCACAGCTTGCACTCATGCTGTAGCTTCTGGAGGAAAAAATGGAAGCCATCACTTAGCAGAGAAACCAGCAATCCTCATTTCATACAAGCTCAATACTTAAAATATGGGGAAACAAGATAAAGCACTCGCTAATCAAAAGGTAAAATGATTCATAGCAAATACAGAAGATCCCTGAAAAGGGAAAGGAAAGAATACAAATAACTGCAAAGTCTACAGATGAAATCCAACAAAAGTCTTGGCCAAAGGGCAGGGCCACTGGAATCAACAGTTCAAAGCTAAGCCATGCTACAGGCCACTTTTTACTTTTTATGCACAAGTATCTTTTCTTTGACATGCACATAATTCCTGTTAATAAATACGATAAGGTAAAGCATGACCAAAACTATTGCTTAAAAAAGTTGGCTAGCGAAATCATCAAAAAGAAATCTGTATAACGAGAAGAGACAAGGGAGAGAATTCATCACTTAGATCCCATTCCGCACTTCTTACCTGCTCTGAAATGCATTGAAGTAATACCAACAAGAGACAGCATTGTTTTTAAATTTACTGAAATCAAAAGAAAGAGGAAAAATGTAGAGTGCACAAAAACCCCTGTGTCTCTTTAAAACACCATCTTGAGGATCTTTTGCCACCATCTACATGACAAGGAAGAAATTAGCTGTATGCTAGTTAGCACCTATCATACTAATTTAGAAAAGGTGTTATCCATTGAATGGCACAATTTCAAAATGAACTTGAAGAAAAATCACAGCAAGATCTCCTCAAATAATAACTAATACATGTAAAAGGAGTTAAGCTTCTAATAAGCCTCGTTTCCCAGAGAAGAAACAGCAGAATAGAAACAAAAAAAAAAAAAAAGAAAGAAAGCTACATAGAAATTTTCCTGAAAAATGGCAGAGAAAAATGTGGCTTTATTTCATAAACTTAAATAACAATTTTCTTTTTCTTTTTTAATTGCAGTATTAGTTCTCTCTTTGTGTCTACACACTGACTGATTTGCTAAAAATCTGCATGGCCATCAAAATATGACCTTTCAAAAGTAATTCTAGTTTTGTAAAGAAAAAAAATATTTTGTGTCTTTAATTATTTATGGAGTAATCCATGCATTAGGAATGATAATTAGAATAAGATCAATAGAGTGAACTTCTTCAGAGAAAAAAAAATCACAAAATTAAAATACTTCTCTTTGAAAATCAGAAAGGAATATTTCATTCAGTTTTTTGCCCTCACATTTCCAAAATAATGAAGCGTTTTGATATTAGAACAAAAATGTTTTGTTCAACTGGAGACTTTCCTGAAATAGGTTGAAAAATTCATTTTTACTCATCTTTGCAGAGAATGAACAAATTCACATCATCAAATTAATGTCAGTTTAGCTACCGTAAAAATGACTAGGTATTAATATTTTTTTTTTAATAAAATACACTGCTGGAGATATCTAGCAGTGAAGAAATCTGCCACCAAGCTCAACCTTACAGTATGAGTCAGTCATTGCCATGACTCTGATTACAACTAAAATTAAAATATTCCCAATAAGACATTCTGTACATTTTCACAAAAGTGGCCTTGGTTTGGACCAAAATGTCAAGGGCCCACCTGGGATTTGGAAGTGTGGGCTCAACTTCCTGCTGTAACTGACTCGGACAGAAATTTTTAATCTTAGATGATCTTAAACATGGAGTTGTAGAAGCTCAAGCCAGATCTCCTTCCTCCCCTGGCAGTTTCTGCCCATCAGGTTACAAATTATCAGTCAATATGTTGCAATCTCTGAAGAGCTACCCAGAAAAAAAAACTGGGACTAACTTGGAAAATTCTGAGCAGATCTGCATAAAATTCTCAGCAAGATACAAAGACTTTCTCTAATCACTGGCTGAAAGTGGAGCTGTTCCTCTAAAGGCGAAAAGGCAATACTCGATCTTGATCTACCTGGAAAAAGTGCATAGCCATCTAAGAAATCAATGATTAAAAAATGATCATAGCTGCAGCCTGGGAGCAGCAGGAGAAAGAGGAAGGGTTACATGAGCACAAGGATAGAAATGCTGGCGTGTTCCAGCAATGGCCCCTCCCAGTCACATCTGAAACACCAAGGAAGCACTGACTGCTTTTTTTCTGCATTGCAGCTGTCCCACCATGGAAGAATTCCATCATGGGACAAAAAAAGGAAAAAAAGAGGAAAAATGGGGGGATTGGGAGGATGGAAGAAGAGGGGAGAAGAAAAAAAGATAAAGAAACTAAAGGAGAAAAAGGGGAAAAGAAGGAAAAGAAAAAAGGGAAAAAAGGGACAAAAGGGAAAAAAAGGTGAAAAAGAAAAAAAGGAGGACGAATGTGGAAAAGGAAAAAAGGAGGAAGGGGGGAAAAAGGGGAAAAAAGGCAAAAAAGGCTTGGTCCCACTTCTTTAAATGAGAATCTCACTAACTTGTATACTTTGGGTTTTATTTTTTGCAGGGTTTTTTTTTTGGTTGGTTGGTTGGTTTTTTTACCACCTCAGCCTGATAACAATGCACTTGGTGTTGCTCTTGATGAATGCGGTGAGAAAAAAGGCCCACTTTTCCTAAGAAACAAGCACCCGTCTGATGGTGAACACTGTGACCTTAGAGTACCTTCAGCAGCAATAAATAAAAGCTTGTTATTGAGGTTTTCTCTTGACAATTCAAGTAAGTTGTAGAAAATAATCTACTCTCTTCCTGGCAGCCCTGGGTAGAGCCCTCATAACGGGGAACATTGTCCTCTCGGCTTGCTGGCCCTTCAGTGATCTGTGCTGCAGGCAGCCAGCTAGGAACAGGCCCTCGACATCGCCTTCCTTTCTGCTTCAAAATGATGTGCCCGAAAATCTTCATGGTATGGATCAACAGTGTCCACTTCACACACAAAACCACCTAAAATCAATTTTTGTTGTTTAGCATGGTCATTTTACAAAAATTAACTGTGAAAGTTAATTTTTAATATCAAAACGGCAATTTTACTGCTGATCAAACCATCAAATGACAGTATTCTAAAGGTCTGTGACAGTATTTTAAAGCTCCCCATAGGTAATGCTGCATTTTAGTATCACCAATGGCTAGAGTCAGAGCCTGAAAGGCAGTTACTGCCACCTTTTCTTCCATTTCATCCAGCAAATGGACAAACAGAAATTAAGGCAACTACTTTAGATAAACATGCATGCAGATTTTTTTTCTTTAGTTTAGAAACCACTTCATCCATAGTCACAAATCCAAAATTTTTCAAAGCCTGAAGTCTGCTATATCGTATTGTAAGACACAATAATGAAATCAGAACTTCAGTTTTATGGTGTTGGTGAGAATTTTATTCAGTTAAAAGTGAAACCTTTCCCACTCCTCTGCATTTTGAGACATGTTTGTAACCTTTAGAAGCTTTTTACTGATAAGCAAAACATGCAGGCGAAGACCTTTTTCCTAAACCGCTTCAAGGCACAGTCCCTTTTCTTTTTATTCATATATCAAATATATTTTGTCTGCATTTCTGCATAAAACTCAGAAGTTGAATGTTAACACAAGTAAGTTAGCAAATTAGGAAATTTTATCTACCCTAAAATACTTACATAGAATTTTATGAATAAATTACTAAAACTGCACACACACAAATCATCTTAGTCAGTAAATAAGGAGGAATCAGAAAAAAAAACTCTGTGGAGGCTGCAGTTACCTACTTGCTGTCATAGCAGTGTCTATATCATTGTACTATTTGATAAGAGAAGATACGAGGGAGGTATGCAGAAGTAATAGTTTGGCTATTAACTTACCTTTGCATGCTTTTGTCTTGCCCTAGAAACAATTTTGATACATTTGTGTATGGGTAATGACGAAAGCATATTTATTAAGAAAGCACAAGAAAATAATGTATTTAGTCAAAAAATCCTTTTTTTAAATAAAATGTATAAGAAACTGCTGTTCTAGGAAAATTGCTCACCCACTTTAAAAAAGGGGATACTAATAAATACATAAATAGATAAATAAATAAATAAATTCTTTCTTCTGAAACAATAAACAGCTTCAGACACTGTCTTGGTTTAATTTGCTTGTGTTCAATTCGCTGCAATACCCGTATGCTGTTAACAGAAGGGACACCTATCAGTGAGAGCTGAGAATGAAGATCTGCTTTGCTCAGCCCACAGCCTCAAGTTCAGGCTCCCTCTTTTGCATTTTCGGTTCCCCTGCAGATGGTGTACGTACAAGACTTCACATTTTGAGAAATGATGGGTGTCGCAGCAGGTGTGGGTAAACAGGGGCCTCATTGCAGCTTCAAGTCTGGAGGTGGATCAAGTCCAGATGCTTCCATTGACACGTCCTCCCTACCTCAGCCAACCGTGTCCAGTTTGCCTGCAAACTCACTTTCATCTGGCCCACAGATGCTACGGTGCGCACAGGTTAAACACAGGCTGCACAGCTCCAGAGGTCTCTGAGGGTCTGTTCCTGGGGGTACCTTGCTGAGATTTGAACTAGACAGTTCAGAGCTGGTGCAACACACATAGGCTTACATCAGCCACTGCTTCTGTGGCACTACAGGATCATGCACCAACATTAGCCTGAAAATGGAGGACACTGTCACAGAAATTATCTGTCAGGAATCTACATGCAGTCAAAACTGATGAGGGCTATGTGTTGTGCTTCCACACCCCATCTCTTCCATAAATGCAGTTCTTCACCGTTAGCCATGGGGGCTCATACCGTTTCACAGAAACATTGATAATTTGCTGAAAGAAGCAGGAAAGAAAGGGAGAAAAAAACCTGGTGCTCTCCCTCTAACACTTGAGTAACCTTCCAGTAGATTAAATACAACCTCTAAAATGTACTTTTTCAATTATCCAGCATTACAAACTCCAGTGTTTAAAAAGGTAAAAGGTTATTATTGCTACTAGGATACTTGAAATTTAACGATGGTCCATTGGGTTATAGGACAATAAAATGAGGATATTTTCTACAGCCCACATTGCAGAGTTATGCTTTGATTCACGTGGGAAAAACAACAAACACACTGCAAAGTTATGGGGTTTGTGGGTAATGGTCTGGGTCTCTGAGACATTTTGAAACTGCTTTTCAACAGTTTTCAATAGTTTCAGTATCGTGTAGCACTTTCTCACGTTCTATCAAAGTATATTTTCCTTTATACTTTCTACAAATATTACAACACTAGATTAGAACGTAACATACTATAATCAGATTTCAAATCAATAGATATTTCTTTAAATGTGCTTTATAGTTAAGCAAATTTTAATTCACCAGAATTCAGCTTTCTGAGTGACAGCTCAGCTTTCTATTCCCTACCCTGTCCCTTGCCTTATCAATCAATTTTGCTATACCAAGTTCTTGCCTTCCATTGCCTCACATTGCAAGGCAAATCTCTGTTTCTCATTGCTCAAGTTCTTCATAATTTGTTTGTTGTTTTTTTTTTCTGAAAAGCCAATAAGAACTAACTCTAACTCAATCTTATTTGATCATTATTTGGAGAGTGGAATAAACCAAATTAAATTAAAGCCACTTACATTTTGAGGAAGCACCACAAACTGATTCAGTGCAATCAAACTAATCTACTTCAGATTATGCCATTAGCTAATTTAGATTAACTTCCTGGGCAGCCAGGTGTCAGTTATAAAACTAGAGACAACAGGTAGATAAATACGAAGAGCAAAGGAGGTGATGCAGCATCATTGTTAAGTTGGGTAAGGCTTCAATACCAGTAAACATGTGGACTAAACAGTATTAAGGTTTTTCTGTCACAAAAAAGTAGAAGCTACGAGGAGGAGACTTAAAGCTGCACATAAACCTATTGTGTTACTATTCATGGACACCTATTCTCAAAAGCAAAAAAGAAACACAAGGAAGATGAGAAGACTCTTGATAATTTGCTCTTGCATTTATAATACAGAAATTTGCATTTAAAAAGAAGTTTAAATTGTTGGGCAATGAATCTGAGTTTTAGCAAAGTTGACCCTAGGGACAGTCAAGGCAGGACTGGAACAGAGATGTAGATCACAGAGTTCTCCATGCAGACGGCTGCTTTTTTTGTCAAAGGACAGATGGAACAGAAATGGTGACATGTAGGGAGAAGAGAAGGGGTCTAAGGACCAAGATCCGCTAACCACCTACAGCAGGTTCTGGAGGGACTGAGCTATACTTCTGTAGAAAGGCTGATGAGCTGATCTCTAGGAGACTTCACAGAAGAAAGCCAACAGAAGGGAGAATTCAAGGCCATGTGGTTTGGGGTTTCTAAGGCCACAACGTGCCTACAGTGAGAAGGCTGGAGACAGATGGAGCACCCTGCCAAGATTTGCTTGCAGAGCAACCTCCCCACATCCCTGTGAGAGTACTTCTACACAAGGGTGAGACTGGGATGAGGGACAGCACAGAAAGAGAGACACTCCAGTGACTACAAATGGTGCACTCAGTGAGTCTGGAGATGAACAGAAGGAGGAAGATGGGCAAGAGCACTCATGCTGTGATGAAATCACAAAAAAAAAAAGTTAGAAAGAAAAATGGGAAGATGGAATAAAAATATATCTGAGAGATGAGAGACATGAGCCTTTTCAGGGGCAAGGGAAGGAACAGAATAAAAGCAAAGGTCTTTCTACTTTCCTGTAAGCTGTTTCTTCTGTTCCGCAAAGTTCCAGCTGGTTTTCACTATTTGCAAGTATTTGGTTCACGTTTGCTTTCCATATGACAGGGGAGTGGACTTCATATTACTTGATAGCAGCATATCCCCTCTAAACGGAATACTCAGACTGTTTGGATTCCAACTATTTTTTATAAAAATCATGAAAAGTAGGCAAGAATTTAAACAAATTCAATGTACCGAAATGAATGAAGGAGAAGGAAGAAAAAGAAAGGAAAAAAAAAAAAAAAGAAAGAAAGAAAGAACAACAATCCTGGGAATAGGAATCATGCATAGCAAGTCTCACACCTAACTTCTAATACACATATTTTTCTTAAGCTGGTAAATAACTGAAATTCAGTTTCTATGATTGTATTTTGTTTTGGACTCAAAGAGGAGGAGGAACAGCATTAACCATAATTCAGTTCCCTTCTGGTATTTAAAAACTGAATATACTGAGATATAATTCTATAAGATGTTGACAGATCATTAGTCCCTTCATGCTGAAGTTTGCATCATGTTAGATAAGTTTTGCAAAAAGACCAAGGATAGCAAAAAAATTAGCTAACTCTTCAGAGCAAATTATGTTGCACAAACCCAAGGAAGCAGTTGCTGTTATTCAAACTAGCCACGAGCCTACACCCTCCAAACAACTTGCATATTTTATTAGTGTAACATGCAGCAATAAAACTGTGTTTTGCTAAAATGTCCTAGAAGAAGAGAGAAACAGTCATGTTTTCATCAACATTTTCATTTTAATTCTGTGGATTTTTTGACAGGAATTGAAGATATTGTGACACCAATTTAGGAAATCTTCTTTAAGCACAGGAATGGAGCTGTGCATTTAAGGTCATGGGTGTGCACAAATGCCTTTCCCAAATTAGAGTCCATGAACATTATAAGAGCTACTCAGCACATTGCGGGATCATCTTAAAACCATTTGGTTTTATAAATGACACATCACTGAATNCTTAATTGGAAAAACTAAAAAAAAAAAAAAAAAAAACAACCAAAAAAAACCCCAACAAACAAAACAAAACAACTTGTGGTTTGGTAAGGCTCTCCTGAATCACAGTGAGCAGAAGCAAATACAAGGAGTATTTATGTGAATCAATCTGTTTCATAGGAGGACTTTTTATTTTGCCTTGGTATTCTTGTGACCCATGAAAATTGATGCTTTCCTTTAAATTTATTAAGACTCTGGTTACTTGGAAGCTCAGGGTCCAAGGGACATGCAGGAAAGCCTCTATGCCACTTGGTACTCTATGCCAAATGGACATGCTATTGCTGCTTAAAAATTTACCATAATAACATCCTGTATTTTATTATTTATACTGAAAAGGAGAGAAATAATCTTTTTTTCTTTTTTTGGGGGGGGGATGTGGGATGTTTCTCCTATAAACTGAAAATCAGGTCAGAGCTGCTTAAATGCATGCAGATTTATTTAACTTTCACTGTGAAGAAAAGAGGGAGCTATCAGCCAGGCAGCTCTTCCTTCAATTGTACTTCATGGAAAAAAACCCTGTTATCCCTCAAGCCAGCCGGCACAGTACCTTTCCTGCTGAGTCTGCACTATTTTCTTTTTCCTCCGTATTTTTGTCCAGACTCAATGACTGGAAAAAAATGGTTCCTGCCCATTGAAAATTATAATTGCATCAGAAGAGTAGATGAATTTCATAAACTTTTTATTTCTTCTTTTCTTTTCTTATCTTTTCTTTTCTAGCTTAAATTCTTTACTGTCTTTGAGCTTTATCCACTCCACTTTCTTCCTGTCACGTTCCAATCTTGACTGATGCGTACAAGTGTTTTGGCTTTCCATGCTATATCAAATGTAGTCTCGCTGCGGTCATCTGATACAGCAGTTCAGCTATTTCTGTAAGGTTATTTCCTCTGGCATGGATTTTGGTTAGCTCCAAAAATCTAACTTGCTTACCGACCTCTGATGCGCCAGCTCTAGAAACTTGCATTTTATATTCCATTACTCCACCGCCACGACTGAGAAACATCCCCTGCAAACATATCTTACTATTTTTACAAATCCTTCCAATAGAATTAGGTTCTCAGATTTCTTCCATCAGCGGCTGTGGGATTTTTTCAATGTCTCATTATTATTAATAGCTGTTCATCCTTCATATCTCTTACCTCAAACTCACTTTCAGTTATTTCTGTGTTGACAGTTGCAGCCTCTGCACTTTACCTAATCTACCGCGTGTGTCTTCCCTTTCTTGAATTATATTCTCCTGAAGCACTGAAGACTGAGTTAGCACTTTTGTCTTTCTGCCCCCAGAAATACAGCACAAATTCCACCTTCACGTCTTCGTAGTAAATGGCTTTCTAAATTCCTTAATGAATGTCAAAACTACCTTTTAACTTTCCCAAGTTGAGGAATTCAGCTTTGCGAGGGTTTTTCTTGCGCATGGCATACGTAGACAAAGTCCAGTTTCACTGGTTTTCTCATTTCTTCCGCAGACAGAGTACGGGAAGGTTTTGCTTTGTGTCGTTACTTGAGACTAGTCACAAGCTACATAGTGCTTTTCCTCCGTGTCCAGAGTAAATGAACAGAGATACCCGTTCCGCAGAAGTATAATATCTTGCCTTATTTGCTATGTCAGTTTGTGCCCATAAGAGAAATTGCTCAAACTTCATGAAGAAATCGTAACCAAAAAAAGATGCACGACTGAAACAATCTTTTATAAAAAGTTCCATTATTGCAGATTTTTGCAGAGTTCTTAACTAAGAGACAGAAGTAGTGAAGTAGCTTGTCTAAAGCTACCCTGAAAATCTGGAACTGAGGGGGTATAGAGCTTAATTTTCAAGAATCAGCTTAGGGCCATCCCACACACACAGAGTGACCAGGGGTCAACATGACCTCAGCACAGATGGGAAGGGGGCTGCACGCATGAATTTATTCTCCCCTCTCATGCCTGGAGACAGGTACTGCTCCAGCCACTGCTATTGTGAGGATGAAGAGGGTACATGTCTGAAGATATTTCCTTTCCCCCCTCTTCAAACCCACGTTTAAGAAATATTCTCTCCTTCTTCTAAATTAATACTTGAGGGGAAATCGCATCAAATGCACAAAAAGTGTACTGGACTAAAAAAAAAAAAAAAAAAAAGTCTGTTTAATAAATGCATCTTCAGGGTACCGTACCAAAATAGATTTCATTAAAAATTTCCCTTAATAAAACATCTTGAAATGAAGTTTAAAAAAAAAAAATTCAAATGCTGAGGCACTTGTTTTAATTGGCTTTAACTTCTGCAGACTAAATGCAAAGTATGCTGCCCATTATAATTTGGATGGCTGGTGCTTCTAAACATAGTGTCAGAATTCAGTGAAGGAGGAGGGGGGTGGCAGGCCAGCTCACACGCTGCCAAGCGAAACAGCTACTTCAGCCGCGCTGCAAAAATCAAACGCACACACAGCACAGTAGCTATAATTAGACATGAACAAACCATGTCAGATGTGTTAAGAACCCACTTTAATTCAACTGTTTCCTAACGTTTTCCAAGTATGCTCTTCTACTGAGTTGGACTGAAATCTATTTCAGATAATGATGACGAGTTACCTTGTCAGGGTTTTCTTTCCAAACTAGAGGAAAAACAAGTCGGTAGAAATGTGCCTGCTTAGATCTACTTTTTCGTGGTTCTCCTATTACCCTTCCTAAATCCTTCACTCGCTCGTTTGGATTTTAAAACATGCCTTCTTGAACTCACAGCTGTGTGAGTTTGGCCAACATTCAAAAAAAGGGACAAGGAGCTTTTTATGTAATACAGCTGAAGCTGAACGTGGATTCGGGGATGAAGAAGGTTGCAGGACAGGCAGGCTTTGACAAAGCCCTTACATGGTCATGGAAAAGATCTTCAGTATCTTCTCCTCAGCTACAGCAAGCACCCAAGTTTCAAAGGGAGTAGGTACAGAAGAAAGCAGCACGGGCAGCTTTCTGTACCAAGAAGTAGCAAGGAAGTTTTCTCCTAACTCTCAGTAATGAGAACTGATTAATGCCCCTAAGATTGAGGGGCATTCTTCTCTTTGGTATCTGTTACACTTTTTTATTAAGCATTAAGCTCTCTAATGCTTTCTTTTCAGTCCTTGGTTCCCATGAGAGTTATGGGACTGAGTTACATTGGCTTAGCAGAGCAAAGCATAGAAAACCTTTGACTTTGTCACTTTCAACTCAATTTCAATTTTCCAAGCAAAACATTTTCACAGTATTTCACCTCATGAATAAAAAAAATGAGCAGAAGGTTTCACTGTGCTGTACCAGGGTTTATTTTTAAGCTCCTCTAAGGGATTTTTGTCCGTTCTCATTAAATAAACAGCCTGAGTCTTTTCAGTCTCCCTCCACGAGAGCTTTTCCATTCCCTTCATCCCTTCTGCTCGCTCCTCTCCTTCCCCCTGGACCTTTCCACCAAGCTGCAGATATCCAACTGCAGGCAGCGTGCCGTTCAGTGAATTCTCCCGCTTGCTGAGGTGCCTCTCAAGTTTCTCACAGCTTTCATGAACTTTGCTCAAGTTTACCACCCCGTGTCATTTAGGGGACTGGCCATTGTGTTCCTCACCCTCTTTCCAAATGTCTAGTAAGGATACAGGTCCTTATCCAGGAGTTTTTGCTTGTCGCCTCAAATATTGTTACCACTCTCATTTGCATTGTGGTAACTTCTACTCTCTCAGGAAGAGTCCTGCTGTACCTCCCTGTCCCCAGGCACCCACGGAGCACCTTCTCAAGAGCAGAAACCACTTATGCAGGTGGCTTTGAGCCTTCTCTACACAGCCAGAGCTACACAGATAGGGTAGGAATCATCCTGTTCACTTTGCTTTCCAGACAATGGAACAGTCTGTCAAGAATAATGTTTGCTCAGGTTTTTTTTAAAGAAAAAAATACGGTGATTACGGCTCAACTTTCTATTAGTTGGAGAAGTTCAGAGCACTTTTATTATTATTTTTTCTATTATGAGGCACTACAATTTGACTTGCCATTTATCTCCTCAGCATTGTTTTGGGTGTCGTGTTTTTTTTAACTTGTACCACACTGGTTTCTTTCCCCAGCCAACCGCACGTTTGCTAAGGAAGATGAGAGGACGTGTCAAGCTTTTGATAGCTCTTGAAGCAAGCTAACCCAAACAAACAAGGGCTCAGGTGGTCTGAATTTACACAGCAATGAAACAAATGTCTGGTAAAATGATTTACAGCATTGATCTTCCTTTTCTTTTCCATAGTACACACTGATTGGGCCACATACAAAATTAGTTTAAACAGGCTTAGCTTAATCTTCAACAAGCATTTGCATCATGCCACAGAGAAGGTACCACTTACTACCTGAAGGCAGGAATCAAGAACATTTTGAGCAAGAAGCTTAAAACCTACTTACACCACAGATGAAAATTGGCCAGCTCACAATGGAAATACATTGGGTTCAAGTCAGTAATTACAAGACTAATCAGCAGCACCAAGGACATACCATATTCTTTTTGCCTTGGGCATAAAAATATTTAAATTGAGCAGAGTCATAGAAAAATTAGAAAAGTCTGGACTTCAGGACTTCCTAGGTTAGATAATTACAGACAGCTCTACTTTGGACCACAATGGATTGTGTCTCCCATGTTTTACCCTGGGCAACACTGGCCTTTTGCTCAGGGAAGTTCCATATCAGTTCTCCGGGAACAAAGTTCTCTCAGCCTTTTTCACACCTGTGAAACAAAATGCTATAAAGCCAAAACTGAACAGAAAACAGGGAAATGTTTGAAAGACAACTAAAAAGTATTAATGAAGTAACTACAGTGCTCAGAAATGGACCTAAAATGTGCCTGCATTGGCAAAATTGATAACACGTGGAGGGCTGGAGTCTCACCACTCGAATCACACAGCAGTAGAATTAGGTTCTTCTGTACCTAAGATATCTTTATGTGATCTGCTCTCACATAACGCCCGTCAGGCAGGAAAGTTCAACTACTTCCACTTCTTAGGGGAAACAAAGGTGGGGAAAGTTTCTTGTAGCATAAGCCCAATACCTTACAACTTGGGATACTGCCTTATTGTTTAACCATTCCTTCCTCAGGGGAAGGAAACTGGGTTCTGTTGGTCTTCCAAGACTTACGCTGTTAGTTGCCCTTGTTCAAATTGCAGCCAGCTGCAGAGGTGATGAGCTGCTTGTTCATATTCTTGAAAAATTTTATTTTCAGGGCAGAAAATAGGTGGGGCCAAAAAGAGAAATGAGCTCAGGGCAGCATAAGCACTCACCCATAAAAGAGGATGTTGCCTCCTTCCTCAGAAGAAGTGGGAATTAAGGAAATGAGTTTTGGATAGATGTCAAAACTTGTTTTCTCATTAACATTTCCTTAGAAACAAGATTTTTCATACAGTAATCTTCCAAGTTTTGTGATAAGAGATCAGTGTGTAAGCTATTAATAATTATTTTTATTTCTGGGGTGACTGTTATCAGTTCAGACATTACCTTCCAGAAATAACTTGTGCCTTTGCTTATCTTCTAACTTTACAGCTTTGAGTGACAGACCACTTTTAATAGTAATCTGTAGAATTTCTGGAATCCTTACACAAATGACACATGCATACAATAAGTAGCGTATGCGCAGGGAAGCCAGGGCACAACTGCAATAACACACAGCGCGTGCAATATAGTCAGTCTTTGCTTAAGTCACTCTTGGCCGGTCTGAGGCGCTCTGGATGCCCCCAGCTTTCCTGCACGTGCAGAAGTAACAGCTCAACGCACGAAAGCGAATCAACTTGTACAAGTGCAGCAAATCTGATGTGCACAGCAGTGTGCAACGGGCTGAAGATGTGTGTTGTAACCTGACTCACTGACTCTGTACAGGCTACGTGGGCAACTTTTTGTACCAAATCACAAGGCATATAGTTTTAATATACACCTTCATCCAACCTCCAACCTGGAAGCTTGAGTTTCTTCTTCAGAAATGTTCAGAAGAAACATTCAGAAAAGAAACAACCAGCAAAACATGAAGCGAGCAAGGCAAGGACACTTCCCAGGCAGACTCACCTGTGTACTAGCTACATCTGCGTGTGACTATCAGATTAAAAAAAAAAAAAAAAAAAAGAAATTATCTACTTCATAGGACGATTGCCACCATGAATTTTTCTTTAGCAAAATAAAATTTTACCTCAACAGAAGTGGTAATAAATGATATTTTGGATTACATTCTTGTCTAGTTTTCTAACTTTAAACACCGATTAATGATACACTTGTCCCCTTTGTTATTTTATTTCTCATTCTGCCTTCTCCCCCTCTTTTTAAGTCTTAAAAGACAGTTCAGTGGTTGTACTTATGCTTAGAAATTATGAATAAGTTAAAAAAGAAAACATTTGTTTTACCTGACAATCCAAATTTTCTAAAGACAGATTGGTTGGGAATATTTTGTACCATTTGTAAGATTCAACATTTATCCCAGAATTCTTATTTTACTACAGTTGCTTGCAACACTCTTGTCAAAAAGCAAAGTTTTTGGTAGTGTCATCCATAACAAAGAGCACTTTAAGAAATGCAAATCAATGTTTTGCTTGTAACAAAGATTTTTAAACTTGAAGAGGTCTTTTAATCTTCAAAATAAATGGCTTTACAAAGATACTGGATTACTCCATCACATGTATCTTACAGCAGGAGAGAAACTCATCTGAGGTTCCCACCTGAGTATGGTCATAGACAGCAACACAGGAACTGTTCTGGACTTCACAGTTATAAAGTCAGAAAGACTAGCTTAAAAGCTGTTTCTCCATTTACAGTGATTCCTCACATATTTCTATAGAAGCTCACTAAAAATTTGGAAACAAACGAACAAAAAACAACAACAAACCCCACAAACCTGCTAACTATACTATAAAGCTCCTCTGGAAATGCTGCTCTCATATAGACCTGTTAGCGTTGATGGATAATCTCTGGAGAATCTCCAGCTAAGCACCTTTGTTGCAGTTGCCTGCCATGACTCTGGCGAAGCAGCAAAGCAGGCATGGCAGACGGAAATATGTGCCTCCGTCCCTGTCATGGTTTACTGCCCAGCATCTTCATTTAAACATGACTGCATTAGCAGTGTGAGCACAGGTCTAGGGTTAGCTCTGGAAGAAGTCTCCCTTTTGCCCTGTTCTGGTCTAGGAGCAGCCAAGATCTGGCACATCCTGTGGAGGTACCATCTAAAGATGGTCTAACAACTGCTACAAGGCTCACTAGCAGACTTTGATCAGAGCTCTTAGGTTTTCACATACTGCTCATCCACACATTATAACATTTTTTTCCACAGGCTGAAGAAACCTGTTTGTTAATCTGCCAGATGAGTGCTTAGTGCTGTAAGAAATCCAACAGGGAGTTTCAGAAGAGCCTTACTTCAAGATGGCCCTTTCACACCAGATTCAAAGTTGCCGAGTGCTTTATTTGTGGGAAGAAGGGTTTCCCAAAAGCAGACCACCCAGGCAGGAGCCATGCAAAGGTTTCCTGGAAACCTTTCATAACATAAATGGGATAAGGAAGGACCTTCTGAAAATAAAACGGGTAGAGTTACAGCCCAGGGAACTGCAGAGATTCTCAGAGGTATTGGGTGGTTTGGAGGGCTCCCTAAATTACCCTAAGGAACACTAATAGCTACCTGACCTACCTTTTCTCCTTCTGTAATCATCATCTGCAGGTATATACGACACCGTCTTCACAACTTCTACCACAATGACTTCATAATCATGTACACAAATGGTGTGACACAAACACGGTATCACAGTAGGCGGGCAGATGGATAAACTTCAATGTAACAAATAATTGCTCGGTTTCTTCCTCCTTTCCTCTGCTCCTGTTTTCCTCTTTAGCTCCTCAGAACTTGGGTTGTGTGACGATTCCTCCCTGAAAACAAAAATGGAGCGCTCCAGTAAGTAGATTCACTGTACGCCCCCATTTCTTGTCTTCTGCCATAACTAGAAAATTTTGAGAAGAGACATCGTTTGCAGAAAGGGAACAAAGCCATGGGCAGAGAGTGCAGAAAGACTTCTAAGGTTATAGTAATGAGGAAGAAGATCTGAATGCAGAAATATGGATAAGGGGGTGACCAAGAGCTTATGGGTCAGGATTAAAGGGAGGGCAGGGTCGGCTAACATTATAGTGGGAGTCTGCTACAGGTCACCCAACCAGGAAGACCGAGCAGATGAGGCCCTCTATAGACAGATAGAAGCAGCCCCATGTTCATAAGCCCTGGCTCTCATGGGGGAATTCAACACTCTGATATCTGTTGGAGGGACAACAGAGCAGGGCATAAGCAATCCAGGAGGTCCCTGGAATACATACGTTGATAATAACTTCTTTCTCCAAGTGATAGAGGAGCCAACGAGGAGAGTTACCATGCTGGACCTTGTTCTCACCAACAAGGAGAGGTTGGTAGGGAATGTGAAGCTCGAGGGCAGCCTTGGCTGCAGTGACCATGAATCAGTGGAGTTGAAGATCCTTAGGGCTGTGAGGAAGGTGCACAGCAAGCTCACTGTCCTGGTCTTCAGGAGAGCAGACTCTGGTCCCTTCAGGAACCTGTTTGGTAGAGACATGGATTTGATGGATGTACCACTCGGTGAATAAGGAATTGGCTGGGTGGTCATACTCAAAGAGTTGCAGTCAATGGCTTGATGTCCAAGTGGAAATCCGTGATGAGTGGTGTTCCTCAGGGGTCAGTACGGGGACCAGCACTGCTTAACTTCTTTGTCGGTGACATGGACAGTGGGATCGAGTGCACCCTCAGCAAGTTTGCCGACAACACCAAACTGCGTGGTGTGGTTGACACACTGGAGGGATGAGATGCCATCCAGAGGGACCTCAACCCGCTTGAGAGGTGGGCCCATGCAAGTCATAAAGTTCAACAAAGCCAAGTGCAAGATCCTGCACTTGGGACGGTGCAATCCCAAGCACAGCTACAGGTTGGGTGGAGAATAGATTAAGAGCAGCCCTGAGGAGAAGGACTTAGGGGTACTGGTGGATGAGAAGCTCAGGATGACTCAGTCCCATGCACTTGCAGCTGAGAAAGCCAACCATATCCTGGGCTGCACCAAAAACCACGTGACCAGCAGGTCAAGGGAGGTGACTCTGCCCCACTGCTCTGCTCTTGTGAGACCCCACCAGGAGTACTGTGTCCAGCTCTGGGGTCCCCAATGTAAGAAGGATATGGACCTGTTGGAGCAAGGTCAGAGGAGGGCCATGAAGATGATCAGAGGACTGGAGTACCTCTCCTATGCAGACAGGCTGAGAGAGTTGGGTTTGTTCAATCTGGAGAAGAGAAAGCTTCAGTACCTAAAAGAAGCCTGCAGGAAAGCTGGAGAGGGGCTGTTTCCAAGGGCATGTAGTGACAGGACAAGGGGGAATGGTTTTAAACAGTAAGGGTAGGTTTGGATCAGATATTAGGAAGAAATTTTTCCCTGTGAGGATGGTGAGACACTGCAACAGGTTACCCAGAGAAGCTGTGGAGGCCCCATCCCTGGAAGATTTTAAGGCCAGGTTGGATGGGGCTTTGGGCAACCTGGGGTCACAAATGAGATTTCGTTACATGGCTTTGGTTTAGCTGCAATGTAGGATTTATTAATCTTTTTGAGATAGATCATAAGATTATGTTGTATAATTATTAATAGCACTTAATCATCAGCCAATTTAAAATAGCAATTCAATGGAATTTGTTACAATCAAAAGACTGACTTAGTTAAAGATTCAAGAATAGCAAGGGTTGCCTGAGACTGAGAGCAGGGCTGCACATGCAGATGGAGGTTAAATCAAATTGCTTGTACAGGCAGGCAGACAAAAAATTCTGAATCAAATTACACATATGCACGTGCAGAGGTTAAGCTATGATTAAAATTTCCCTTTTCATGAGTTTCATAAATTACTTCTATGAGCCAGCATTCATCAAGAGACAGTTGGTAAACCTTGCAAAATCAGGCCTTCGAGTCCTCGCAAAATCATCAGAGAGTGATCTTTCCATCCTCGCAAAATCTGCCCTGAGAAGCGTCCCAGCACAGGGGAGATCCTGGGTCACACGGCCTGCTGCAGTCCCAGAGAGCTCTAAAGGTCTCTCTTCTGGATGGCTCTTTATGGGATCTCGTGATGATTGGCTTCAGACGGTGTTCTCCATTCCATCCACAATTCGTGCTGAGTCATTCTGTTGGACAGTTCAGGCAGCCCAGGTGTGGGCAGGGGGTGCCTGGCCACCCCAGCTCCAGGCTACTGCCCTTGCCACTAAGATAACAGCACGATGGGAGGTTTTTTCCCAAAGCATGCATGGCTCCCCGTTCTACTGTTTAGGCAGCAGATGGCCAGAGAGTGCCCGACACCCAAGTCACTGCACTCCAACCCAAGACAGCAGCATAATGGGGCTTATCTCGGAGTGGCCCCCGGGGGGTGGGGGCTGCACCACTACACCTGCTCTAGTGGAGGGTGGCAAGCCCCCATGGCAAGGACCTTGGAACTTGATGACCTTTAAGGTCCCTTTCAACCCAAACCATTCTGTGATACGATCCAAGTAGACCATAGTTTTTCTGAGGGAGATCATGACAGAGTTAATTACATTTTCTTCTCTGCGTTTCCTCTCTTTGTTACCATTCTTAATCCACAAGACGCATCAGTGATTATAAGCAGCTATGTAAGGGCATAAATTTTGCATCATAGTTAAAGTAAAAATCATAGAATCATAGATTCTCAACCACGTTGTTTCATTGTACAGCTCAAAGATGGTAAGAATCAAATTGCTACTTCTGCTCATGGAAATTATAACTTTACCTTTTCAAGGTATTCTAGACTGTTCCACCAAAGCAACCTCTAGATGGCACATACGAGAATATTACAACAGCTATCAGAAAAGAAAAGCAAGCTTGTTTAAATCTCTTCAAGTGTTGAGAGGTAAATTGTGAACAGGCAGTAACAAGTTGCAGCTGTATTATCAAGATGTGCGAAAAACCACATCAGTCTTGACTGAGTTCTTCTAAGTCAAAGACTTCTGTTTACAGAAATGTTTTTGTATCTTTCTAAATTTAATTATAATACTTTATCAGAGAAAAAGTAATTAAAGAAAACAGAAAATAAGATGCCATAAGGATTATTTCATTTTATGGCAAGATAGATAATTATAGATAAGGCTAAATAAATCACCTCTATCCTGAGTTCCTATTTTCAGTCATTTATATACATTATTGATATCTACTAAATTTGGCAACTAAACCACTCACATCATTTCTACTTAGAATTACTAAAATCCCAATGTTTTCCACTATGAGAAAAACATTTTCTTTAAGCATATGCTTTGCAAAATTTTTAAAATACTCATACAGCGGAAAAGTCCTTCTACAGGTCAAAACCACAAGCAAAATCTGCCCGGAGAGGTGGGGACAAAATTAAATTTGCTATGGCCATGGCCCATGCAACTGGTACTTGGATGAGTAAGACGTGTTCTGGAGATTAATCTCTAAAACCAGATGATTTCGTTACCGGATACTTTGGTTTTGCAGTTGATTCCCAGGTGGTATAAAGCAGCTACAGTAAGAACCCTGGCACAACAAGTCTTTCATCTTTACAAACTAAACCTGCTAAAACTTTTTGTTATTAAAAACATCAACAGGAAGAAATAGTGAAGAGGCAGATTCATTTTCAGAAAGACAAAGACTAGATATGTTCACCTGAGGGCTCAGAGAGATGAGAGAAAGATAAAACAAAATGGATTTACCATAGATGCCAAAAGCCCTTGATGACATACAGCGCATACAAAATATCAGAATAATTAGAACTGTGTAAATGCCAAAGAGCCTTTTCAACAACAACTTGTTAGATCAGAGCAGAAAATTTGTTTGAGATGAGTTCGTGTCTACTCTTCTTGAATATCCAAGCAATCGAACTCCCTTTCAAATGTGCTCCTGGAAAGCAAGTTTCATGGATATATGCTCAAACATTTGCACAACTTGTTTGCAAATCTTGTGTACTCATCTTATCGTGGAAAATACCTCACCCTCCTCAGGGATGAGATACCATTGCAGAAGCAGGACTGAGGTTTTCAAGCACTTCAAGTAGAGACGAAGGCTGAAACTCTGTGCTGTATCACAGGGGTGCCTGGGCAGTGGGAGGACTGACCTCAGGTCTTCAAGGTTAAGTCAGTCACAGTGACTTCTCTACACTGGTTATGGGCCATAAAATTCTACATGATCTTTGTGTCTCCCTTATATGTGCTATGGGTTTTACTAGAAGCTGCACTTGTCATTGAAAGACTGGTACCAAGGGAGGACGCTGGAAGGCAGAGAGTACTAATCAGATGTATACCATAAACCACAATTTGAACAAATACTGTCTTGCACTGTCAAGTCATAATATACACAAGAAAACTACCTTTAAAGAAGTCTTACAAATTTACTGAAATACTGAATTTTCTAAGTCTTTACGCTCCATTGGTAGATATCCTATAAGGAAAAAAAAATGCAGGATAGTGTTGTAATACAGATAAATGTTGACAGGAAATACAACAGGGTCCTCCAGTAGAATTTACTGATAATTCAGACTATAAATCTGAATTCAAGGGCAGAAAGCTAGTGTAATAATTCAACCACCTCTTAGCAGTGCTCACTTCCAATTCAATCAAATATAATGAAACATCAACAAAAGATTTGATTTCAAGAGTCAAAGTTGAAGTTCTCAAATTCATTTCATGCTTCCATCTTGCAGTCCAAAAATCACGGTGACAGGGACCTGAATTTGGGGTTTTTTTGTTACTATCTCCTATCAGGCTTTGCTCTAGCTCCTGGTACTTTCTGCAGCCTAGAAAAAACAGATTTTAACCTACTGACAATAGACTTGCTTCCCCTGGTTAACTTCACAAACCTCTAAGCGGTGTAGTTTCCAGGCATCCACAGGTTGAAAAATCTTCTATTTTAAACACATCAGCCTTATTGACAAGCCTCTCTCATTCCTTTCATCTTTCTTTAGGCGATGAAACAGACAATGAGAGAAATGGTAGAAATAAAAAATCGTGTCTCAAATTTTCATTTTATTGTGGTGCTGTGAGACTTATTCCTTCCCTAATAGTATATTCTAATTAAAAAAAAAAAACAACAAATTATGCTATAATTTCTATTCATTTCATGTTGTTTCTTTACTTCTTTGTATTACCTTTAGTTTTATAGCTCTCTCATTCTTCTTCCTTTAACTATATGGTTTATATTCAAGTGCTTGCTTTCGAACTGTAACTAATTTAATTTAAGCCCAATATGACATTAATATTGATCCTTTGACTCGTAATTTAAAAAAAAAAGAATTAAAAATGTAGAAGCAAATGTGCCTTCTGGCTGTTTCACTGTTGCTAGTTTTTGCAATTTGCTGTAAAATATACCTCGAAGCCCAGGGTTAATGCCCTTCTTTTCCCCCAAAGACACTATAAAACTGAGAACTTGACATTAGGTGTATTGTAAATATTGTGTGATGCTTTTGTAGGGACACAGTCCCTACAGAAAGCTAGCGACCAGATAGTTCACGACGATATTGTGATGAGAGCCAAATAACATGAGATTAATTTTTCAGCATGTCTGAAAAGGGTTGGTTTTTTTATTACCATCGTATTATTTTATTCTTTAACTAATAACTTGCATGCCTACTGCATTTATAGAAAAAGCAGCGAAAATCAAAGTTGCTGGCAAGCCTTTGTGAAACAACTCTCACCGCTGTAAAACGGATACGAGTCCACAGTCCCCACGGAGACGCACCCGCGGGGTGCACACGAACTCCGCAGGGCTGCCTCCAGCCCCTGCACCGCTTCGCCCGAGGCCTAGATGTTCGAAAGCACCAAGCGCTACTGCAGAGCGTGCCTGGGCATTCCCCCCCCTTCCCAACGACCTGGACCCCCGCATTAACTCCCCACTTGAGGTTTTACCTCTTTGCCTTCCCTGCCCTTGTGCTGGATTTAACTGAAGAGAAAATCATGGCAATATCTTTGAGGTATCAAGGGACAAAGCAAGATTAGAAGTTTTCACAATTATCAGCACTTTATTTTTGCCTATACACTTTATGTGTGTATTTTATTTCCTTTTCCATGTACTGAAGCCAACAAGAAAGGCTGGAATGCTGATGAGGACAGGAGAGATGTGAAAAGGGGGAAAGACTAAGGGACAACAGGAAGGAGAGAGAAAAGGTGATAAGGGGAAAGAGAGGGCAAAGAAGCGAAGAGACATGAAAAGAAAAAGAGTAGTGAAAAATGTGAAAAGAAGTTACAGTGAGCAGTGAAAAGTGGGGGGGGAGTGAAAGAACAGAAGTTAAAGAAGATACAGAAGTCAAAGTGAGAAAATGAGATGTGGAAGAAGAGAAGGGGGGGAACTCACACCCCTGAAACCCCAGAATATTTGAAAAGTGAAAACAAAGTAAAAACATGAAAAGAAAAAGAAGTGATAAGGAGTCAAAGAAGAAAGAACTGCAAAATGAAAAAAATTAAAAAAGAAATTAAAAATAAAAGATAGAACTGAAGAGAAAAGGAGAACCAGAAATTGAAAGCAGCAGAGAAGTCAAAACAGTGACAAGCAGGAAAAGAAAAAAAAACAAGGAGGAGAAGGAAGAGAGCTGAAAGGCAGTGAAAAGCCATGAAAGCCGTTCGTATCTTGGACAAGCATCAAAAAAGTGAAGAAAGCAGCAAAAAGGCTGGGAGAAGCGGGGAGAACAAGGGAAGGGAAATGAAGGCGTGAAAGAAGTCAAGGAGCAGTGAAAAGAAGTGAAAGCCATGAAAAGCAGGGGAGAGCAGGAAGAAGCATGGAAGGGAAAACCGGGAGGAAAGATGAGATGTGAGAATTGGCAATGTGAAGTCAAAGCAGGGAGGGAAAGGGGAAGTGGCAGGAGGAGGAAGAGGGAGATGGAGTAAGAGGAAGAGGAAGGGGGACAGGAAACAGGAGAAGAGGGGAAAAAAAAAAAACAACAGGGAAGAGAAGGGGGTGGGGTGGGCAGGGAAGGGGGAAGAAGGGAGAGAAAAGACCTGGAAAGAAGTGATAAGAAGTCAAGGGGAGGTGGGAGAATAAGGGAAGGGAAAAGAAGGGTAGGAGAAGGAAGGGAGGAGAGGAAGACCTGAAAAGCAGCAAACCCCATTCAAAACAGTGTAAAGCATGTAAGAAGAAAAAGCAGTCAAAGCAGGGAAAAAACAGAGAAAAAGGGAGGTGGGGGAGGAAAAAAACGTCACAAGACATGAAAAGCAAGGACAAGCTGTGACAAGCAGGGAAAAGCAGAGACCAGAAAAGCAGCCTAAAGTTAAAGCAGTGAAAAGCAGGAAACGGAAAAACAGAGAAGGAAGGGGGGGAGCAAAACAAAAACCACCTGTAAAGTAGCAAAAAGGAACACAAAGTGAAAGCAGGACAAAGCAGCCAAAAGCAGGGAGAAGCAGTGGGAACCAGGGAAGGGGCAAGCAGGGAAGTGAAGTAAAGAAAGGGGGGAACCGCCTGAAAAGCAGTGGAAGGAAGGCAAAGCAGTAACAAGCAATGAAAGGAAAGGAAAACACCAGACAAGCAGCTGGAAAAAAAAAGTCAAAGCAGCAAAGAGGCTGAAAAACAGGGGAAAGAGGAGGAAAAAAGGGGCGGGGGGGACGATGACGACACCAACGACACACCACCACATCCAAACAAAAAACCCTCACCAAATTAAAAAGCAGTGGAAGGCAGGGAAAAGGAGGAGAAAAGCAAGGAGATGACCAGAAAAGCAGTGAAAGGAAGTCAAAGCAGTGATAGACAGGGAAAAGAAGGGGAGGGGGGACACTTGAAAAGCAGTGAAAAGAAATCAAAGACGTTACTGGCAGGGGAAAAAAAAGTCAAAACAGTGAACAGTGGGGAACAGGAAGGCAAAAGCCGGGGGGTTGGCAGAGTGGGAAGCAGGAAAAGACCTGAAAACCCGTGACAAGAAGTCGAACCACTGAAGAGCAGTGAAAAAAACCTGTCAAAGCGCTGACAAGCAGCAAAACCAAGTCAGAGCAGTGACAAGCTGGGAAAGGAGAGAAGGGAAAAAGAAGGAAAAAGACATGGAAGGAAAAAAAACAGGGAAAAGCTGGGAAAAGAAGGCAAAACATGAAAAAGCAGGGATTGAAGACAAGCCAAGGTCAGCAAAAGATGCCAAAACAGGGAAAGGAACAGAAGCAAAAAGCTGGGAAAAGTTAAAGCAATGAGAAGCAAAGAAAAGAAAAAAGAAAAGCAGAGAGGGGATAAAAGCCCAGAAGAGCAGGGAATAAAACTCAAAGCAGTGACTAACAGGGAAAGGATGGGAAAAGAAGTTAAAAGATCTGAAAGGGAGTGAAAAATTGTCAAAGCAGTAAAAAAACAGACAACTGAAGAGGAAGGGAAGGGGGGGGGGGAAGGGGAGGAGGCAGGGACGGAAAAAAAAAAGAGACCTGAAA
>VWZZ01000597.1:201510-245474 GCA_013399095.1 Psophia crepitans
GGGGAAGGGGAAGGAGGCAGGGACAGAGAAAAAGAAGAGACCTGAAAGCAAAAAAATAGTTCAAAGCAGTGAAAAACAGGAAAAAAGAAGGGAGAGACGGGGAAGGAGCGGGGGGAGACCCGTGAAATAGTGAAAATAAGTCAAAACAGTGACAAGCAGTGAAAAGTACATGGGGGGGAGGAAGAAGTAAAAGCAAGAAAAGCAGGGAAAGATTGAGAAGCAATAACCAGGGAGGAGTGGAAAAATGAAAGAAAAGACCTGAAAAACAGTGGCAAGCAGGGGGCAGAGGGGAAGGAAGGGAAAAGTATGTAAAAGAGAGGGGGAAAGCAAGGAAGAGACCTGAAAAGCAGAGAAAAGTCTGTAAGTACTGAAAAGTAGGGAGGGGGTGGGAATAAAAGCATGAAAAGGAAGGAAAAGATGAGGACAGAAAAGCAAGGAGGAGGGAAAAGCAGAGGGAAAAAGTCAAGCTAATGAAAAGTAGAGAAAATAAGGGACAGTATCTGAAAAGCAGGGGAAAGGAGGTCAAAGCAGTGGAAAAAAAAAAGCTGGGAAAAACAGTGAAAATAGTATCAAAACAGTGAAGAGAAAGGAAAAGGGGGGTAGGGGGGAAAGGTGAAAATCCCTGGAAAGCAAGGAAAAGACAAGGAGGGAGAAGTGGGGAACAGATGAGAAGTGAGAAGCAGGTAAAAGAGAAAGCAGTGCCAAGCACGGAAGAGATGTGAAAAGGAGGGAGAAGGCCAGAGAAAACCATAAAAGCAGTGAAAACAAGTCGAAAGAAGGGAAAGATGGGAGAGGATGCCAAAGCAGGAATAAGTAGGGAAAAACAAAGAGAAAGTGGAAAAAAAGCAGACATGAAAAGCAGTGAAGAGAAGTCAGAGAGGTGAAAACAATGAAAATAATATAAGGGAGATGTGTGGGTAGGTGTGTGCAGAAACAAACAGGGAAAAGAACTCCAAGTAATCAAAAGAAAGGAAGTGGACGGGAAATAAAATATCCAAAAAGCATGGAAGAGATGGGAAAAGACTGGGAAAGAAGTCAAAGGAGGGAAAAGGAGGGAGGGAATGGGAAAATGAGCAAGGGGAAGAAGAAATAAACCAGAAAAAGCATTCTAAATCAAGTGGAGAAGGAAGGGGGAAGAAACCTGAAAAGCACTGCAGTGAGGAAAGGAAGCAAAGAAAACACCCGGAAAGCATTGAAAAGAATGGGGGGAAAAGAAGGGCAAGGCACAGAAAGTATTGAAAAGAAAGGGGAAAAGACCTGAAACACATTAGAAAGAAAAGCAGTGAAATCAGTGAAGGGAAAGCAAAGAGAGGAAAGCAATGCAAAGCAACAGTGGAAAAGAAAGCGGGAAAGACAGGCAGGAAAAAAAAACAAGGAGGAAAGATAGGAAGTGAAGTCAACACAGTGAAGAGCAAGGGGGGGCAGAAACAACCTGAAAACCTGGAAAAAAGAATGAAAAAGAAGGCAAAGCAGGGAAAAGAGGAGAATGGAAAGCACCAAAAAGAAGAGGAGAACCTGAAAGACTTGGGTGGAAGCCAAAAGAGCCGGAAGCAGGAAGAGGCACAGGGAAAAGCAGGGGAGGGGGGTGAAAGAGCTGAGAAGAATTGAAAAGGGGGCTGGGGGGAGCAAGGCAATTGGGGAAAGCTTGGCAGGAAAACAAAAGCAGGGAAGACAAGCACGGACAAGACAGGAAAAGCTGTGAAAAGACAGGAAGGGAACAAGTAGGAAAAGGAAAGAAATACAGTGAGAAGAAAAAGCAGAAATTCTGGAAAAGCAACAGAGGAAAGCAGTGAAAAGCAGTGGGAAGAACAGGGAAAGATAGAAACAGAAAAAGCAGGAAAACAAAAGAAAAGCAGGGAAAAAATAAAAGGTTGGAAATGGGAAAAGCAGAAGTTGAAAAGTACAGCAAAGTGGGGAGAAGGGTTAGAGTGGAAAGTAGGGAAGGAGATGGGCGCAAGGAGCAGTGAGAAAGGACAGGACCTTCTAGGGGGAGAAAAGGCCACGCAATGTCCTTGTTCCTCAAGAGGGGAACGCGCCACGGTTTTTACTGTACAGAAAATGGTATTACAGTGATTTTACCCAAAGTTACTGTGTTTGACTTTTTCTTCAGACAAAAAGCTCCCACTGTCCCCACGAAAGAACTCTGAATACGGTATTTCTGATTTTCAAAGCTCTGGCTCCTGAGATTCCTGGATTTGTCTTCACAGGTCACTGAGGTTAGGTCAGACACAGACCCTCGTGCTGTCGCTGCAAAGCGACCTGTACAGACACACCCAATTTACAGGCAGTGCCACTGTAGAGCTTCGGCTTGTAGCAGGTTTTGTTGACAGAGCAAAGGCCCCCCACAACACAGACCACCACAGCTCCGTGCACCGAGTCGTTACCACGCTGATGCGAGAGCATGCAGAGAAGAGTGTAACAATAAAGCAGCTTATCCCAGTATAAAATAAACTTATGTACAGCAGTTTTCTTGGAACTAATGCTGAGCTAGTGTACAAAGAAAGTGATAAAATTTCCTCATACACAAGGCAAACGTTTTATACAGGTGTGAGACCAATTCGGATAAAAACGCAGGAACGCTGTGGCAGATCGCAGCAAAGGGGAAGAATCCCACGGGTCCTAGGCCACACTGGCCCTGCAGTGGGAAAGACAACAACTGAGGCTGAAGCTTCGAAAACTAGATTCCCTCAGCTTACTCTTGACCCCAAGGTCTCCGAATGGAGTTCCCTTCGAGTGCGTATCACGAAACGGTTTGTTGCCCTGAAAATGCAGAACAGCTCAGAGCGCTCCGTTCAGGACTAGCCTTTCTGCCTGCTTTAGGTAAAGAGAACTCCTCTTCATCACCACCCCTACGGCCTCAGAACGATTAACTCCCATCTGCCAACTGTTCACATTTTAAGCTGGGAAGGAGTTGCAAAGGGACTCCAGAAGGAGCTACAAGCTGCCAGGAAAATCCGAAGGAAGGGAGCAGCTTTGGAGCACTGCACCAAGTGGTACATGAGAGACCTCTCTGACTGGTGAGGGGGCAGAGGGACCCTCAAGAAGGCCGTCTGGGTGGAGAGGTTTTCTGCTTGACATCAATTAGTTTCTTCAGAAGAAACAAGCAGGGCTTTTATTTTTTTTCATCTATCCTTTTCCAATCACTATCAACTGTCTTTTGGCAGTCAACATCTGACACATCAAGCTCCTTCCCTCCCACTTCTCGTGGGGAGATCCACAGGAGAGCGATGGGGATGTGGTTATTCATTTCTATCTATGCTACTGCTCTTTTTGTTACTCAAAACCATATGAAATACCTCTAAGATCTGAAGTTTCAAGAAATCCTTAAAATCTCAGCAGGACTCATCTCTGCGATGATCACACAAAACTGGATCTGAGAAGCAATGTTTGTAACCCTTTCCTCATCTTGTAGTTGTTTGGGTTTGGGGTTTTTTTAGGGACCAATCTGTGTATTGCCTTGAAAATTAAGTCAAATTTCTTTATACACACACTGCAGGAAGTCATCACAGCAGTAGGAAAGCCAGAGTTCTCTTTGAAAAACCCAGAAGAAAGCTACCAAGCCTGATCTTCAAGGCTACTGTCATACCATTGCTTTAAGCAGCGAGAACTGGCTGACACTATGCAGAAAAAAAAATATGGAAAAATGCAATGAAACATGTTAAGGCAACAAGTGTGTCCTACAGTCAAACACTTCAACTTCCAATGCCCTTTAACAAGCAAATGCTTTGAATTAAAATGTTGGTATCAGTACAAAATGTAAACAGCAATGCATACATGAAAATATGCAATCCTTCAGACTCATTGGAATTTTTTTTTTTTCCTAGAAGGAATAAAACCGCTCATCTATTGCTCCACTGGCAAAACGGAGTCTTCCCAGAAACTTTCCATGATAGACTCTAAACAGTAGGCTGCAACAATGAAGAGTCCAAATAGCTAATGTATTCAAGAGAAGATTGCATAAATTATAAAAGCCTTCATACTGGAGACCAACACATTTCCAGGAGATGCTGCAACGCTGCCTTACAGTACACAACAATTCCAGATTTGTCCACTTCCATGCAAAACGATGGAAGCAAAACATCAAAACATTTCCATGCTTTGTTCACTGAACAGCTTTAAACGGAATTTGACATCTAAGATACAGAGTTCTAGAAAAATATAATGCCCTTATAACCAGAAAATACGCCAAGACATCATGACAATTGTATTCCAGGACGCTGGAGTCTGCAGCACTGGGACGCAGAAATTCCTGTCGAAGCTGTTCCTACGCAGTACTTGGAGACTAAGAGCTGGGCTGCACAACTTACCAGGGATGAGAAATGCCTCTTGCGAAGACACACAGGAAAGAGAAAATTCCAGTGTATTACACAAGAAGTTCAATCGCATTGCCTTGTTTACCTGAAGCCGCGTTACGTTCTGTTGTCCCCAAAGCATGATCTACGTGCGGATTTCTCAGTACTGGCTCTACTGAAATTCAGACCAACTCGCCCCAGGCCCACGATGCTTCTGTTCTTTACAATTACCAGAATTTGGATTAGAAAGCCAAATCTGGTCCAGACACCCCTCCTGAAAGGATTTATTGACATTTTTATAACGGTACTTCTGTCTTACCAGTAAGAATGTCATTACCCTTAATTTAAAGGAAAAAAAAAAAAAATAGCTGATGCTTTTTTCTTATGTAGACTGAAAATGCTGGGGCTGTTTTCCTTGCATGCTAGCATTTTTATTTGAGGTTTGCAGCTTCTCACTATGACACTACCTATTATGTAGCTGGGATACTTTTCACTGTTGCTCACTGAGGAAAAATTGCTTGTTGTGAAACAGAGGAGGTCCTGCCTCAGGAATGAGGACCTAAGGTCGATTCAGAATAAAACATCTTTTAGGCTATATAGATCCTGTGCGCTTTCTACTTCATGGCAATATTTTTTTTAAGGACGTCTTTGGTCAGTCTTGCTTCCATTCTCGTTCTACTAAACTCATGTACAAATTTTGATAATCACTCAAAAACATAGGCTGCTGGGGGGTTTTGGTTTCTTAATCCCTACAGTTCTAAAACTCCATTTATAGCATCTGCTGTGGTTTGCCTCTTTAAAGGTCTCCCTAGGCTCTGCTTTCAGCTCATTTTAACCTATACGTCTCAACTCTAGTTAGGAAATAAATTAAAATCCCTTCAGTTGCCTACATGCTGACAATCCGCTCTATCCATTACTGCTGCTTCTGCCAGCCTGATCCCTCCAGTATCCCCTCAGTTGGTCTGCTGTCAGAAACCAAATCATCCTCCTCCAAGTTAGTCTTTCTAAATTGCAATAAAATCGTCCCAACTTTCATTTCTGCTGTCTTGCAAACTTTCAAATTTGACCCAAGTCTTGCCACATGAAACAGAGCCTGGATTCAAACCCACCTTGAAACAAAACACACAGCTACATTCTAGACACCTCTCACATTAATTACTGGAGTCCAGCCTTCTGTGAAAACCTATTTTCCACTCAAAACAGATCTGTTAAGCCTCACTCAACATGACCATGAAGTTCTTCATTTAGCTTCCCCCACATGCATTCCTAGGACCAAGACCACATAAAAAAAAAAAAAGTCTTGGTCTCGCTTCCAATTAAGGTTTGCACAACTCCAGCTAAGGGTATTTCTCTCCCCTCCCTATGCTATTATCCACGTTGGTTAGACTCCCTCCCACACAGAACACCCTTTCAATTACAACTCTTTATCCTCTTCTGAGTCTTCTATTCGCACTTTCCCTCTAGAATCTATCAACACTGCGTAAAGTGAATTAAATTTTCTCTCTGCCATGCAGCAGAGAAGCCTGAAATTAAATTTTTTAACCACCACTTTTCTCTGGCTTATGAAGGTATCACATTCTCGTATTACTCAGGTCCTCAAGGATAGCCACAGTGACTGTCTTGTGATTGAACTCTGACGCTCTGTAACACCTAGCATAAACCATAACAAACAACAGAAACTGCGAATTCTCTCAGGTCTAGGCAGATCGTATATTTGATGGGGCTAGTATGGATAACTGTTGAAATAAAAACCAGGCATCTTAATCAATAAGGAAAAAAATAGTTCAACTATCATTGTAGGATGGAGAAATAAATACCAACTGCAAACTTCTCAACATGAGGTTGCTTCTGTAGAACCCCACAAAACCAGGGATATAGAACAGAAAACTACAATTTGGCAAGGGGACTTTCTTTGCTTGACAGATGCAAGATATTGTGTAGTTCTAATATTCATCCTCCTACGTAAAACACATCACTTGCCAAAGTCATGCTGGATCACATACAAACTATCCGCATGAGATCAATGCTCAGCAATAGGTCTACTTTGTGGTCAGTTACTTGTGTAATTTTGACTAGAAAGATACTTCCATACTATTCAGAAGTTGCATATAATGTTCTTATTGAAATATATTTGTTCTATCAATCAACACAACATATTCACCACTCTGTGTCAGAAGGTTAGAGTTTTAGATTACTTCCTCATTAAAAACGATGTTTCTGATGGGTTTCAACAAGAATTATCTTTCCAAGGTATTTAAGAGTTTTCAGTTACCCAGAATAAACTATAAGCACACTGATGGTTTAATGAACATAACGATGGTAGAGTGATAAACAATGAAGACAAGTCACATCTACAGGTGAATCAAACCCTTCTGTAAACCAGTCCTGTTCAGACATCATTATACTTACAGGATGGAAGACTACATCCTGGAAGAGCAGCAGTTCTGAGAAGGACTTAGGAATCATGATGGATAATCATCTAAATTTACAATCTTTTAATGCAAATAACTGAGGCTGAAAGCTTTAAAAATGCAGTCCTTGGAGGTATAAACAAACAAGCGAAGATATAAACTGAAAGGTTCAAGAATGTACCTGCACATACTAGACGCACACAGCAATACTGAAATCACTACCAGATGCTGTATGCAGTTCTTATGTCCGCGCTTTAGAATGGATTTTAAAACATCTGAAGTTTCAGAAGAGCCATAAAAGCTTTACAGTTAGAGATTTAAGGAACTCCATCTAGATAGGTTATTAAAGTTAACATATTTTTACGTGAATAAAGTGAAATAGTTTAAAACTAGTTATTAGTTATTCTAATAGGCAGCTAGCTACCTGACGGCCAGCAGCTGTAACTAAACAGTCCTAAAACTGAAGGAGGACTAAGAGTATGGAAAATAAACTAGCTGAATCACTCCAGAGACACGGAAAAATCCTCACACTTTAAGAATCTATATGAGAGTCAGCTATCTTTTTCAAAAGTATGCTCTACTGCACCCAAAAGATACGGACTTCATGATGCAGAAATAACTAGGTTGAATTCTAGGGATAATGGCATGCCAGTCAGATTATTTCATTACCATGGTCACTTCTGGCCTTAAAATCAGCTAGTCTGCAATACGTAGAAAGCTGCAGTGCATATAAGAACATTCAAACTAACAGATGATAATATAAAGAACTCAAACTACAAGTACAGTCCATCAGAATCAAGCAGATCTGTGTTCATACATCAATGATTCGTATACCTTGCTGTTTCAATTAAAAACTCAAAATTATCTGTTATGCCTCCAACTTTTACTTTCATAATTTTAAGTCTGTTTCAATGTATCTGCTATTTACACATTATAGTATAATTATACCTACCATACCATGGCTTGGAGTAGGTTAATTGCATAGGAAGATTTACTATGTTTACATTTTTTCTTAAATTACTCTTTTTTTAAAAAGCACAGTAAAGAGTCTGAGGACAAATTATTCAACTGTTTATCATACATAAGACTGCATGACTATAATACAAAGGGCTTGTCTTTTCATTTAACGTTACAATATACACAGCAAGTCCGGACTAGATCTTACAATCTGAACACAGGTATTTAACCTTTTCCATGCTGTTTATGTTTACAATGCACAGAAGTCCTGTAACCAAACTGTGTAGTAAAGCACACAAAACTGGACTGTAACATAACACAGTATGCAGAAGCACTGGATTTTATGATTTCTTCTTTATGTAGATATTTTTAACTGCTTTAGTTTTTGGCGCTTGCTGAGGTGTGGCAACCTGCGCACACAAAAATTACCCAGATTTTATATTACCCTTATATTCCTAGACAGCAGTAAGTACTGGATTCCTTTTTATATTGCTAAACTCAGCATCCTGTTTCTAAGGTGACAGCCTTCCAAAACTTCTCTGAATTACTGAGTTTAAAAATAAAAAACAAAAACAAACAAACAAAAAAAAAAACCCAACCAATCAAAATCAAACCACTTTCATCCACAGGGTTGACGTGTCAATACAAAAGAAATGTGGATTGCTTGATTTAAACAAAAATAAAACCATGATTTAAAAAAAAAAATGGTAATCCCAAGTATTCATTCCCGTTCACATGGTAGTCAGCTGCTGCACTGCCACTGGAAGTATAAAAAATTCCACCTTTTAGTCTGAAAAAATGACTTAGCCGCACGGAATTGACCGGTATGAACTCTGAATTTTCTGCTAAATTAACTTTTAAAAGGGCTTACTGGCAGAGGTAGATCACTGCTTCTGTAATATATAATGGGCAAAAAATGTTCATCTGGGATGGGCAATCAATGAATTACCCTTTATCTTTCAGATGTTTTTCATGGAGCTTTCACTTTTCATGTACGTAAATCTCTGAATGGGCCCGTAAATTTTGCAACTGCCAAGCTGACTGTGTTATATTAAGGCAGCATTACCCAAAAATTAGGCACCTGTTAAATACAGCCTGCTAACCTCAGGTCTCATGTGAGTGTTTTGCTTTACTCAGACTATTATTTTGGACCTGTTCATGCAATCGAGGTCTTGCCTTCAAGTTTACAATTATGTTAATAAGGAATACAAGAATCAACTGCTGGTTTCATAGCTTCTGGATCTAATGTCCCTTTTACCTTCAGAAGCCTGAACACATTTATAATGTAACAGATGTTATAGTCTCGAAGTAGATGTCAATCTATTATGTTCAGTACACAGATTGCTGTAAATGTATTGGCTATGAATTCAACAACAGTTCCAGTTTTGTTTAAGCAATAGTACAGCCATAATTTTCAACTGACATTTAAAAATGGTCTAGTTACACCTTGTGTCAAAGTGCAGAACTGCTACATTATTGGTTACAGACATCTATGTGCTATAAAAACAGCTTT
Source organism: Psophia crepitans (assembly GCA_013399095.1). Taxonomy (NCBI): domain Eukaryota; kingdom Metazoa; phylum Chordata; class Aves; order Gruiformes; family Psophiidae; genus Psophia; species Psophia crepitans. Next base: position 210,684 of record VWZZ01000597.1, read on the forward strand.
GGTACAATAAATTATCAAAAAAGAAAATAAATTTTTGTAAAATTCACAGCATAATTGTGAGGCAAAAAAGCAGTCACATAAAATTCTGCATTTTTAAAAATGTTCAGGATGAACAGAAGACGTCTTTGTGCAGAAGTAATGGTGGAGAAACCACGTGCCGAGAAAAAGCAAAAGAAAAAAGTAAAAAGCAGGAAGGGACACAGTTGTAGCTATTTCCATCAAACGCAAACCACTACTCCTGTGACCTTCAACCAATAAGGAAGTCAACTTTATGACACACGCAAAGTGACCTTGCAATACCTTACAATAAGTGGGTCACAAAAGTCTATTTTAAAAGAAAGGCCTCTTGAATTACCCATTCTCTGTGTTTTCAGCATTAAGGACTGTCTGCAAAAGCATGTCCAAAAGTGATTGCATCTGAAATGGTAGGCTCTTCTAACTTAAGAGTCCAAATCCATAAGGCCAAAGGTTATCCCAAAGACCACCACTTAGACCTCCCCAGGACTGGCCAGGACCGACCCGTTGATTGCTTCTCAGTGCACCTCAGTTATGAAACCAGTCATATTTCAATACTAACTGACTGTGGCCTCCAAAATACGAGACCCACAGAATCCCATTACAATTGCTGCTTTGATCCTCAGTAGATTCAGAAAAGGAGAGTTCTGATCACCGCCACTTAGCATGCTTAATGTGCCTTACAAACTCCATTACAACCGTCCCTTTTTACAGCTGAAGAATATATATTTGTGTAATCTGAAGGTCCCTCTTTCTTACAGTACTGCATTTCTGTGCCCATGTTTGTTTGGGGAACTAAAAAAAATATATATATATTACTCACTCCCCTCCCACCCAAAAACTTCAAAGGGCCTTTTTATAAATCATGTGCAACGCCTTTAAAAAGAAACTAGCTTGCAACTACAACTAACATTTGAACAATAACCCCTGTTGAATGAGACCAAAAAAAAAAAAAAAACCCCTCTCCAAAAAAACCAAACTAAGACTAGGTCGTGGCAAGTTAAAATGGGGGAAGCAAAAGATGAACACCACTAAGCTATCTGTTAAGGTGGGTCCGGACATGGCTCTTAAAAAAAAAAAAAAAACACAAAAAAATCCAAAAAAACCCCCAGAAAAACAGGAAAAAAACTTCATTGTCCCTTTGCAATCTTTTCAAGTTTAAAAAAATAGTCAGCTTTGCCCTCCTGTAGCGGTTCAGTGAGTTTATCTCCTTCTGATTCAAGCAGCTTTGCACTTTGTTTTTGGAAAAACACCACTTCTATAAAAACACACAAGAAACAAACTTAGTTTCAGTTTAGTCACGAGCTAGCCACAGGACTTTGCTGAACACAAACTCCTGTCATGGGAGACTCTTCTCTATCAATCCCTTGCCTCATTGCAAGGTGTCCTTCAGTCATGTAATGAGCAGGACCTGTATTAGCAGAAAACTGGTACGTTGGATGTCCAGCTATGCCAGTTTCTTGGCGCGGATTAGAGTAGACTGTTAAATTCATGTCCATAGCTCCATTTTGTCCAAAGTCCAAGGTATTAGCAGCCACTGGGCGGTTCTGATAGGCCTGATTGCCTTGGTTACCAGTAGAGGAGGAAGATGTAGAGGAAGAAGTAGTTGAGGAAGACAGGGATGTCATGGAGTGGTGACTGTGGCCCACCTCCATAGAATCCTGGGTGGAGGAGCTGTTTGTTGGAGAATTGTAGACCCTCGGCCTGGTCCGGCTACCCAAGGCTTGCTGTCCATGATGGTGGTGGTGGTGGTGATGGTGGTGGTGGTGGTGAGAGCTATTTCCGTGATGATGATGTAATGCATTCTGTTGTTGAGGGGTTACATGGAAGGTGGTTTCTTGAACTGGATGGTTTTCAACAGTGACCTGTGTAGGAGCTTCAGTGGCTGTCCAACCAATTGGAGGAGGAAACTGTTGTCGAACCTATGTTAATAAGCAGAATAAAAATTAAAATGCTTAATCAAATCTGTCAATTTGCAATATGTGAGAGAAATTAAGTTGTTAACTTTTTTAAAAGTTAACCAAAACCTGCAGTTGCAAAATTACTCTAGAAATGGAAGCATGTAGTTAAGAAGCATTTCTAATACACTTTTCTAAACATACCTTAAGAAAAATCAGTCCACATTCTGGATGCTTTTTCAAGCAGTTTAAGAAAGCCAGTATGTGACCCTGCTGTCAAAATTATAGAAGCATCTTTATATAATAGTAGCAATAAAAAGCATAACATTGGTACACCACCTAGAACAATATGGCTCTGATCGTGGACTCAGGCCCCTGGATACAATTAGCACACTAAGCTAAAGTAGTAAGTTGTAGTCCATACCTTGAACAGTGTCAAGAGCATTAGAGGAGTACTACCCACTCCTCTGGAAGAACATAGCTGATTAAAGATTATCAAATAGCAAGACCTAACTAAACACTGATTTGTTGCATAAAATAAATTGCCTACTTGGGAGAAAGAGTTTGTTTTCTGTCACAAAACAGAAAAGCACATACGATCTTTTCTTTTTTTCTGAGTGTAACGCTTGGTAGCTATTGCTTTACACCTGTAAAAGTGATTCTATACCTGTAAAAGCAATGAAAAGATAAATCACTATCACTTTTAGTTTTATTCTTCCAGGAATAGAACAACATAACATACACTAATCTATATTTTTATCTGTTCTGTACTAAAAGTATTTCTGAACTATTTGTAGTTATTAAATGAGTTGTTGCTGCTTTCCAGGAAGTACTGAATAAACACTAATTCAGCCAGTGATATTGCTGGTGAAGTACCTGACCAGCAGGAGTTCACTGAAGTACAAGCTAGTTCATCCTTGGGTTGGGAGATGCATAGTTCTGTGTACCCTTACGCCCTGTGTAAGACGAAGTACTGACAACTCTACCTGACTTGCTGCTATGGATTCAAAACCTTCACCTCTGCAGAATCTATGGAAATTTTTACAGCTATCTGCAGCACTTTTGTCCAAGTGACTGACCTAAGATACACAGCACTATACAAGAGCTAGGGGTAAAAAATGAACCAAATCTGATGGCTAGTTCTATGTCTAAACCACTTCACTCCTGAAAGTGTTAATTAGCTTTAGGGATTTAATATTCTCAGAAAATTCATATAAAACACACAGACCAAAGCTCTACTTAAGCATACCTGCGGGCTGTGTGTTTCACAGTCCATAGCTTGAACAGCAGCAGTGAAGTGTCCACCACTATGTCGATGCTGGTGTGTGGGATCTGACCGCGCCCTTCCACTGTTGCTTGTTCCAGAAGATCCACCTATAAAATCATAACGTCCACAGTAAGTACAGAGACACAAAATGTACAGTAAGCTGTAAAACAACGAGACCGTGAAGACATGTAAACTGCTTCAAGGTAAAAAAACCCAAGACGTATGATGCATATTTTTGCTCATCTACCTTCAACTTTTTGTTGGAGCCATCACCTGTTCCAGCTGATTAAAATAACTGTTTTGCTGAGTATGACTGACATACTGGTTTGGTTTTTTTTTAAAAAAAGACATTACATTTATCTGGGAAAGATTCCTTTGATGTAATTAGGAAATACAAGTTTGTTATCTGTTAATGAGAAAAACTCACCCGAGCTTGAAGATGTACTAGAGGTGGTTCCTGAAGATTGCGACTGCTCCATGGCAGGACTCGTAGACACACTGTTACTTGTGTTTGTACCTTCGTCTGCTGTTTTCTTAAAGAAACTATGCTGTAGGGCATAATAAGGTTGAATTCGTGTCTTAGGGTCATAATCAAGCATCCTTAAGATGAGGTCTTTAAACTTCAAGTAGTCAGCTACAGTATGACCCGATTCCCCAGCACGACGTCCACCTGGTCCTCCTGTTTCAACTCCGAGTATATTGTGAAGTTTACGAGTTCCAGGTGGTTTGTATTCCTGTTGAGAAGTTAGAAATTGCTTGAAATCAGATTATGTATTAAGCCTTGGATATGCATAGTTTAAAAATGCCATAAAAGGAAGTAAGCCAAACAAAAGTAAGAAATTCTTCAACACTATAGAAAGTGTTGATCAACATGGAACAATAATAAACAATAGTTACATTCTTCAGTAAGGCAAGACATAAAACAAAATAGAATCTCACCATTTTTTATAATTACTTTTTTTTAAAAGGGACAGTCCATATTCTCCTCCTAGTTATGTAACCTACCCTTTTTCCATCTTTGGTCTTCTTCAAGTTCCAAGTGCCATCTGGCAACTTCTCAAAGAACTTTCTTGCTTTTGGTGCTTGGTCAAGGATGTGGGTAGGTGGTATCCCCAAAACTTCCACTATTTTATTCATTTGATCCACCTGTTCCAAACAGAGATTATTTGTGAAGAACACGTGACAGACAGCTGAGCAGTGTGACAGAGTGATATTCTATAGTCACACAGGAAGCAAATGTTAACTACCCAGACAAGTTCTACATTAATTCTGAGTTTAAGAAAAATCCAGTATGTACAAAATAAATTACTGAGTAAGGAGTAAGGGGGGAGCCCAGAAACAGAAAAATATTAACAGCCAATTCAGAGTTCTGACAAAAGACACTGCTGTCATTGACATTCATTTTAGAATTACTAGGACTGCCCTAGTTTATGCATTACAATTCAACAGATGAAAGTCATGATGTGATGAATTAAAAAAATCAATTTACTTGTACTGTAATATAGTTGCATACCTCATTTGCCCCACTAAAAAGAGGCTCTCCAGTGTGCATCTCAACTAAAATACACCCAAGGGACCACATATCAATTGCAAGATCATAAGGCATTCCCAGTAGCACCTCTGGTGATCGATAAAAACGACTCTGGATATATTGGTATATCTGAAATAAAAGCATCTTAAAGTAATACGCAGCATCCAAAGAGCACTGTTATCATTCTGTCTTAACAGAACAGAACTACCATGAAATACATTTTTAGTGTAGGGAAACCCAAGGTATCAGTGATACTAAAAAGCATCTATACATTCATTACATTCATAAAAATACGTAAATGTTAGTTCTTGAAAGAAGAAAAAAAAAAAGAAAGAGAGGGGAAAAAAAAAAGAAAAAAAGAGGCAAGTGCAGAGTCACTCAAACGACAGTATTTTACACTTTAGGGTTGCTGAGCGTAATCTCATGCAGTTACAAGTAACTGTACAACAAATTTTAGTCTAGTATCACCCAAAGGAAAACTATTCCACAAGCCACATCCGAGTCACCTAATACTTGAGACAAAATCTATAGTAAAAGATCAAAAGCCACAGTTACGATGTGATAAAACGAGGTTAAATTATCAGGTCATTCCAAGAACTAGAAAACTACACATGGGAAAAAGCAACCTACTTCCACTCCCCCAACTATTCTGCTCATTTCACAAGACAGATAATTCTATCTTGATTCTAAACATGGAGACTGGCTTAATCATAGGCATATTTCTTAAAAAAGGAAACAAGCAAACTACCTTTGTTAATGTTTAATAAACTCCAAAACCCTTAGCAAAAAACAACAAAAAAAAGCCCAAAACAGAACCATACTTTACATTCTAAGTAACATGCAATTTTATCCAGCACTTTCCACAAAGGTACTGACATTTCTGTTACCTTTAATGAGGAGTATCACTAGGTTTTTTGTATTTGTGCTTCTTAACATCTTAAAACTATTGTTCAGCTCAATAATAAAGTAAAGATCTCATTTCATCTGCTGGTGTCTTCCCTCACCCCAGGCTGAAATGTTTCTAGCTTATAGCAAAACCTTTTATTAATCTAAATATATATATATCTCACCACAGCTTTCAATACAATATTCAATATTCTGACCTGCTCTTCCCAAACTTACTATGGGAAAAAGCGACGGGGTGCTACTGGCCAGTCCCAACTACCCAAAAGAGAACGGGGGACTCCTGTTAGTCCACGCAGTTTCTTAATTTTTCTCATGTAATAATGACATCTGCAGCATTACAAGCCATACTTCTGTTACATATTTTTGGAGGTTTTTTGGTTGGTTTGGTTGGGTTTTTTTAACACCCAACTCTCTCAAAGCAAAAAAGGTATCAGTCACAAATTTAAACAGGGAACTGTCAAAGGTACACAACTGACCCGGGAAGGCTCAAAAGCCTTTTTTTCAAAGAAACTAAAGTTTAACTTCTATCTATAGAAGTCTTCCTTAACTCTCTAGCTAACAATTTTTTTCCAGTGCAAACAAGTACAACAAAGGTACTCTGAATGGAAGCGGTCACTTGCTCAGCCAAATACAATTCATTCAACCAGGAAAGAGTCTATTTGTATTAGACAAGAAGGTGCAAGCTGAACAGTACATCCTGATAAACTTTTCAGTGAGCATCGGCATTCAAGCAGAATTATTTATGATCTTAATACGTTAATAGTTACTGTATATATTTTAACACTTCTTAAAGCAAATACAGACCTAATTGGCTATGCTGGATAGACTATGTTCGACAGATTCTAACAGCTGAAATAAACTTCCACATTCTTCAAAGTATACATAAAACAGGACACAATTACAAATTTTTGGACAACTATTTAATAGTACAGATCTATCCTAATCTGAAGAATTGCCAAGAGAAAGCAATCTAGCTCTTTGTCCTGGAAATACTTTAACACATATGCATCTTCACTCATAGTAATACCACCACTAAACTCAGTTCAGTCTTTCCACAGTTGCTAAAGTGTTTCTAAAAATGGATTTGTTATAACCAATATCTTTCAGAGCCAGCTACTGCACTGTCTCGACCCTCAAATAACTTCTTATCTCCAAGGCATGCTAAACAGAGGACATGATAAAGCGAAAGGAATAACACATATGGAATAAGAAAATAATAAAAAGGGTATTTTCTTTAATAACACTGCAGACTTCTACAATTAAGCAACAATGCATTCTGCATTAATATAGCATAAAAACATAACCAAGGAGAAAAGAAAGATGGAAAGTTTATCGCTATGGTGAATGTTTATCTACTATGGCACTAAAATTCGTAACTAAAGCTCCTATGGACTGTTAATCTTTAACATCCTATTGAAAAATTAGTTACTATTTCATTTAAGTCATCATTAGTAAAGTTTAATTTAGCTATCCAGGTATTACGACCTAAAAATACTGTTTTTTCATATGTATCCAACAGTAGCATCATTAGAATTTTTACTAATACTTACCCTCTGTCCAAGTTGACACGAACTGCCAAAATCAACAATCTTGATAGCGCTTCGTTTGGGATTACAGAGCAGGATATTCTCAGGTTTTAGGTCACAGTGAATGATACTAAGTTCAGGAGTCGCCAGAAAAAGCAGTGCAGTGCACATCTGCTGTGCAAATTTTCGTGTCAGGTTCAATGAGACACCTCTGAAGTTGGTGTTCCGCAACAGATCATACAGATTGTAGGACAGCATTTCAAAGACTAAGCAGAGATGGTTTCGGAACATGAAGTGGCGTTTCAAATGCACTTAAAAAGGGGAAGAAAATAATTAACACATACCCTGTGTGATAAGTATTACATACTAATTACAACACAATGCTTAAATATTTTAATCAACATGTAGGAAGCTGACCTGTGAGTAAGGTAATACAGTGTTACCTTTTTTTTTCCCCCTATATCTATGGTTATTTACAGAATATTGCTGCCATGCCTAGGGTACGGGGGGGATGGACATTTTGCACATCTAAAGTGTCCTCACAGGTGTACCTGAGTAAACCTGTATTAGCCAAAAAATGATTTAAAATATAGAAGAGCTATTTTTTTTTCAAAATAAGCTATCACTCTCCTAGTTGCAAAGGCAAACATAGTTGTGGGTAAACAAAAAATATCAGCAAAAAAGACAAGAAGCACAAACTGTGTAACTCAAATTTTTCACTAACACTTTTGATCTTTTTAATTTCTCTACGCTCCTAAAGCTAAAACTGTATTCAAGTCCAAGCAGACTGGAAAAAAGTGCACATACAGCGGCATTCTCTAACCAGGTATTGCACTTTAGACCGAATTCTTTATTAGCAATTTCCCTTACATTTACAGAGAAAATATTTGACTGTCAAATTCATTTAAATATGTCTTTGTATATTTTAAAATATATTAAGACATTGCTGTAATTTATAAGCAGTGACTTCGACTGATTACTTCAATTAATAAAACTGATCGATATCCCAAAGGCATTAATTTCAATCAGGCATAATCTCAATTGATGAAAGCAACCAATCCAGTCCAAATCCAATCAGTTTTTTTCATGAAATCGGTGAAAAATTCATCACGTTTATCTGCTTGGAGGCAAGCAGGGCTTACCAGTCCGTCGTTCATTCAGGTTGGTTGCCACAAATGAAGGAAAATTGAAATAGAAAAAATACTCCAGCCCTCAAATAAAAAGCAACAAATTCCCCTTTTTGTCCTAACAAAATCTTGAATCAGTATTAGCACAATGAGGTTTCGGACTTTCAATTAAGGTCATTACTTGGTGTCCTATGGATTTCTTTTTCGCCATTATCGTAAGCAAGCCAGTTCTTCATGTGTCCCTTACAACTTACCTGTAACAATACCATTTGCTTCCACACTGATGCCGGTTCCTGCAATACATCATTGTCTAGACCTTTCCTATTTTCTCACCTTTCCCACATTTCCACTATCCTCCCACCACAAAAGCAGTGTGGTGCACACCAGCACCTTTTCACCATCTTGTGGTCTTCCTACACTTGATTCCAATTCCTTCCCCCGTACCACCTAAGCTTGCTGAACCTGCCAACTTGGTTACTCCAGTTGATTTGTAACTACCAGCATGTTAGGGCCACCTAGTACTACCTGCAACCACCACACAGCTCAAACAGTTTGGATAAGAGCTGAACTTGCCACATCTTTCTTTCAGGGAAGACATGACATTTGAACATTTCTCCTTCACTCTGACACCAATTTTCACAAAACTTTAAGACCTTAATGAATTCTTACACTTGCATTAGATCTAAAGACGACCAGTCAGAAGGTTTGAAGTTACTAGAGGAGATCTGACAGAAGCGTAAACAGTTAAATTTTATGTCCTTAAAAATCAGGCTACAGTGTATTTAACCATGTTCTCCCTGAAGTCTACATTTTACATCACACAGTATATTTTAACACTTGCAATGCTTTCAGTCTTCCTCAGCCATTCTCAGCATCATGTACCTGAAAGTCTGTGTGAACTGTCCACATGCCCTACAGACAACTTTTTTTTTCCGCATTAATATACTGAAAGCTTCAATTAAGACTTGTTGCACAAGTATGTTCATAAGCAACTGTTCCTATACTTACAAATATTTTCCAGTGACGTGCCTAGAGATCTGTTATCCGTGGTCAGTTTTTGCACAGCACGCAATACAAGCTATTAATTCAAAACACTACCTATTTGGGTTTCTTGATCTTTACTGATGCTGTCATGTTCATTAAATACAGTGTTAAATAAAAGGGGAACTCTTTAAATATACCCTAATAGATCTTGAAATCAGCTTGAAACAAGTCTAAAATCTCCTGCCTAAGCACAGGCAGCATACATTATTTCTGTACTGTTCAAAATTATCAGAACTTCCCCCCCTTCCCCTTTTGTCCCCCCTCAGCACTCCTCCCTATATAAAGCCATCCTGCCTTAACTCACAGAAGCAGATTATATGATGTTTTGATCCATTTCATTTTACCTGATGTTACGAACAGACTCTCTAAAAATTTAAAATTCCAAGAGCTTATTTGATGATGCCTAGAGGGTCTTTATTTGCTGTGTATTAATCTAAAACTGGCCATGTCCGTAACATTCCCAAAACCTTTTTGATGTAGTATGCTGTCAAGCTTAGTGTTTGTTTTGTGTAAGCATATTCTTAATAAATTTAAGTTAAAAATACCTAAAAAACTTTTATACTGAATACATAAAACGTATTAAAAAGATAATATTCTATAAAACAAGTTAAAATGAAACTAAGTACTCATCAGACAATTTAATACCAATGTATATTAACTTTTCGAAGATTTCTTTGTTCACTATGGAAAGAAAAACTAGTAATCCAATATATAGATGCAAATCAGAAAAGCACAGCTGTATTTCAGCTTCTACAAACTAAAGGATGTTTCAAACCAGTTTCATTTTCCTTAATCACTTTTTCATCTCTCTTTACAACATGCTGTTGCTTTCCTTCCATTATCTTTTTTCCCTATTTTCCACTCCAGAGGACAGACAAGATTTAATAAACTTTTTACACGAGATGACTTAATTTCATCAATATTATAAAGTGTAAGGAGCATTATAGTAGTAAGCCAAGGGAACAGTATTCCTACTACTGGAACCATCGAAATTATAAGCTTTACAGTATTTTCTGAGCTATAAGCAGATAAGTCTTTTACACAAGTCTTATCTCAGATTTGTTATACAAAATTTTGAGCTTTTAAAAACACACATGATCAAAAAATAATGATTAAGCTAGCCATAAAAGTACTGCATGATGCTGGTTTCCATTAAATATGCATGCTCTTATCCATAACAGTTCTGAGATAATTTAAGATACATTCAAAGTAGTGCAAGAGATGCAAACTACCACAGATCACAGCTTCCGTGGAAAAGCTGGTTCAAGGCAACTTCTTCAGATGTCCGTATCATTAACTGGAAAAAGGAAATTCTACAAAAGATCTCAATGCCACAAAGTAACAAGTCTGTTATCCCAAATAATTTTATATACTTCTTCTGGACCTGGTCCTGTTGCAAAGCAAACTGGAAAACTTGCACTAAGTAACATTAATAATTTTAAAAGTTGTATAATTCTTTTCATTTCTTTAGCACCAGAAGCTTCCTACACTATACAGCAAGATCTAAAATATTCATCATTTGATTAAATAAAAATGAAGAATAAATATTTCATTACCTATATAGTACTTCATCTCAGTGTCATGTTTGTTCATAAGCTCAAGCAGTCGCACTTCAATCTGGGCTTGGTTTAAGAAAGCCTTCTTGTTTTTTATTATTTTGATAGCCACCCACTCCTGTTCCACTCGATCATAGGCCTTTACAACCTGAAAGAGAAAAGTCAAATACATCAGGAATATCTCTCGAGTTTTCAAAATACAGCAAAACTCACTTTCTAAGCTTTCTTCACTTTCTGAATTCAGAGAAAACATTTTTGGAAATTTTGCTCTTTCCCGTTAAATTTCTTCTCTTACTTATACTACAACAAAGCCACAACTGATCACGCGACATTTATTGCAGTGATGTCACAACACAGAATTGAGGCTCCACTGAGCTTCATGGAGGCTTCACTAAGGCAAGCATTATATCCAAATACAATTATCAAATCATCGAAAACAATACTGTAAAACAGCTGGTTAAAATCTGAGAAAAAAGTAACAAAAACAACAAAAGAAAAGCTCCATCCTCCTTTCTAGCCTTTTTCTAAAGGCTTGGCTATAGCTACGAACAGTCAAAACAAATATTACTAACATTCCTAACAGGTAATCCCTAGCACCAGGGCGTTAAGTCAAAACCCCAAGCCAAACAGCTGAAAATGCAAACCGATAGCAAAAGGCCAAGGATCTGCTCAATGCAAAATGCTTTACCACATCTACATCCTGGAGCGTATTCAAACGTTATCTGTAGTAGCAAGAAACAGCATAAAATACAAGTGTCTTGAGTAGGCATTCAGTATTAATAAGATTAAGAAAAACAGTTTCATTTTCAAATGAAAAGGAATACCACTTCAAATGAAATGCGTATTGTGATTCACATGAATTCTAGGTTGCTCAGCTGATACACGTTACCTGTCCAAAGGATCCTTTGCCTATTAAAGAGTCGATTTCATAACGATCCATCCACTTTTCCCCATTTTTTACAATATAGTCATAGTTATCATCATCATAGCCATCATTGTAAACTTTTCTCTCCTTTTTGTGACTGGAATCATCTCCTTGGCCCTGCTGATGCCGCCGTTTTTTTTTTGCATAGTAAACCTAAACGTGAAAAGTATATTGCTTAAGAGCACTTCTTAGAACATCAGTTCAACAAAGAATAGAATCAGCTTTTATAGTCATCATGCCTAACCCTGTGATTTCAAAGTGCAACTTCTGCTACTGGAAATAAAAAAAACCCCACACAATCTTCTCCTGCTATCACTCTATTTGAAGTCAAGTCATTATACCAAAGTAAAGTCTTGATGAATAATTTAGAAACTCAGAGAGCAGATATAAATAACTGTACTAATAAAACTGATCCTCAGAGTTCATAGGAGCAAAAAGAAAAGATCTATCACAGGACACTATACACATCGCAAAACTAAAAACAATAAGTAGCCTGAAAACAGGAGTTACCAGTTGCTCTTTTCACAAAGGTGGAAAAAGAAGAATTCCAAGGTAATTACTGCAGAAATCCCTTCACATTCCCTTCAGTTGCCAAAGAGTTAGAAACCAAGTGAAGCTTTCATATATTAACCAAATAATTTTTATATTTTACATTTGCCAGTAATATTTAATTAAATAATTTAGGAAAAACACTTTACTATTTTCCTTAAAAGTCCTTAGACACATTCATAAAGGTTTACAGCATGAGCTAAAAGAATGTTCATGCCGCTCGTATTTCTTTATCAAGCAACAGGGAAGTTCAACATTTGTTTATAAAACAACATAAAATAAAATCCAGGATAAGAAATTCCTTATGTGCGGGACAGCAAGCAGGACAATGACATCAATGATCTCAAACGTGATGTGAACAACAGAGAGAAAGCTTGATTTTTCTTATCTTTTATGATACTATTCATAAAAAATATACTTAATAATGAATTGTCAACAAAACCTTCACACAGATCCTCTTTACAAAGATAGCTGAAGCCATTACCTCATTAATATGCTTGTATGTTTTGATCAGATCTACGGAGAGTTTCCTCAGCGGAGCAGTGGCTGGATCACGGAAAGTTTGGGGCATCCGCCTCTGTAATATGACCATATCATAATTTAGAAAAAAGCTAGGACTTTAATGATAATTACTACACCAAATGGTGAATTCCTCGCAGAAATTAATTATTTCATTGGAACATTTTTTTCTTTAAGGTGACATTAAAAAACAAAAACAAACCTGCAAATATAGGAATGACAGAAATTAACCATTTAGTTAAGTTACTTTTTAATCTATTCAATTAATTAAACAACAACAAAAAAGAAAATACATAAATCCCAAGATCCCTACCTCTCCTCCCATAATGCCTAATAGGCTTAATCCCAATAAACAGTTTTTCCTTCAGTTGAAAAATACAGTTTCTTTGACAACACAGGTTCTTGCTGACATGACTCCTCTACTTCATGACTGATACACAAACTGTAACCGTATTTAATGTATAGCTGCATTAAAACCACAAATGGAAGTTAACAGTAATAACTATTGGAGAACTGTGGCAATTTGCCACATTTAAACTGTATTAAATTCCAAATAAAAGAACCCGGGTCTCCCATGCTTTGCAATATCCAGGCCTAAATCTAAATCCTAAAGAAATCTAAAGCATGCGTATCAACACCACACCTGCTTTCAAAGTTTTAAAGCTACGTCCCTGAAAAGGCAGTTACATTCCTCATTTGTGTTTCCTAAAATTGACTAAATTTAGAACAAAACCATCTTCAATAGCAGGCCATATTTTAATTAGTTTCCTGAAGAAACAAGACTTAAGTGGGATGAAATAATTTGTGTGCCTCTTTTCCTTTGCACACATATGCCATGTTAATTCTGGATCTACCAATCGACTTCTATTTCTCCTTAAGATTTGTTTGAAATCTCAGAAGATAAAGCTTCTGAAAAAAGTTCCAAGGGACAAGTTGGAGGTGAGCAGTATCTTCAGTAAAGAGAAGGCAGAAACAGCTAAGTCACAAACCATTTCATCTGGCTAAAGCTCAGCAGACACTTGCTTAACAGTGGAAGTGTACCGGACAAGCTCTGCAGCTTCTCTGTCTCACCAAGTGAGACCGTCAGATGGGGAGCTAGGAGAAAGAATGGTGACTGTCCCCGAGCCTGCCTCTCTCTATTCCCTCTCTTCCCAGTGACTGAAAACCACAGGGCAAGTTTAAGCAACTCCACTGGAGAAAAACTTGTTTCATGTATGTTAAAGCTGCTTCTACTTCATTATTAAGAGAGTGAGGTGACCAAGCACCACCACACCAACTCTCTTCTCCCATGATCTTATCTCATGCCATCAAAAGATGCTCACACTCGTAACTCTCTTCACTTCTAAGCGCTTAATCTCATCTGCTGCCTCCTATTACAGCTAAACTGATATGCAGCCTCCTGCAGAGCGGAGGAAAGAGCATAAGCTGTCAACAAAAATCATGAAACTGATTTTTATATCAGTATTGCTCAACTAATAAAAGAACTGGAAAAGCCTAACTGCTCCTCTATCTTTTACAGTATTACTTAATACTTATAAAGGTGGAGGTGCAAACAGCCAAATTTTTTTTTGCTCAATAAGCAAACAAAAAAATTAAAAAAAAAAAAAATCACATTGAAGCGACCCAAAAAAGTTCTCACAAACAGAGTTGACAGAGAGTTTGTGCTTCTGAAACTGGACCTGAACTCAGGTACCCAAGCAACCATACTAGCAAGGCTAAGCTCACGCTCTCCTCCATTGGATGTGAAGACCACATGGGGGGAAAAAAAGAAAGCATGAGCAAGAGAGAGAGAGAACAAGCCAGAGCACAAAGTGAGGGAGAGAAAGAGAGGGGGGGAAAAGCAAGACGCTTCCAGTAAGCTTACTGTATCTGCATGAGGCTGAGACTCCCAACAGGTACAAGACCCAGTGGAGCTGAAGGTTCCCAAAAAACAGCAACTGAAAGCTTTGATGCACATGACTCCAAGTACACCCACCCACGTAACATTTTTACACCCCTGCAAGACTCCTGACTTGTCGTCTTTCTGATTAGGGAATGTTTCTCAGAGATGATGCAACACAGTTAAACTTCCGTCAGGGAATTTTAACCCAAGTCATGCCCCAAGTCTTTGTTCTAGTCAATTCACTTTTGGATATGCCCACTACCATCAATCTCCCTTGCACAGGTGTACCCAATTAATTCCTTTAGTCTTCTTTATTACAAGCACGACCACTTTGTAAACATCCGGGAAGCCTGCTTTAAAGTTTCCTAAACAAACTATTTCACATTTACAAAACATTTTTGTTTCTTCCTTTCATCTGTCAAACAAATGTGAACCATTAAACAAATCACACCTAAATATCATCTCTTTTGGTTCTCTCCCACAGCACTGTTACACAACTAAACGGCATCTCGTCCTAATCCCAACTGTCACTGTTACAGGCTTGTCAAATACAAGTATTTCCTTTAAATTTCTTCATCTGATTTAAAGAGATTATTGAAAAGTGTGAACACCGGTAGATTTTGCTGGTAAAAGAAACCATGATGCAGTGCACAAATACTGGCAGGGACCAGTCTCTGTCCTAGGATGCCACTACCAGCACAGGGTCTCCATTACGAAGGTTACAAATTTTGAGGAAAGATTCTCAGTGTGGAAGAACTCCACAGGTCAGATCAACTATTCAGACATAAGGAAAGGAAATTTGTAGGACAAGTATTCATGTTTATTTTCTGATTTCTAAGTCAGATTTGCCTGCTTACTTAAAAAAAAACTTCTAATTTTAACTTTGAAATAAGCAGCCTCATGAAAAAAAAATAAATCTACTGTGTTGCTGTTCCCTAATAATAAATAATAAATTCTGCCGGCTTCATCTACGTTGCTTGCAGCCACTACCTTTTTTGAGAACTGTGCTTTTAATTGTGCATTTAATCAGTCACATATTTCTGAGGACACACTTTAACCTGCATGAAGTTGCTAAACAGGAACTATTTTGGTCTCCTGGGTTCATAAAGTTTTGGGTGGGAGAGGAGAAGGAACTGATGCCCCTCCCCTCCCACCCTGTTATGTTGCAAAAATTGTAACATTCTCTTCTTTTTCCAAGATCCTTTTGGAGATTCTTGCTCCCTTCTTCATGATGATATAAGACTATGGAACAAAGTGGCCATTATCCATTTTATATAATAACGATCTCAAATTCTTCATCATTGGGGTAACATCGATTTCCTTCTTGGCTTCAAAGAATGTTCAACACAAATGGGAAAAAAATTTTTAAAAAAAAAAGGAAAGAAAAAGAAAAATCCTATTGCACAAGCTTCAGTCTCTATCTGGTGGCCAGAGAGCAACACTGCAACCTCAGATCTTTCTAAAGATAGAACCCAAATCAAGAGATATGCTTGTATTTCAAGACTGAGAGACAAGAAACTACTTTAATTATAGTCAATAAATATCCATCACCCTCTGACTGGTCCACACTTCAGCCTCAATGGAATCAGTACAGCTACCTAGGATGGTACCGTGCTGAAAATTAAAAGTAAGGAACTGACCTTTCATCTTGCTACCTATTAACCAAACACATCTGACAGTGCTGAGAACCTGTAACTAGCCTAAGGAAAGAAGAATCAAAGAAACACAAAAAAAGGGCAACCAAAATTCCCACTTATTTGTACTCAACACATTTGAGACAGACCATGTTTTAAGGAAACTATGACTTTTAACTCAGGTATGTTATTTTAACTAGCATAATCTCTGAGGTTTAATGAATGAAGGAACAGACAACATATTTCTCTCGCCTTGGACATATGCTTTGCTATATGAAAAACAGACGGCACTGTTTCTTACTAAATGCACTTTATTTTGATTACAAGAAATTCTGAGCAGGTATATATATTCTGCTAATGGAATGCTTTAATTCAGGTTTTTTCAAAAGAGAAAGATCCATCACCATCCACATTCATTAAAAAAAGAAGAAAAAAGATAAATTCTGCTTTTGTGTAGTACATGTTCCATTTTACAAAAGGAAAAAATAATGAATATTTTATATTATAAGGGTAACTTTTAGCAAGAGTTCAAACTGTAATGACCTATTTAATAGACTCCCATATTAAAGAACTGAATGGATCAGTCTCATCTCCTAAACACTTGCTATTCAAAATCCTTCTTGCATCACGGTAATACAAGACAGGAAGTCAACCCTAGTTCCATATCATGGTGGGCAGCCACACAATAGGTAGTCTCCCCAGTGGGTGACCAAAACAGATGTTTAATTGCTACAACCATAAGCTGCAGTAACAATCTCTCCATAATATACAGCAGATTTCAGATTTTTAGAAAAATGACTAAGGAGAAAGAAGCATATGTGCCAGAGAACAAAACAAGAGAAATCCAAGACTATTCTTCCAACTGACTGTACTGAGCCAGAACTGTATGCAGGTAGGGACAGAACTTCAGTCCAACTACTTTAATCACTGCCTTGTGTTCTTCGAGTATTTCCCTCCTATTTTGGCTTCCTTCCCCACATAAATAAGGTTGGCTGGATAAAAGTAACAGTGAGAAACAGTTAAGTTTAAAGTTAAATAAATAAAACCAGCAAGCAAAGAAGGGTCATCTGCCAAGATTTTATTCCGCCATTTAAAAAAATTAAGCTGTGGGGAGCAGAGAGAGGACGAGAAAGGGAATGAAAAACCCCACTCTGAAATTCTTGCTGTGGGAGCACAAGCGTATTTTTCTAAAAATTGTTCAAGATAGCTGGAAAGTGAGATAAACGCTTTTACTGAAATGAACTGCATGCTCACATTCATGACAGAGACTGGTGAAGTCTGATCATCACTAATAATAATGCTGCTGACTAGGTAGCTGAAGTCACTGAACTAAGGATTTGCTGCTGCCTACTAGAACACATTAACTTTGCAATGATCTAGTTGTAATCAATAAAATCTCTGGCCAACATCTGATCAGTAAAACCTAGGATTTTGCAGGTGTAAGTTAGATATGTATAGTGAGAAAGATGCTTAGCAGTCAGCCTGACCTCTGAATTCCAGGTGCTTTGTGAAAGCCAAACTGTTGGAATTTGTTATCAAAATCTGCCCAGGAATCTCACCTCAACTTCTTTATCAGGTAAATCAATTTTCTAATCTTTTGTACTTAACTGAAAAAATGTTTCAGGCAATCTGAGAATCCATGATGAAGATAAACATTAGCACAGCACAAAAGAAATGCTTGTTTGAAGTTGTGAAAACTTTTAAGATCTTATCTTATATTCACATCAGGCTATGTTGAACTCTCAAGACACAACTAGTTGAAACTGGAAAAAGAAATATTACTGTTTCGTTATTGCTAAAGGAGAAAGGTCCCACAGATCTCATCTTTTCTATTCACTCTAGGCCACATGCTCTTACTGTTTTCCTAAAGCTGGCTCAGGCACTCATCAGAGAGGTAAGACCACACAACCAAGAGCATGACCCCATCCTGCCAGCAGGTCCAGCACTGGTGAATCACAGATTTAAAGTCACACAATCCAGCAGTTTTTGGGAAACAAAAGCCTTAAGCCTAACTACTGAAGAAAAAAAAATGAAAAAGGACAGAGCTGGAAGTTTTTAACTGTAATTTAAAACCTCCTAAATAAGGGTAAAACAAAGCAATTTGGTTGGCTTTGAAGTATCTTCCTGTTGATTGCTTCTTGCCAATGATGATAAGTTTTGGCAACCACAGCCGTAAAGCAATAGGTGCAAGAGAAGATTATGTAAATATTTTAAGGATAACGTGTAATATAAATACACATAATTTATGTAACTTTAATATAAATTGTCATTATTGCTTCCTAAACTTTAATACGCAACTGCAAATGATTCATAAAATACCAGAACATGGTCTGCAAGCCATTACAAATAAAAAAACAAGCAGGACAGAGCAGGAATAAAAACAATAAATTAACATTCAAGGCTCAGCTTCCCCATTATTTGGTTATGAATGAAAATCATTACAGGAACTTGAAAAAGACAATACTCCTCCAAAAAAGGAGTCAATCCTCAGTAAAAAGAAAGACACAAAAATAACCTGAAAAAAAGATAATAAGGCAGATCATCTTTGCTATTTATCACGATGACATCGTTTACAGGAAATGCTGCTGTTCTACATGCTAAAACTTAACAGCTATTCTTGGCAAGTGACAAGCAGTATCCTTACACATCTTGCTGCAGCCTGAAGAAATTTACTTTCAGAGAGGAACTATTTGGTAATTATTATTCCTACCAAACTTCAGCATCCCAAAAACTGAGACTTCATCCCGGCTTTTATTTTCAAGCAAGTCAATTTTGGCTGGATTTGGACCAAATACTCTGTTTACAAAGTTCAGCAAATGCAGCACTCAAGGAAGTAACCTGTAGTCTCGATCCCCTCAAAGAAAGATTCCCTCAAAGATACGCTAAGCTGTTCCGCAAATTACCCAAGAGAAGTGAGTTGATTGAAAGGATGGAGTATTTCGGAGAGGAAAGGGCAGCCCTCCCCAGCACCAGGCCGGTTGCCGCGCAGCAAGGCCGGCAATGCAGTGAGGGGCTCTGGCCAGCAGATGGGGGCTGGAGCTCGGGAAAGAATTTTGCCTGCCGGTGCCGGCACAACCACCGCCGACCCGGGGAAATTCCCGCTTCCTTGCCCCATCTGGCTACCGAATCAAGAAGGCAAAGGAGCACTCTCAGGAGCAAAGGGGCTGGCAGCTCCCTACTTATCAACTGTTGGACGTTTGCACCCAAGTGGGCTCCATCAAAGCTGATCCAATGGTTTAGGGTGCTGATGGCTGCTGTTGCACTAAAAGATTCTGGGAAACTGAAGCTCAGAGACCTAACTTCTAGTCCGTTTGACTGGATGCGAGACGTTGCACTGAAAGGATCCACCCTTTAAGAATTACACTTCCTGTATCTGCCAGAAATCACCTTTTTCTTCCTCTTGTTTTTAATGGCTATTAGATCAGTCTATCAAGCCTTCTCCAACAGACATTCAGCCTATCCCTTTTGCTGCCCAAGTGAAAAACATGGTCATCTTAATGTTCTGTACCTGAAAACATACATGTCACCTTATGTGACTGAAGAGAGCTTGCCATCACTAAGAGGTGTTACAAGCTTTAATAATGGACAAGCACATAACAACAGAAAGAACTGGTGCTGGGATTCCAGCAGAGGAATGAAACAACCACACAAGGACGGTTCTGAAAACGAACAAGGAAACTACACAAGGACAGTCTGTCACTGTGAGGGTGACAGAGCACTGGAACAGGCTGCCCAGAGAGGTTGTGGAGTCTCCTTCTCTGAAGACATTCAAAACCCAACTGGACACGTTCCTGTGTGATGTGCTCTAGGTGACCCTGCCTTGGCAGGAGGGGTTGGACTAGAGGATCTTTCGAGGTCCCTTCCAACCTCTAATATTCTGTGATTCTGTGAAAATGCAAGAGTTTTTCAGAACTGACATACAGGGGAGAAAGCTGCTTTTATCAAGGACACAGAGAAACAAGTTGCAGCATATTCAAGGCAATAGCTTGAATAAAAAGGATTCCTGTAGAAATGTCATAAAGAAAGAATCTGTAAGTTGTATGTCGCATTCAGACATGAAAACTTAGCTGGTATGCAGATTACATCTGGAGCAAAAGGCAAGACTGTAGTCCACAGCAGTGGATAAATGTAAGTCAGCATAAAGTGTTCAAGGATGGAGGGTCATGGCACTTATAACAAGAAAAAGTTACGTTCTAATCAAGTTGAACTAGAGTGGACAAAAGGGTTACCAAAAGAGAAAGAACAAGAATATCTTTTCTTGCACCAAGACAAGGTCTAGAGCAGATTATCTGACTCACCAGTATAAAGATATTAGCTGGATTTGGTTTTGCAGATAAGATTAACCAGAAGTGCAGTGCAAAGGCAAAAAGCCATTGAGACTCTCCAACAGAGGCTCCTATAGGACCTCTATACCAACCTGGAATCTGTTGAGGAAAACTCTTTAAGGGACTTGTTGATGGGAGAAGAACTCAAAGGGGGAAAAAAAGTCATAAAAGGCAAGTAGTCAGAAGACTTCAAAAAGAAGACTTCAAAAAGTTTCCCACCATCAAAGTCAAGGGTGCTGAATGCAGCTCACAAAGGATAAAGGAGTAACAATTCGGAGCCGCTTAGGTAGAGGACTATAAACACTTCAGCAACACAATTACAGTAAAATAGGAAGACAGAAGCTACAATGCAGAAAAAACAAGGTGGACGTGGAAAAATAAAAACATTGTTCTAAAACAGTGTTAGTGGTGCAAAGACAGCTTAATTGCCATTACCAAGGTGGCCAAGGAATCATTTCTTCATGTGGATAACTTCCCAGAAAAAAACCACAGTTTTTTCTCTACATTTCATCCTCATCTCAGTGGGCTGCATTCTTTGGTCAACAATTCTTGGCTATTCTCCGAAAGTTCTTCTTCAGCTTTCTTTTATTCAGCTACCATTTTAAAGCCATTGTGACCACAAACAGCAACGGATGGTGATACATCCTAATGTTCTTTGATTTTGCTTTTTGCTTTGAAAATACAAACAACTAACCACTAACATACACTAAAGCTCACAAATGTGATGCCAGATTGTAACACTTATCTAAGTACATTGAAAGGTTTAAAGAACACAGCAACTTTTCTTAATTGGCAGACTGATTCACTAACCTCATTGTGGAGATTTCGGGGGACCTTTAACTTAAAAAAAGCCACATAAAATACCTCTGTAGTTTTCTCAAGCTAAATACTATATATGGGCAGATTTACTCCTCCTATTGAGTGGCTCTCACGAAAGTAAAAATATACCTTGCCAACTCCATTCACTTTGCCTTTCTTCACAGAGCCCTAGTCATTAGAGATCTCCAAACCCTAGTAACAAATATCCTGGCACTTAGTTTGACCATTCTCATCCTCTTTAATACCTCCCTCTTTCTGCATAAGTGTCTTCCTACAAAGCAATACTAACAGAGCATCTCTTGATGATACTGCAGATTTTTCTACCACAGCCATCTTGATCACAAGGACAGACCTGAATCTGGTAGCAACAAATACTTCACACTCCATCCTCTCCAAGTTGGACATGCCTCATCAGCCTGCACCAAATTTTGAAGCTCTGACTTACAGACTTCTGGATTTTAAGCTTTGAAACCTATCTGCATCACATCTCCACAACAGGGCTGTGCCATTTCTAAAAAAGCTACAAAATTCTCTCTTATGAAGGGCAATACTAGCTCTTGTGGCTAGTAACCTAGCACTATTAGTTAGGAAGCTACTTCAGCAGTTCTAGCAACTCCAGTGCAGTAAGGAAGAAACACTGATCTTGACAGCTCAAAAGCATCCATAACTGTCATAATCACAGACTGCATTTTACCTCCTTGCAATAATAAGTAGTAAATTAGTAGTAGTAAAACCCCAATGATAGCGTAGCTTTAGGTTTTGCTTTTCTTTTTTTTAAAATAAAATATATCTCCCTTAATAAAATGTCTTTTGTGCAAACCTCTCTATTCCAAATATACCAACTAGTGACTCTGCATTAGAACACTGTCCATTAGAACAAGTAATAGAGCAATGACATTCTAACATCAAACAGCCCTAAAAAACCCGCCAAACTATTATTAAACTCTCTTTCCAACTCTCCATTTGGACAATCTTGCTCCCCTCTCATCTCAAAAACGTTAGAAGTAGAATAATCACAACAAATATGCACCAGATGTTTAAAAACAACTTCCAGAAACTTATTTGTCCACCCATCCTTGAAGAGTCAGGAGTTAATTAGTAAAAAACCAAAACAAAACAAGCCCACCCACAAAACATATGCCCTGATCCCGTAATTTATGGGTGTATCATTTCTTCAGAGAAAGAATTATTACATATAAAATTACTTTTTTGTTACCACTTACCTGGTTTGTTAATGTTAGAGGTTGGTGAATCTGGTCAGCATATGATAAGGCAGAAACCTGTTGGTCACTTATGTTCTGCTGCCGACGATCACTGTACTGCTGATGCGAATGGGACATCTGTCCAGCCATCTGAAGGCCAGCAGCATGGAATGAAAACGATGGTGCAAGCCGAACAGATGAAGGTTTGCATGCTGAAGTCTCTCCTCCTGCAAAGACAATGTCAGTTTTTAACGCAGTTAATGGCTTCAAAATTTTTACCTCAGTTCACCTCCATCTCCTAGCTTACAGAGCTTATGAACACTAATAGTTTCATCATTTTAACCTACACAAGTCTTCATAGGCAATGAACCCAGAAATCATCCTCACATAAAGAATATCTAGCCAAAATGCTTCTTCCCATTTCATCGTGACGAGTTACTCATTAATCATTTACTCCTATTTATCTTTAACATCCCTTTTCTAACATCTTCACCTATGTGTCATAACTCAATCGGAATTTGACAGGGGTTATTTTCAAAGATACGAATTTGGTATACGGATTCCATGAAAGCCAGAAAAAACACACAAGTTCTGCCTTTCAAGATTGTTCATAGTAACTTTCTGGACTGACTGTACTAACAGAAAAGTGAGTGCCCAGTCTCAGCAAGCCCTGGTTCCCTGGTCTCAATGTTTATGCCTTCCTACAAACTGGTTAGCTCACTATCCTACATTTTTAACTCCCACCCTTTTTCCAATAAACACTGTAATTCAACTCAGCTTCGCGACTCCTACTGCTGAGTTTCATCAAGCCACAGGTACCAAGCACAGTAATTTGAATTAATTATTCTTGGGAAGATGAAATCAGGCATTAAAAAGCAACTGCAAAGCAAGAGACAAACTAAACACTTGGTGTCCAGTTGCAGGAGAATGACAAACTGTATGGCCAAAGTACTGGATTCCCTAACATCCTGGAAAACGCCAAATTCCACAGGTAAAGAATCTGCCTCTAACCAGGACAGATACTGCACCTCTCAACTCTAGTTTCAGACATTCATCAGATGGCATCTAATTGGTTCATAGTCTACTTGTATCTTCACTGTCCTCTAACAATGAAGGACAGATTAAAATACTATTTGGTTTTCTCTGTTTGCCAATGAACGTTTAGCACGTTTCACATTTAACATCCATCCTCTTGCTGACTATCGAGTGAGGGGAAATTCTCTAAATTGATGCCACGTTGGCACAAAGTAAGAGACAGAGCAGGACGGGACAAGCAGTCAGGCGCGCTGAAGCCAACGCTGCCGCTGAAGGAATAGTGTGGAATCAGAAGCTGAAATCTGGAAGCACAATTATTGGTAAAGACTAAATTTAGAAGCAAGATGTGAAATAATCAAGCACCTTCGCCAGCAAAGGAAACCCCCATTTCCTTTATAATCAAAACCTAGCAAGAAAATATAACCAGTAGAAAACAGCAGATGAACACTGCCCATCAATTTGACTTTCTAAAAAGTAACTCTTCAATTCACCACCTAGTCTAGGTTAAGAAAAAATACAATATTGAAAATGATACTGCATCATTGCCTCAGCACCTAGCAGGGCAGCAGAAAAACTGCATGGTATGAAATCAAACACCATTTTACACCAAGATCATTGTAGAAAAGTATATTCAATAAAAAGGCAAAATAATATTCAAACAGCTATAAATAAGAAAGCCTGTATACAGTATAATCACTATTAGTTTAAAAGGGGTGAAGTAAAATTGTACAGCAATACCGTACAACTGGCAGACCACTGGTATTTTTCTCCAGTGTTACAATTCAGTACTACTGAAAGACTAACAGAACAAACTGCTCCAGAAAATAAACTGGTTGCCCACGAGCACCCACATATTTTCACAAAGTTTCACTAAATTTTCAAACATTTAAAACACCAAACCCACCAAAAAAAAAAAAAAAAAAACCTAAAAAAACCCAAACACAAACCCCTTTGTGTATTAACTAGGATACAGAAAACCTCCTTTTTAATGTGTGTTATGGTGCCTCTGGCAAAATGATAAATTATCAAGATGACCTTACAAATGGAAATAAAAAAAGACATTCCTGACCTAAAACCATTATAAGCTGAGTCAACTTAACATTGCACAGAAAAGTACTCTAACTCTTCTGTAAAATGCCCATTAAAAACTAATTTGTGATATTTAACACATATACAGACCCCAGTAAGCTCTGAAAGCAAAACTGTCCTCCAACATTTTCAAGATACACTGAAAATAGCAGTTATATATCTGAGTGTAAACTTCTTCAAATACTTGGTTCTTTTTCTGTTTTCATTCCAAGTAACATCATGTGTTCACCTGTGAATTGGGCAATTGTTAATTGTTGCCTTTTTAAATTTAGAATTATGCATTATGAACTTCACAACTTCACATTTCAATATGGGGGAAGAAACATGTGCAAAGATTCTAATGCATCAGCTGATCTCAAAGATATCATAGCTCCTTTATATACTAATGCATCTGTCACTTAGATCATGTAAAAATTGTAAATATTTTTTTCTCACTAGTGTATTTTCTTGGTATCTAAACGCCATTTTTACTAGAGAATCAGAGTGAATCTTCCATCTATACAACTTGGTAAATTTATAAATATCTCTCAGATAGTAAAAAAATCCCAATAATTCTAAATTGTAGATCAAATTACTTTGAAAGTTTTATTTCTTGTATTTTTTTTCTTACCCCAGGCCACAGTTTCCCAGTAGCACAACAGGTATGTAGCAAATAAGACAACTTAACAGGAATAAACTTAAGAAAAAAAATTCTGCACTTACACGTGTCCCTAAAAAAGCAGAAAGCACACATATATACAAACAAAAATTCTGGTAGCATTGAGTTCTCATTTACAATTTGACTTCACAGTATTTTCTGACACTCACTCTAAAGATCACAACAAATCAGAGGATAAACTGAATAATGCACCACACACACTTAAAAAAAAAAAGGAAGAAAGGAAGAAAAGTAGGAAAGGATTAGAAGTATAATTATCCCACAAAAGAACAGTCCTAATACTGATGCTTCACTTCAGCTTTAAACTTTTGACCCTTGCACACCCTTTCTCTCCTGGGTCCCTTAGCAGGACAATGAGGCTGTAGCTTTCCTGGTCTTCCAAACTGCAGAAGGTCAGCTGGACCAACTCAGTTAATTCAACAGCAACGCCCTAGAAAAGAGAGCTTCGTAATTTATAACAAGGTGACTGGACTGCAGAATCACAAAGAAAGTTTCTTTTAGAACCCCAGTGTGACAAGTAACTTACTAGTTCAATTTACTTTTTTTTTCTGAAGATTCAATGTTTGCAATTAACAAGCATTTCCCAATTTGCTTGGAGGCAAGTCATACACAACCTATGATGTCAACATACATGGCTAAAAATTGTATCCAATAAGGAAGCTTTTATAATCCAGTATTCTTTGGTAGAAATGTAAACTGATTTCACAGAGCAGCACTGAATCTCAGAAAAAGGGACATTATTAAACACAAGAGCCTGACCTGCACACGTAGACGGAAGGAAATTGGCTACTTCACACAGCATGTTCTTATACCAAACAGAAAGGCCTTTCAACAGTCGCTGTGAAGATGGTGGTATCTACCCTTAACCATGTCAGCAATAAGCAAGAACTACCTGAGTCAAAAGATCGCTAGCCAAGTAATTCTCGCCTTTACTGTTTCTTACTGTCACTGAAATGGAGACACATGAGTTCACAGACTTCTCTTACTGAAAGCAGTCTTAGCTATCAACAAAAACAAGTTCAGGATATGGTCCATGATGAAATACCTGCCCTTACCACATTTCAGACTTTGTTCCATGATACCTGCAATCCTACCCCGGTACAACTAATCCCAAGAGAACACTCATAACTTACTATTATGAGCCAAGAAAACACCTAATGACACGTTAGGAATAAATAAGGGGAGAAAGAAGAATTGGCTAGAATAGCAATCTTGACCTCCTTTAGTTTTAGGCTGAGGAGTCAGTCAGCTATAGAAATAGGAACATTTGGGTACAGCCATTAATTGAAGTTCAGAAAAAACCCCGGTGGCTGAAGTTCATTCGGAGAGCTCTAGACATTAAAAAAAGTGATGTACTGACCACCACGGGAGCACTAAAATCCACAGGAGCTCGTTACCAACCCACACCCGTAACTTCTACAAGATAGAAAAATCTAAGGAACAAGGTCTGGTCAGTCATCAATCTTCCTTCCTAAACACTCCAAGTTCAAGCGATTCCATGTTGTGAAGCACCTTGGGAAGGAAACAAAGTGACAGAAAACAAAAAGTATGCCATGATCTCCATGCATGAAGCACATTAAGAGAAGAGATTACAGATTGGGAGTGGGTAAAATTACTTTATGAATCAGCCTTACCTAATGTGTTAGTTCAGGGAACAGGGGGGAAAAAAAAAATATACAATTTCATTTATGTTTACAATGTAAATTTTTACAGCTGAAAACAAATATTTATTTGCCTGTGGTGAGATTAAATCAGAACTCGATATGAAAAAGGTTCAGCTACAGCAGGCATCCCTTATTCCAGCCTTGAAAGCATATGTCCCTTTCCTCCTACAGTCATGAACATAGCAGCTCTTTTGAAGTAAAACTGTTCAGAACAGTCTACTTTATTAGTGACATTCTATACATCGTAATATAAGAAAAATATCAATGATAACGATACTAACTTGTTTTGTAAATTTAGTGTCTCTGGAAAGTAACAAGTGAGGAAGAAGTGAGCATTAATAAATTGCTACACTATTGTACGAGCAAACCACTGTAACTGTAACAGGAAGAAAGTGTTTACAAGGGGACCAATAACATAGATGCGATGATAGAGAAGACTTAAATTATAACCTCAAAAGAGGGTCATAACTCCGAACTATCTGAGGATATAGATACCACAAAAAATGGACTGTCCTTTCATATGGAAGAAGGTAGGGTTAATTCTTTAAAGCATCATCTTAACATACTGGAAGAGCGTAAGTGCAGGAATATATTTATTTATTTGGTGAGGATGGGAAATAACTTCCCTCATTCAAAATAAGTTTGTTCAAAATTACTTTTCCAAGTATCACAGAAATTAATAACTCAAAGTAGAAAAATACTTGAGATAGTAATTATTGAACAGTCTATAAATGAACTACACTTGGTTTATTTAATATAGGAAAATTCTTGGTACGATTTTGCATAGTTTTTTTAAAACTCAATGCAGTTTCAAAATTCAATTTCTTACCTCACTTTAAATTCTGTTCTTCCCATTTTGACCTCAGTACACATTTAAACACTACCTCCTCCTCCTCTCAAAAAAAGTACCATAAGGTAACTAAGTGATACAGTGCATTGCTGGCCTTCTCCTTTCAACACAGAGCACGGCACAAACATTCACCTGTTGACTGTAAAGAGCTGCAGGTGACAGTGTGCCACTCCAAGAGTGCATCACTGTTTCTGAAAAAAAAATTGTGTATTGCGGTCATTTAAATTTGGTATCTAAGAATATGAAAAATTCAAATGAAGTATTCCCTACAGCTGGGCCATTGTAAAGTCTATCCTTGGAACAAGACTGGTGACTAATAAAATTGGAAGCCATGCTACAGCCTTTCCCACAGTTACTGACTGAGCACTGGCACAGCTCGCCCAAGGACACTGTGGATAACACATTCTGGGAGATGCTCAAAATCCAACTGGGCAGAGGTATACTCATAGTGAAGGACAAAAAAGGAGACAAACTCAGAGATTAAAATCATTAGAACATTAAAAGAAGTGACATTTCCTTACTATTTTCATACCTCCTTACCTCACAATTAGAAATTAAAACCAAAAAATGAACCATCGTAAAACTGCTGACCCTGTGAGTTACACAAGCTTGCTTTCAAGACTGACAAAAGCATCTTCCAGTGCAGCAGCTGATCTCGATTTCATGACACCAGGAGACAGGGAGTTCTCTGCTCAATAACATAACCTTTGCAACAGCCTTGAAATACTTCACTGTCTATTGACTGTTGTGCAAGATGAAGCAGGTAAAAGCAGTGAAAGTCACAGGAGCATTCTACTTCATACTTTTAAAAGTTCAAATGTAGTCATTCCCCATGTTTGAGAACTTGCCACTAATCTGCTATGTGGGTAACTGATGTCTTTTAAAATTATAGCAATTTCATAGCCCCTTCTGTACCTAAGACTTCTGCATCTGACTTGCAGGCAGTGATTACTACTTCTGCAGAATGCTTTGGCTGTTTCCTAATAATGCCACTGTCCCCATTTTCCCACCTCTTTGTTCAACTCAGCTCAAAGAGGCAGAGTTTCTTATCAGGTCCATAAATTAAAGACCAGTAAGTAAAGTATGGCACAATAGCATTTAACTAGCAGAAATATAATACAGAACTAAATTGGAATCAGTGGCAATATTTTGGGGGGTTTATCCTAGACTGTGGGGCCATCTCATTTTGAAGTATGAAACTTTCTTCTCTGCACAACTCATCTTCTTTCGTTCTCTTGGCATTGCTAGTACTTTTCTTCCTGTTCTTCAACATTTTCCCTATAAAGATCATTGCTTTTACCTTAAATATTTTGAGCTTCCTTTCACCTCCTCTCCCTCCTTCCCCATCCTTCCTTTCCTTATTCTACCTCTGCTATCTATTCTTTGGGTCATTCAGCAACGTGCAGAGGCAATCTGTCTCAGTGATATGCTCATAGCTGAGTAAGAACCTGCCAGAAAACATGACCAGAGAATAAAAGTGTGAACTGCATCATTCACTACAATGGGTATTCTCATTTCCAAACTCAGAGTTCAACTGTTTGTGGGCCTACGCCACAGACCAAGTATGTTAGTTTTTAGTACTGCATACAACTGCTTCGGACTTCCAAGTCTCTTTATTTCCAATCCCTGCTATGCCACCGCAGATGAAGGTACCCTACCTTCTGATTTTGGTGGTTTTTTTTCTGTATTCAAATTACTCAACATGAAAACAGCCAAATGTCTCCTCAAAGAAAATTCTCTACTAGTTGAGGAACTGTACAGCTCTCTTCCTTTGCACAAGATCCATATTTATTAGCAAAGTTAATCATTTTGCAGAGTTCTGGTCAACCTTGTTTTTCAAAATCAAAACTTGGGAAAGTTCTCAGTATCCATGAGCATTATGATATCTCAGCTATTATGTTGAGTATACATCTAAGAAACAAGTCTGGGAAAGTAAGACCAATTTCTGCATTGCTTTAATATCCAACCACCTCTGCACTGTATTAGCACATCCTAAAACACACAGTGAGCAATCAGCAATAGAGACAAACACTTGTATCTTGAGAACTCTCTGTTCAAATAAATCCACATTTAAGACAAGTTAGACCTATCTGAGTTCTGCCTAGGCATAATAAATGTCAAGCACTTGGGATTTTAGAGTTTAGAAAAATCATCTTTTAAGCAATGAGCAAATGCCAGCCTGAACTCTGAACTACTGCTCTACTGAAACACTGCTTTGCCTATTGTCCTCATGCACTGCATGTAAAGCGCCTGTATGAGAATGTGAAGGTACATGGACTTCACTCAGCTTGCTCTAGAATGAGGAAAGCTGAGAGAACCCAGGGAACAAAGGGAAATTACCTGCAGCAGCTACTGTAGAACAAACAACTCTGTTATAAATATCCCACAGTAGTTCCTCTTCTAGAGGAACTATATTATTGTGGAGGAATTATATTATTAAGAATGGCTACTTCAGAAACTATTCTACAATAACTATTCAGTCAACTTCCCTGTACAGAAATGCCAAACTACTTTCTCTCAAAGCAAAATTAAGCCCTAAACTTAGAAACAACCACCCTCTCAAGTCTTGTTCACTAGGTCAATATACCCAGCCCACAGGTTATTCCCGCTTGTGATCCTTGACTCTAATGGACAGAGATACAGAGAAGACAAGTGCTTGGGAGGTAACAAAATTACTTCTGGGTTCCATCTTTCCCAACAGTTTGCATAATATCCTGGTTTCAGCTGAGAGAGAGTTAATTTTCTTCACAGTAGCTAGTATGGGGCTGTGTTTTAGACCACAACACATGACATGACTTTGACATGACTTGCCTGTCACATGTCTGGTCATATGGCAGAGAGAGCAAGAAACCTGGAGAAAAGACAGGCCAAGAGGAGGCTTCGTTAACTGTTCTGACACTGTTGTGCCTGTCCTGGCTATCCTCTTCCCTGGATGAGCTGCAGCAGGAGGTGGACTCTGGACAAGACTTGCATGCGCACACTTTATTGCTGTTGTGCTGTAAGGCCTGTACTCAGGTGACGCCAGTCCCCTCTACTGTAGAAATACGGTGGCTAAGACCTGTGACAGGAGGAGACTGTGCTGTCTCCACTTCAAGAATCTGGTACCAGAAAGACTAAACGCTGCTGCTCACTATAATCCTCCCACAACAAGAGAAGGAAATTTATAAAACTCGTGCGTAATTTATGATTTAATCCACTGGCAACACTATACAAATCTGTATTTCATTAACATATAAATATTACTTTGAATATACCCTTGAGACTGTTAGAACTAAGAAAATTTTGTGAAACTACTATTTTATTTTTTTTTTAAATAAACAAAGCCAAAGATTGCCAAAATTCTCAGCTAAAATCTACAGGAAACACAAGTATTCTAACTTTCAAAGTCAAAATCTGAAGGTCTGTGAGAATTCCACTTTCATGTTTCTATTCTTGAGAAGCAAGCTGCCTAAGAGCACGTCTGAAGAAAACCTACAACCCCACAAGTAAACAGTGAGAACTGAACGTATGTACAGGCCTTCACGTAGACCAGAAGCCTCCACCTAGGTATACGCTGGACTAAAAAAACATTAAAAGTGAAGAGTACTGCGCAGAAAAGTTAGGAAACACCAGAATACTTTCACAGTTTTAATTTAGTACCTCTACGTAATAAGTTATGATACTATTTAGTTACATGAATACCCTATTTATTTTAAGGGACAGAATGGAAGTAGCACTCACTGAATAGGTTGCCATACAATAGATCTTTTTATTTTCATTGTATTTAACATATATATTCTATACAGTAGTCATTGTTTTTGTATCTATATAATTCACAAACAACAATTTCCTTCTGCAATATTCTTTCGAAACTGGATTTTATCCCGTTCTGCAGAAAAAGAGGGAGACGCAGGTTTAACACAAAAGGGTTCCATGGTTTTAAATTTCTAATTCTGTATATATAGAATTTGAAAGACTGTACAAAGACAAGAAACACATACTAGTAGGTAAATCAGTTTTACAGAGCTCCACGGAGGAGCAGCTTTACAGGTTAGGTTTCAAGAATTTGGGAAAAGTAAACCAAAGGAGAGAGGTCTGAAACAGATGTTCATTTCTGCTTGCAAACAAAACCAAACAAGAAGTGGTACTCGAGTCATGTTGGACTAAGAACTGAAAAGTAACACAGTTCTTCAAAGCAGTGGGGCACAAACACAGGAATTACTCACATATCGAACCAAAAATACATTCAAATCAGTGTCCTGTCTCTGAAAGTGGCCAGCAGCAGTCATCTCGGAAGAGAATACAAGCATACAGCAGTAGGTGCCCGGCATATTCACCTAGTAGTCCATGGATTACATGCAGCAGAGTCTTTGTCATTAATGTGTATATATACATATGTTATCATGCATCCTTTGCTTCCACAGACTTTCTGAACCACTTTTTGCATTTCAGCTTTTAGCATCCAGAAGATGGCATGGCAAAAGACTCCACAGCTCGCTCACAGCCAGCATTAAGCGCCACCTCCTTTTGTTTGTTGTGAACTTGCCTTTTTCATCTGGTGGCCTCTGCTGAATAGTAACAAAAATCAAGGCTGCCCTCCTGCAAAGAGGCAATGATACTGACATGAAGAAATGAATGAGAGGCTTCACATCAGCAACTTTGTTTATTCTGCTGTTCGGTGATTGGGCTGGTTATTTTTTTAACTCCCTTTTGACACACTGCCTTCATAGGATTCTCCAAGAGAGGACATTCTAGTATTTAGAGAAGAAGAAACATTCTCAACTATGCAACTGTATACACGCCAACATATTTATTATTGAAGGTTCTAATACATATTTCATATTCTTCAGAAGTTTTCCTACCACTGCATAAGCCTGTCCAACTCTTCATCATAAACCTGTTGCTTGAGAAACACTGGTCAAATTCAGTCTGACTGATGATTCAGCCCAACATGGTATTTATATTACGCCAAATGAGTAGGTGAAACTAAATAGCTGAGCAATCAGTACTTAACTATTGAATATTTAATAAACCGTATTTAAAGAAGAGGACTAACACTTGCTTTAAACCTCAAAAAAATTAGAATTTTATTAAAATATTCAGAAGAATAAAACACTCGTTTTTCAGAAGACACCTATGCTGGTGAAAATGTGTCAAGGCTAGGGTTCTGCTACTTCTATTTTCTCTCCCCCTACAACTTTTTGTTTATTTTATGCCATTATTCTAAGGTTATGCAGTTTACAAGTTTTCTAATTCAATGAAAAGCCTGCCATTTAAAAAAGAGGGAATATAAAGACGGGAAAAAGGGAGATCTACTTTTTTTTGTGATCATGGTAAAGGTTCATAACAGGTCTTAGAATAGAAACAAAGAATGAAGAGTGAATATTATTCCAAACAAAGGATTAAAAGCAACTACTTAATTGCAACTATGTAAGCATATTTAATCTAGGTGAAGTGCCCACACCTGCCCTTCAGTTCCCAGTGCAACCTATGAAAAACACAAATACAAACAGAAAACACTGCTTATACTGAATTTGACAGAACTTTCTGTAAGTAAAAAAGCGTAAAGGAGAAAAATATTTTCTAAGTCATGGTAATCTCATAATACAGACAACAGAAATTTAGTGACGTGAAGTTTAAATTGACATGATTTTATGAAAGTCGTTCCATTAAACATGCTATAAAAGAATCTCTATACTCACATTTCAGAAGGCTTCAAGTAAATTCCACTTGAAGTACACACAAATTATATTTTATCTTAGTTTTTAGCTTCTAAAATGCATTACAAATCACCTAGTTTCCCTATTAAAAGGAAACGTTTGCTTTATTCAAGAGCAATTAGGTTTACTTCTGCTGTCAGCTTTCTCAGGTTTACAAAATAGTAAAAAAAATTAAATTCCACCAAAGTAAAAATCAGATTTAATCATAGGCTGCTTTTTAACAGTAAGCTTTGGTCTTCATGATGAGTGCAACTTGTAAGTGGCTGCAGACTATCACTCATCTGAACTAATGCGCTCCAATGTTGGGTTTAAAAAACAAAACTTTTTTAGGCCTAAGTATAAAGATTAAATCATGAAAATGCTGTCTGTTCTCCTGGCATTAAAGTACCAATTAATCCAAATTTGTAAAAATTAAAATAATATTTTGTGCACGTTTTTCAAAAAATATTTCACAAAAAATAGTTGTGAAATGGAACCGCTTTTACCAAAATTCCAATTCCAGCTGAACTTGAAGGATTCCAAATCTGCTGACACCAGGGTTATACCTGGTCAAAAATTCACCAGTGAAAGTAATTTTCACCATTACAATAGTAAATGCTAAGTGGTATCAAACCTCAGACATATATTGATACCTTGCTAAGGGAAAGGGCAAAGGAAAATAAAAGAACACAAAACCTACGTAGATGGATTTACTTAATTAAATAATTCATTAACCTTACAGTCAGTTTTACTGAGCTGGACAGAAAGAAAGTGAATAGTCATGCAAAGAAAGCCCACAATTTGGATAGCTAAGGAAGACAGAAGGAGGGACAGAGGAAGAGGACTAAGAAGGTAAAGTAATCCACGACTGAACAGCAGAAAAAGCAGGTTTGGAAAGCAGCAAAAAAACAGACGGACACAGATCTAGGCAACAAAAATATTTTAAGGTCAGATTTCCCAATATTCTTAGGCAGGAATGATATATAGGGCAGAATGAAATCTAGACTCAACGGTTACAGCTAAGGTGGGGTTTGGTTTTTGGTGCGTGCTAGTTTGGGGTGGGCTTTTGGTGGGGGGATGGTGGTGAGGTTG